>JAOSBK010000204.1:27338064-27358345 GCA_027568895.1 Erythroxylum shatona | reverse complement strand
ATTTCTTCAAAATTGATTTCATATTTCACCAATCCATCATATTTTCCATGATTCTAAGCTATTAATTTCCAAAAACCCCAATCACAAAATTTGACATAAACCTAAGTCACAATTAACCCAAAATTAATTCAATTAATCATGAAATCTCCCAAAATTGAGTTTAGAATCAACAAACCCATACCTATTTCAAGGCATCTAAACCAAAATTTCATTAAAAACACAAAGTATAAAAATTGATCTTACCTTAAACCTTCACTATTTTCGGATTTTCTTGGATTTAACAAGAGCTCTTATGCTTTTCCACCTTTTTCCTCTTGAATAAGCACGAAAATCATCTTGGAAGACCCAAAATGTCGAAACCCAAATTTTTTTCTCATCTTTCTCCCTTCACCGAACTCTCACTTCTCTCATTCTTCTATTTTCTCTCTTCATTTGTTCAAAATGTCGTGGGCCT
Organism: Erythroxylum shatona; assembly: GCA_027568895.1. Classification (NCBI taxonomy): domain Eukaryota; kingdom Viridiplantae; phylum Streptophyta; class Magnoliopsida; order Malpighiales; family Erythroxylaceae; genus Erythroxylum; species Erythroxylum shatona. Next base: position 27,357,891 of record JAOSBK010000204.1, on the reverse strand, counting down.
CTTAAGAAAACAACAAGTCCCAGCTTTATATATGCCATGTCATTAAAAATGAGGGTTAAATGACCAAATTACCCTTGCACTTTATTTTATTTCATGCTTACTTTCGGATCTGATTCGCACTATTAATTTGAAGGAATTTGTCAAAACTTCCTTCTAGAGAAATATTCATCTATGTCTTAATTACATAATGCCACAAGAATCATCCAATTTGGACCACTACATCAAAAGTTATGCTCGAAACATTTCAGATATGTCCATATGCTAACACATTTTCCAGCACGTTATTTTCATCCAAAAATTGACATTATTAATCACAAAATTGAAATTAGATGTCTTCATAACAATTGTAGCTATATTTCTCTAGTTTAATTAAAATCAATAATTGCCTCATTTCGATTATCATAGAAAAAGTTATGCTCAAAATACTTTCAGATGTTCCTACACCAAAACTGCACACTAATCAGAACTTCAATTCAGAAATTGAAAGTCTTAGGAGCAAAATTAAAATTTACTTTCTTCATATGACTTGTAGCCCCATGTCTTAATTTTATTTTGCCTTGAGAATCACCTCAATCGGATCTCCATAGATCCCGAATTTCTCAAAATACTGAACTACGTTCAGCAAATTATCCAACTAACTTTGATTAAATTAATCAACCTCATTTTAATCTCAGAAAAATATATTTTTTCATGAGGATGTATGTCATAGTCTAAGGTTTCCAACGCGATTTGGTTTTCCTTGTATTTTGTTCTCAGATGTCGTATCCGCTTTGCTACATTTTGTTTCGCTTTCGATTCATATTCGAATTCGTGTTCGCTTTCCGTTATGTATTTGCCATTTGATTCGATACGATTCGTGATTACGTTCGTTTCGATTTTGTAATTTGATTCTGATTTGCATTCGCTGTATGTTTCGTTTTGTTATCCGATTTGCTTTCCGCTTTGGCTCTTTGTTATTCGTCTTGCTTTGATTTTCGCGCTTTTCCGGTTGGGATCCAGTTTTCGGATTGGGTCCCAACAGGCGTGCTTATGAAAAGTAAGTTTTTGAAATGTGCCTTTGGGCAATCCGTTTTCATGTGTGAAATATCTGTTATGTGGGTTTAGTTAGGTCACATAAGTTTTCAAGTGCACTTGTCAAAAAGGCTTCGCCCGCCTGCCCGCTAGTGGCATTAGAGCTCCGTTAAGGAGTCTCATAAGTTCACGGCTACACTAGACCGCTATGCGGGAAAGTGTAGTACGTTCTGTTCACCGCTACATAGGATCGTTATGCGGGAATGTGTAGTACGTTCTATTTTCTGGACCGACCCAAACCATTTCTGATGTGTTATGTGATTTGTTTTGTTTGTAAGTGTACTGCATACATGTTTTAAAAAGTGTTCATAAATGATTTGAAAAGTTGAGAATTTTGAGAAATAAGCAATTGATGGTTCAACCGTGAAATTTTATAAAATGACAATGAGTTTCGAAAATGGTTTTTGCTTATTTTTCTGTTATAAACATGTTATCCACGAGCTGTAAAGCTCACCCCCTTTCATCCCCATCTCCAGGTATCAAGAGGGAGATCGGATGAAAGAAAGTCAAGATGTCCGTTCGTTATGTGTATGATGTATTTGAAGTTAAATTGTTGTAAGATTTAGATCTTAGATATGTTGAGAATTTTGGGACTTTTGTATTCTTGTGTATTTCGGATGTTGTATTGTGGCTTGAATATGCCACTATTGTTTGGTAATGCGTTTCTTTTGGAATATGTAAATGAATTATGGATTTGCGTATGGAATTGGGATAAATTTGTGTATGGTTATGGTATGTGAATGTGACTGTATATGATTATGATTTGATTGCGTTTGGATTCCGGACAGGAGGTCCGAAGATTTTGATGATTGAGAATTATTGAAGTGCTATGGGTATGAATGTGTTTGATTGTATTGGGATTCCGGACAGGAGGTCCGATGATTGTGTTGATGGATTGGAAATATTGAAGTGCTTATTTGTGTATGAATTGTGGGTATATTGACATGTGTGAGTTTTTATCGCAAATGAAAAGTAAGAGCTTAAAACGATGGGATATGATTGTATAAGAAGAATCTTGTGAATTGAGTTTTTGAATGTGGATGAATTTCCATATGGGAAATTGAATTGTTTTAAATGATGAAAAAAAAATTTATACCGAATTGGATTGGTTTAGATCAAGATTGTCTTAGAGTTTTCCAACGCGACGTTCCTTTAAAGTATGCATTTTCGGATGTCGGAATTTCAAAGTTTATCTGACCTTAAGTTTGATTGCACGCTCCTTGCCTTTCGCTTTTGATTCCGTCCGAGGTTTTGTAGGTTCGTTCCTTCGTTTCCGCTTTTGATTTGGTTCCGCTTTATGATTTCCGAGCCTTTCGATTTTCTATGGCTCCTTAAGAATTCGATTTCCTTTTGTTTCCTTCGCCTTTTGATCCGATTTGCTTTCTTTGACTTTCGCCTTATGTTTCCGCTTCCGATTCTTTCGATGTATGATCCGTTCTTTCGTTTCCGACCCTTTGTTTTTCGATTTATGATTCCGAGGTTGGGTTCCGAAAACGGGTCCCAACATAAATTCTCCTTTTTCTTATGATTAGTAATCAAAAACATGTTTAGAACAAAGGATAAGCTAAGAAGCATAATTAGAGGAATTAATCCAATATGGTGTCTCTGTGATTTGGAGAATGAAAGTATTCAACATTTATTTTTCAAATGTCAATTCTCTAAAGTCTTTTAGACTAGGAAACAACAATTATGCAACATATCTTGTCAGTTAGAAGATTAGGAATAAATAATGCAATAGGTTACTTTATACCACAAAAGATACATAGCAGATGGAAAGATATTTAAACTAGTGTTTGATTGTTTTATTTATGCAATATGGAAAAACAAGAATGGAAGGATATTTCAAAACACAAGTACAAGAGCTCAAGAATGGTTAGAGGGGACACTAATCTGGACAGAAAAATTATGCTTACAAAAGCTCCAGAAAATGGAAGTAGATAGTAGTTAGAACGTCCCTCAAATCTATTACATACTGGATCCTAGGAATTAATCTTAAACTCTTAAAGGAATAACAAGGAAATGCTTATTCAACCAGATAAGATGACAATGCTCAATCTCTTAAATAAAGTCCAATCTCCTAGATAAAGCCCTAGATTAAAAGCTCATTTCTAATTGCAAGTTATGTCAATGAATTAAGGAATAATGGATTGATTCTGAAGTTAGACTTAGAAATGTCAAGAACTAGGTACAACAACAATTTGATCCTATCATTCTCATAGCTCTCTTATATAAAAGTCTTTATGAGCTTTTGTCTTTCCTTTTACAAACTAATACATTTCTTCAATTTAAAAAAGACAATATTTTCTTAACCTATTGCAAAAGTGAGACTTAACATATGAGATTCTTAGAAATTTAAGCCAAAAAACTACTAATCTCATAGTGGAAGTCAATAGAGTGTAAATGACAATTAATTGTGCACTAGTTGGTTTGTAATGAATTTTGGTTAGTTATATTATTTTTTAGGTGGTTAATTGTAAAAAAATGAAACTAATTATTATTGGATCCACTTTGTATATTGTGTATAAAATAAAACAAATTTTGGTTAGATTTATAGTCTTTTGTATATAATAGTAGTTAGGAATTATAAGATGTTAACTTTTATGGACCTATAGTCTTTTACTTTTTTATGAAAGAGGCGACAAGTAGAATGTACCTAAAAATGATAATTTCCAATTGTCAACAACCAGTCTATACCTGTTTTCAATAAATTAAATTAATTTTCTTTTGCACGATAAATTATGAAAGTTTATAAATGTTCAGCTTCCTTGTTGAGTTTTGAATATGTTTATATGAACAAGCACTATTGTTTTAACACATTTATTTTCACACAAAAAAAACTCATGTAATGTCCTTTTAAGAAGGAAACAAATTTATCGAATTTTTAAATTTATAAATTTCACAATGTCCATATACATGAACTTAAATGGAACCTTTTATATTGTCTTAGACTATTTCCTTGTATAATTCTATAATTGCCTTAAGAACATGATTGCTAATAAGGAGAAGATTTATTAAATTAGTTGAATTTCATTTATCACATTCTTTTTTATTGCCTAATTTTAACATAGTTACATCTGAATATGAAAACCACGATAGCTTATCAATGATATACAACATTCTCAATAGATTAACTAACTTCAGATGTACAACACATATGACTTCTTAGAAAGTATATACTAACATAAGAAAAGAGTTAGAATTATAATATATCATATTAGCCCCATATTACAAACAAGTATTTCTCACATATTATGGCTCCTTAATATCATATTACATACAAGTACTTCTCAAATTGGCCTTATGATATCCATATTGAAGAAACATGATAATAATACATATCAATATTAAAATAACAATGAGATTTGTCATGACTAACTTCTTTAGCTCCTTGTTCTCATTTGTAACAAGCTTAAGTATACTCTATTTGCTTTATTTTTTACCCTAAATTTATTCCTTTTGTTCTTCCATTTTCAATCTTCTGAGAGCTCCCTCACACACCTTAGTAGGTCAATTATTATACAATATGGTTTAAAGATACAGAAGATTTAGTAGGTCAATTATTAAACAATTTGAGAAAAATATTATAGACTAGATTAGGTGTCAATTAGGGTTCAATGAAAATAAAGATCGGAGGAAGAAAGGAAGATTGGGTTTATCGTGTAATCATAATTGTTGGTTTTAAGAAAGTAAATATTTTTTATTTAAATTTTTTTGAGTAAAATAGAAATAAAAGATACAAGACACACCATATAACATATTGGTTGATTTGACATGCTATTTATTCTCCTATGACAAGACCATCATGTCTAACTAATGGAAACCTAGCAAAGTGATGTTTTAGAGTGCTAATTGTTCTATTTGCAAATGTTAAGGGATGAATTGGTACCATATATAATAATAAGAAATTTTAAAAATTTTGTAGAATATTAGAATACAAATTATACCTTTTGTCCAATAGCTAACTATCTACAATCCCTCCAATTGTAATGCGATGTATAAATATACATAATACCCTGAGGCGATTTAATCTAATAGAAACTACTATCTCTTATAACTTAAAAACTCGGTTGTTCACATTTGTAAACAAAAATATATTTCATATGCATTTTTTTTTTTTGGAACCCGAGCACTAAAATTATTGAGTGCTTGTGCATTTTTACCAAAAATTATAGAAGGAACCAAAAATACCTTCCTTTCCCATTCTTTATAACAAACAACAAAAGATTGTCAAATATTCACCTAATCTTAGCAACAAAAAGGCTCCTCCTTAACTGGTATCTTAATTACCCGACACTAGTGTTACAAAAGGCAGTATATGTACAGATCATAGGGAAAGATGAACTGTAATTATAGTTGACTCATGAAGCTCTAAAATTCTGGGAAATTATAACCATAGAAGTGCTAACCAGGCAAATAACTGAATACACAAAAATAAAGGAGTAAAAGTTTAGAAGGAAAGCTTACAGCAACAGAAGAGGTATAAGGTCGACTAAGGTTTAAATCTTCCAATCTTTTTGTAATTCTTTAAGTAGAAAATGTAAAAGGGAGAGGATAAGACTGAATTCGGTCCCCATGATTGGGTGTTACCATTTAAAGTCTGATGGAAAAAATCGATGGTATTTATGAAAGTTAATTAGTAATTTTCTCTTTTACAATAAAATCCATGACAATTAATGAGCGGCCCACACTACAAAAATGTTCAGTTACTAAAAAGACTCATTCTGATCACCCACCCTCCTTCCAATCAGACACTCAATGTGCACAAGTTGTGAAACATATTCAGCATTCAACCAACGATTTGCATTAAAACGAACGTGCTTATCATGTACTTACGGCAGATTAGCATAGCCCAGTTGATTGGATTGGAGTCGATAAAATAAAATGATAATGGAAAATCCCTTTAATGGAGGAAGGCTTGGCTTAACTTTCCCTCTTTTTTGGCTCAGACACGGTGTTTTAAACACTGTCAAAAAACATACCATAATTTTCCTCAGAGAAAATGAAAAGGAAAATCACATTTATTACCTACACTATATATAGACCCACCTGCCATGTGCGAGTACATGCACTTCTCTGTATCGTTCCTTCTCTGGATGATCACTGTTAGTGCAAAGATTGAAACTTTACCGTTCTCAGATTACTGAAACTCTGGAAATGCGTATCTGCAATGAAAATGATGAAGTGAATTATAAGGAGAAGTTTGTTTTCAATATTGACAAGGACTTGGTTATTGATGTTAATCAGGTGTTTGTTAGTAAAAAGATCGGTGATGGGCCAATGGCTACTGTCTTCCAAGGAGTGTATGTCCCTAAAGGACTTATCTTTCGTCGATTATTGCTCTCTGGGTTTGAACACATTGTGTGTTTGTTGTGGTTTTGTTGAATTCTCGGTCGCTCTTCGTCTGCTTAACTGTTTTCCTGCTGCTCTTTGGAATTTTGAGTTCTGTTTGCAATTGTCAATCTTTTTATAGGACCTGTGCTTCTTGCGGTTTCAAATTTTCTTGTGCTGCGGCTTAGGAATTTTCTTAGAACACTGTTTTCATTCTTGTTATAATGAGGTGATATGCGAGAGCTAGATTCTTGTTTTGTTCTTCATTCTTTTTCTTGGAAATTCTTAAACTTTCCTTTTGTTTATTTAAGATTTGGAAAGTGGTAAAGAGAAAAAGAAGTGGTCTTTTGATCTCTGTCATGATTAGAAATTAGAAAGTCACTCGAAAACTAATGTCAACTTGGAGAAGGCAGCCTCAGGGGCTTCCTCAGTTACCTGCACTGTATCCAATCCCCTTTAACAGTTTCCACTTCAGCATACAACCAGTTCATTCCTTCTGCCCGTATTTCTCCTTATGTATCTGTCTCTGATAACAAAACTACTTTTGATATGGACCTTGTCATATTTGCATGCCCAGATTGTTAAATGCTAATGCAAAGAGATAGTTTGGGTGGAGATTATGTCATATGTAGAACTATTCATAGTCTTCAATCTTTTTTGAGTAAAATCTCCATGAAGAGATTGTTTATGTTGTTGGTTTCTGCAATTATATCAGAAAGTGTGGATAGTTAAATGTGTAGTCATTCATGAGGTTTGATTTAAATTGTTTGGTTACCAAATAGGCTCCATTTGTCTTTATGCAAATTATAAAGTTTGTAAGAGGTCAGCTATATCGGTGTGTCCTTTAGGCATCTTAAGAATTCTGACATTATAAATTTCTGGTTTGTGAACCTTCAGTTTTATCGTACATTGTGTGCTAAATTACGGATAAATGTTATCAAGAACCTATCCATATTGGTGTATATATTAATTAGCAAACTCTAGCAAACTATGTATTTCATATCTTTTAATGGTAAATAGATGCTTGTAGATAGTAGATCTATCAGCTCTATTAAAGAGGTACTGCTCTGCATTTGTTAAGTTTTTAAAACTTGTAATTCAATGCCAGTAATCATTTCATTATCTTCTCCACGACAATTTTCAAACAGTACGATGATCAGATCCGTTATCAAGCATGGCAATGACAGGTACATTTCCTTAGTTAAGATGTGCTGCCCCTTAAGGATTGTGACTCCACGTGTTCATTCGTATAGCAAGTACAGGTTGGACTGCAGTTGCATATTATGGTTATGGTTGGGATATATGTGTTTAGAGATGGATAATTGAAGTCAGTGTAAGATGGATGAGCATGAGATAAATCTGCTTATATAGTTTCCTTTTAGCAATGATGGGAGCAAAGGATTGTGAATGAGGTGATTCTAGTATTTTCAATTGTTTGCAATGAATTAATTCCATTTCTTGAAAATATAGACATAAAACATACAGATAGAGATGGATGGTGGCAAATGAATTATTCTCTCTCTTGGTTCTTTACTAAAATTACCATTTGTGAAGAGTAATAACGTGATGATTACTGACATCACCACTAGGTGGTAGAGCTCAATGAATGTACGAATTCTGTGACTCAGCTAATATCCCTATAAGAAATCTTGATTAATCAACTATCATGTGGGAAGGTTTTGAAGGACTTTGAAGAGAGTATTAATGGTCAGGAATGATCTTTTCTTTTCAAGGGATGCTTGGCATGGAGTAGCTCAGAATATCCATGTGTAACTTCAATGGAAGAAATATGGAAGCATTAAGGAGACTTATCTCTAATTGTTCTTGTGAAGCAAAGCCTTGTTTTTTGGAAGAGAAATCGTAAGATATGCATGAGCCATGAGAAGCTGTCTTCCAGGAAATTGAATTTGAATGAATCTTAAAAGGTAGATTTTAATTATGCAATGAGATTCATTATATTGTAGTTGGACATGAGAAGTGGCCGAATATCATCCCAGGCATGAAATAGACGAGGGAGGAAGCTAAAATGAGCTCGTCAAGGCCAGAAAAGAGGCATGACAATGTAGAAAGTAAAACTTGCTACCTTTAGAACAAAATTGACTACGGAAATCTCTAAGCTCCACCAAATTACTGAAAATTGCTTCATGTCACTTATAATCTTTGCATGTCGACAATGTTTGTGTTTCGTGCTCTTGCAAATATTTGGTTTGCTTTGTCCTACATGATCATTCTGGAATGTGCACTAAGATATTGGTGATTTTTGGATTTTTTTTCTAGGTTTGAATCAAACTCTGTTGCCGTGAAGGTATTAGAGCCAAGGAGGATGTCAGCTGTAACTGATAGACGCAAGGAGAGATTCGAGAAGGAGATCAACTTGCATTCAAGTTTGGACCATGAAAATATTGTCAAGGTATTTTGTTAGATGAGCTTCTGAACACATCAACAATAATGTTCTTAGTTAATTGTCAAAAAAAAAAGTTCTTAGTTGTATGAATGATTATACTTTTGGTGCCACTAGTTTTTTTAATTTTCTGCTTGCTCATACTACATTTGAAACATTAAAGGTTTTGGATTTTCTACCGTAAATTAACAGTTTTTGCTCAATAGCAATACTTGTTAAATTCCGAAATATGTGACTAGGATGGAATATTTAGTCTTCTGAGTGTACATTTTCTTTTTGTTTCCATGGTGGCAGATAAAGAAATCGGACATTAAGTTGGGTCTGACTTTGTATCATACTTTCGGTTTATTGCTAAACAGATTTTTGTAAAACAGAGAAATGAGTGAGTTGGATGCCTTAGGTGAATTAGGTTGTATTGAGTTTAACTTTTTGCCTTTCTGGCAGGTTGAGATGCGGTGGATGCATTTATATGTTCATGAAAAATTATGCTTTATAGAGTCTTTGGTCAATGCATGTATTTCATTTACTTGCTTCAGCAGTGGCCTAATATGCTGATGAAGATCAATTACTCTTGATTAATTTTCTCAGTGCTCCTAATGCTGACTTGTCTTTTGCTAAACAGTTTGTTGGTGCCATTGTACATCCTGCATTGGTCTTTGTTACGGAACTCATGACAGGTGATACATTGACCAAGTACTTATGTAGCATCCGCCCACAGCTTTTAGATCTGAAGCTTGCTATAAGTTTTGCCCTGGATGTTGCACGAGCTATGAAGTATCTCCATGGAAATCACATCGTTCATCGAGACTTGAAGCCCAGTAATTCATTTTCTTTTCATCTTTATAGCTTTCATTAATCTATATACTATCTCTCTCTCAAGTGATTTTCGGGTTGACATGAACAACACTTGCCCTAATTTATGATACCTACTTTGTGTCTTTCATATACATGAAACTGATCTATCTGTTTACCAAAAGCAGCAAGAAAAATTAAGCTCACTTCTTGGCGAACTAAAATACTTTGTAAAGCTCAACTATATGAAAATGACCTTTTGTCAAGATTTCCTGATAATGTTTGGCGGAAGCCAGTCCTTCCAGAATTCAAGTTGAATCCTGGTGTATTCAACTCTATTCGGGAATTCCTGAACCCAACCTGTAACAATTTCTGGAATGGCTTAAAACTTGTTTGCTGTCAGATGATCACTGGAATGCCTTTTGCGAATATTGTAGACAATCTACTTCTTACAGAAGACAAAAGGAGGATTAAGTTGGCGGACTTTGGCATGGCAATAGAAGAATCAAGCAATGAAATGAATAGTACAGCTGGTACTTACAGGTGGATGGCGCCAGAGGTAACTGCTTTCATAATTTTGAATTACATGCCACTGATGCCTGATTACACTTAAGTTCCCTGATTACTTAAATTCAGGTGATCAGAACAGAGGACCATATAGTTGGAGAGAAGAAACGTTATGACCGCAAGGTGGACGTATATAGCTTTGCAATTGTTTTCTGGGAACTGCTAACAAACGAATTACCTTTTAACGGGAGGCATGGCTTTCAAGTAGCATATGCCAACGTAGCTCATGTATGTCCTATAAGTCCTCTTGGAGCAAAGTTTTACGGCAATGTTTCCTACTTTGTCATAAAACCTCATAACTTAAGTTGATTTCCAGACTGAGGCAGATGTTTTATGACTACTCCATGTGTGCAGAATTTAAGGCCTAGCCTGGAAAATATTCCCAATGAGTTGGCTCCTTTCCTGGAGGCTTGCTGGGCAGCGAATCCCAAAGACCGACCAGAATTCGTAGCAATAACACATTTCCTTGGAGGTTTTCTTGAAAAACTATGTATTGCAGACATGCCACCTCCCAAGTTGATGGAAGTGGCCCCACTGGACACTAGCCGAGCAACAGAGTCTTATAAGAAGCGTCGTTCAAAACATTTCTTTGACTCCATCATCAGATGCTTTATGTGAGAAGGTCGCAATTTAGTTAGGATAGTTCCATATGTGCACAGATGGTTAACATTTTTTGAGTTTTTCCTTTGTCACACAGCTGCGAAGCTGATAGAACAGTCAACTGAGCATACTTACAATAACGCCATAAGAACACCAAGAACAATTGTATACACAGAAAATATAGAAATTCAATTACACAGAATTTTTAGCTTTTTATCTAAAGCAGAAGGAATGACATTCCCCATGAAAGAGGAAAGTTTAGTTGAAAAGTACAACAATGGATACAAGGACATAAAGTCTTATTCTCCCTGACTCACTCTGCGGTTGTCAGATATTAACAAAACCATAACCTGTTGTCGTTTACATCCGCTCAGCTTTCTCAACATGTTCATAAAAATAAAATCATTCATTATCCAATGAGGTGTCAGTTCAGTTGAGTTACACGACACCAATAAAAGGGCGACAGCTGCTCCCTCAATTTTAGCACGTGTCCCGACCCGGTAAAAACCCTAATCTGACTCGCCATTGGCACCCAAATCTGATCCAGTAAACAAATTGGCTCGCTCTCCAACGCAACTTTCATCTTATGTTTGTTACTGTTGACCGTTGACGGCGGCGGAGGGCGGTCGAATAGGGTGTCCGTCTCTTGTCCGCCTGTCTGACTATCCGCAGCGAGTATGGTCGTTTGTTTAGGAGGAGTTGCATGACCGTCTTAAATTCTAAGCCGTTGGATTGGATTCTTCTTACATAAATAATAGATTCAGGAGAAAAATAAAGAGAAGTACAAGTCCTCTTTGTCTTAGGACTTCCTTTTCCATAAAACCTATATCCCACTTGGACTTCCAGCTCACCCACCAGCCCCCTCTCGCCACACCCCTTGTGACCAGGTAGCTTTCTCGCTCTGTCTTATTTCTTGATTGGTAAAGCTTCTTTCTCTGTTGGCTACTTCTTGGTATCCGTTAGTTTCATTCTTAACGGAATCAATTTGTTTGTGATCTTTATTCATATACATATTTTACTTGTTCTCATACTTTCATTATCTTGTAATTTGCTTCTCTTTTTGAATTATCTTCTGCTCTACGGGTTTGAGATTCTTGTATGGTTTGGAGATTATTCGTGGTTATTCTCGGCTTCTACATGTCTTCTCTAGTTTAAGGATGTGTCATTCCGCCCATCGATAATTTTGAGGTTATTTTCGCACAGGGTTGTATAGATACTTAGCTTCAATTATGGAATTATGCATCTTTTACGAACTGGGTTTTGGATAATGTTTCGAGTTGTTGTTAACGTTCGAAGAAGTACTGTGTGTTATAGCTGTAATGGCCATGTTTAACTCACACTTGGAACGAAGTTCGTCTGTTCTTAGGAAAGGCAGATTATAGACAGCGCAATGTGGGCTGTACAATCGTCTCCAGAGAAATTGGAGCTGCTGTAGAGGTTGTCATTCTAGATTTATAATGACAATACGAAGTTTCTTGTCTTTTAGTATGTATAACTGCTTTGACGTCATTTACAGTCATCACGTTTGCAGCTTTGACGTTCTCTTGACAAGTAATTGGCTAATCACATACGGCAAAATGGTATAAGATAATTTGTACACTAGTGATTTGCAGAATGGGTTTAGGTTTGTGGGATTTGGGAGATTATAATTAAGTCCCGAGTTTAGAATTTATCAGTGTATTGCATTGTTAAGCTTGGAAGTCCTAGAATCATGGAAATTCAATTTGAGATGAATCAACGTTCAATTGGTTGAGTGTTAGATTGCACTCCTTGGCATACCCCAACACAGAATAGAGCAGCTATTTTGTCCACGCCTCTAATCTTTGTTCGAAAATTTTAGAGATAATATTCTCCAGATTCTCATAAGACGACTTTTCCTGTTTCTCCAGTGATTAGTAATCTTCTTTCAGTTTGCTGCTGAACTTTTGAAAGAGTGATCAATATATTAGTTTTCCCAAGTTCCTGTCTGCAGGTTGGAGCATCTATCTATTCTTTTTAAGGATCTGGTCGCAAGACTGTTGATGTTAGAATGGAAACTTGAGACGACATCCAATTTCTATATTGAAAATTTTATTCATAAAGAATATGACCAATGAGATCATGACCATATATTGGTACTTTATTGAGCATTATTCGAGTCTGGAGAATGTGTCTTAACATAAGTGTGAAGATTTTGTCCTACTCGACCAATTAGTGCAATTGAGTTGCACAAAGTTTGCCTTTAGGCTTGAGGTCAAAGTTTCAATACTGTATTGTTCCCTTGGAGATAATTGTGTCCTTGATGATAGGGAGTGAGACTGATCATATGAGTGTGACTTGACAGAATCTAGATAAATTTAGCAAACTTAGTGTATCTGTTTAAGAGGTCATGGGTTTGACTTTGGAGAGTATATGCTCTGAGCATAATAAACGTTTAAGGTTAAAATGAATGGCTCACATGTCCAATTTGTCCTTAAAAAATGCTGTTTGATTCAGAGATCTGTTTTGAATGTGGCTGAATTCATTTTTTGGGTCCTGCTTGCCCTAAGTTCAATGTGAAATGTGTAGTATGTAATGAAGCACTCTCTGAACAGTTCTCTTTGAGTGACAGCTGATATTTCTTTCTTTTTTTTTTCTTTTTTTTTTGCCTATGATACAAGAGGAATACGACTCGACAGAGCTTTTATCTGAATATAAACATCTCATATCTGATAACAATCTTTATTTTGTTTCAGTTTTGCAGATTCTTCATAAATATTTATAGGACTACTCAGTATCTAATAGCTGTTGAAAATCAGATTACTAAGCTGATTGTTAATGGGGACGGGGGAAGAGAGTACACCAGCTAAGCCTTCCAAAACAGCAGCCTCAACTCAGGTCCTCTCTTGCTACACAAACACAAACACAAACACGCACTCAAAGACACATAGATACTTGTGTGCGCACAAAAAGGGATGTACAAGTATGCTAATCCCTCTCTTCATTGTTTACAGGAAATACCAGCAACACTGTCATATCCTGATTGGTCAAACTCTATGCAGGTGTTTCTTTCATTAGATTTATAGATCAATATTCTATCTATGTGGTTTATTGTGAATGTTTGCAACTGCTATTTGTTCAGGCATACTATGGTGCTGGTGCCACCCCACCTCCCTTTTTTGCCCCAACTGTTGCTTCTCCAAGTCCCCATCCCTACCTTTGGGGAAGCCAGGTACTAATTTCTTTCATTTGAGAACACCCTGGGATGTGTATAGTTGGTTATATTTTACCTTTTGATAAGGAGTTTCTCATTTGCCCTTTTATTTGTCAATATTCAGCATCCATTGATCCCACCATATGGAACCCCTGTTCCATACCCAGCTTTGTATCCTGCGGGAGTATATGCTCAGACTAATATGGCCATGGTAAATAAAATAGGAGGTTTTCTCTTTTATTGTCTTCGGACACAGATTCATTTTTACTCTCGAGTTTTTAAGGGTTATTTGCCCACTTATATTCGTGCTGTTAGATTTCTTTTGTTCATTGATTGCCCAATCTCCTCTATAGACTCCAAATTCCGCTCAGGCTGGTGCAGAGTTGGTAGGGAAGGGACTAAATGGAAAAGACCGTACTTCAACCAAAAAACCGAGAGCAACTTCAGGAGGCAAGGCAGGGGAGAGTGCCAAGGTAGCTTCTGGTTCAGGAAATGATGGTGCTTCTCAAAGGTCTGTTGATCCAGGTTTATGGTTAAATTTTCTTTATCTAAAATAATGTAGCCAATATTGTCTTTGATATTATTACATCTTTAGATCGTTGTCATGCACTATTTTCTGATTATAAATGTACTTGCTAACAGTGCTGATAGCGGAAGTGATGGCTCATCAGATGGAAGTGATGATAATACTAACGAACAGGTATGCATTATTGTGTCAAGCATTATGTTCTTTTCAGTTCTCTTATTGAATCTTGACCTAATTGTTTTAGGAATTTGCTGCAAACAAGAAGGGAAGCTTTGACCAGATGCTTGCAGATGGTATGTTCTCAATCCAGTTGCTCATGTTTTTATACGAGGAAAATAGTCCTACACTGACATTCCTTTTGCAGCCAATGCACAAAATATCGCTGCTGGGGCAAATATTCAAGGTTCAGCGCCTGGTAAGGCTATTGCGCCTGTGCCAGCAACTAATCTAAATATTGGGATGGACTTATGGGACTCCCCTGCAACTGCTGCATCTGGGGGCGCAAAAATGAGACCGACTGCAGTTGTCCCTACTGGGATGCCTGAACAGTGGGTACGATTCTTGGATTTCTCCAAAGTGTGCTTTTAGTATATTTTAACAAAGAACTACTTCTATATCATGAGCAAAAGTGTCATGCTAAGTTTGACTTCATCAGTTTACACTTTCAACTGCACATTTGGTATTCTCCTTTTGTTCTTTTGCCATCACCTCATTCTGGAAGGCAATTGATTTTTCATGTCTTTAACTGCAATGCTCCCATAATTTTTTCTACATGGAAGTCTGCATGCCTACTACAGCAACCATTAGGCTCTAGAATTATGTTTCCTTCTGCTGAATTGTATGCAATCACTGATTCTGCTAGGATGAACGAGAACTGAAAAGGCAGAAGAGAAAGCAATCGAACAGGGAGTCAGCTAGACGGTCGAGACTGCGCAAACAGGTATTTTTAACAGTTGGCCTTTTTAATCACTAAATATGTCCTTGATCTACTGCTGATTTTAGAACTAGGATCAGCTTGCTTTGTGGTTTATTTTTATTTCTATTCAATAATTCATATGTGCAAACAGTTCTAGAAAAACTTCCATGGGGCTTCGACAGATTTAAGATGCACAGATATGATCTGTGGTATGATCCTATGGCTCTTCAAGTTAGGGTTAGTGGCTGCTCAAGATATGTTAAGAGTTTCATAGTCAATAGTGGCTAATGTGTTGCTATTTGCCTCTTCTAATAATTGGTTTGCTTTTGAAGTTTTGAGTATGTTGTCCCGCCAATCTTTTTTATTAGACGCATGAATCAATGGGTTTAATTGATTTGTCCTTGCCAGGCTGAGTGTGAAGAGCTACAAGCCAGGGTGGAGAATTTGTCCAACGACAACAGCAATCTCAGAGATGAACTAAAAAGGCTATCTGATGAATGCGAAAAACTTGGATCGGAAAATGATTCAATTAAGGTTTGCTCGGGTCCTGGATCCTTTATTGATTGATGCTTAATAATAGCAAAGTGATCTGAAGCTTTTGCTTAATATTATCTAGGAGACACAGAAACTAAATATCAACTCGCATTTTGTTCTTATAAAACAGGAAGAATTGACTCGATTATACGGAGCAGATGCCATAGGTGACGTTGAACAGAATAATTCTTCTTCGGCTCTTCAATCCCACGGCGAGGAAGGGAACAGTTGAAACAGAATAACGACCTGGAAAAATACATCTTAGACTCTCCGTAAATGGTGTCCTAATTTTGATTGACCAGCAGCCATTGTTTTCTATTAACACCTTAGTTGTAACTGAAATTTATGGAATTAACTAACTTATCAGGAACCTGTTCGAGTTTCTGTATTATTTGGTTTAGAGAGAGAGAAGCGTAGCTTTTATATTTTTGTTCTTTGAGGTGCAACTTGTTATTTAGATGTTTGAACATGAATTGCAATGAAGCAACTCTGACTGATTTTTTCTTTTACGAAGTTAGTTACATTCATAAATCACTCTTCGAGCGAAAAACCTAGCGAGTTACTTTTATATTAGTTGGACATGCGAGCGTCTGCCTTGGCCTGCCACAGAATCAATAATGCAAAGGAAAAGCGTCAATCGCCATCGTCATCTGATATTGTTGGCGAGCTGTCCTCTATTTGAGGATGTCCTGGGCGGTTTGATTTGGCCTTTGGCATTATACCAGCTGGTCGAGACACAAGAATTGCAAAGGGTAAATAGGAAAGGTCAGCAGGAGAATTCGGTTGCTGATTATCACTACATAAATAAACAAAAGGATGCAATAATAAACCTCATCACCTGACCCCATGATCTTCAAGAGTATTGTCTTGGCATGCCCGATTTCTGCCTGGTGCCTAATGTAAAATCTAACCTGTAAATTTCCTAAATGTAAGCAATGGGATATTGAAAGTTACCGAAAAATGACCTAATGCAGTAACGCTAGAACAAAAGGTAATTCTCTAGCTTCACAGTTAGGCATGATTCATTAGCTATCCAGATAATAATCTGCTACAAATGACAATACTGAGGACATACCATTTTGCCATATGCAAATCCAACAAGTAGATCGAATCTACCATGATGCCGCAAGAGAAACGGACGCAGGTGGTTCTTGTATAATTGCTTTGCACCCTGATGAAGAAGTATTGAATTAAACAAACAAATGAGTCGAAGTGGAAAAATGGGATAATGGAGACAAACCATAATTATCCTACATCATGACACAGACTTAGAACTCTAGGACAGGAGATAATTGGAATGGCAGAATTTCTGTTAGCACCATACGTGGCCAAATTCACCAGAAACTTCTATCAGACGGTGACTTCTCCAACTCCACTATAAATATTGAAGACCATGCAATCAACAGAGGCATAAGAAACAAGCACTAGGAAGCTTTTTAGTAAGTGGATAAATTATCTAGCTGTACAATGGAAACTTTTAATCTTCATAGACCATCATATCTTTGATGAGTTAGAATATAATGAAACTAAAAACTAGAAAAATAAAATCAAAAAGGACAGGGAACAAGAATGATCAATCAGTGAAAATAGCTCAACATTACCAATGCCTACATGTATGAGGAAACTTTACCTCAGCAGTTGGAAGTTGAAGCCAGACAAGAAATGCGAACTTTACATGATAATACATGGGAAACCTGCACAAGGAAAATTCCTGAGGAATAATTCAATGAAAAAGGCCACATGTATACCAAGTGCACAGACTTAAGAATGTGAGCGTATGTATTTTGGACCCTATGTAGAGAATCTGTAAATGCATTTGTTACAACTGATGAAAATTTTGTGCTTTGAGACTAAATGACCTATATGAACTTTGGAAACTTAAATGGCAAAACCAGAAATGTACCATGAAATTAGCTTGTCTGTAAAGACTTCTACAAGGCTAAATGAACCATATGCTGTAAATACAAAAAAAAAAAGAATAATAATGTCAACCATCAAACTGCATGTATTCTCAGATCAGAAAAGAAAAACAGGGATGGAGAGCTTGGGAACAGAGACTTGAAAGGTTAAATGTTAAGAAACAGATGACAAGAAAACAGATATCTGACCTGCCCAATACATGAGCCATTTCTGTTGATCATTTTCATTTTTTCTCTCAATTGCCTTGAATGTAGAGTAAACAGGTAAAACAATCCCCACAGAACAGCTGCATTAACAAAAGGAACCAAGAAAACCCGATTCAGTTGCCAACCACAGAACATTAATATTTTCAGGACATAAAGAGTATTGCACCAGCAAATAATAGCAAAGCTAAAATGGTCACGCAAAAGGTCCCACAAAACAAAAACACGATGTTAAATCATATACGGAGCCACTAAAGGTTCAACATACGTTGAAACAAAGATAAGAAATCAAACCAAAATTTCAATAACAAAGATTAGAAACAACAACACCTGAATGTCACTCACCAAGCAGTACGAAGAACAATATTAGAACCAACTGGGCAAAGAAGTAACCGCAACCCAACCTGCATCCCGCAGAACAATTTAGGAAGTACCGTATTTTATCTGGAAAAGCTCAACGAGAACCATAAAGACAAACTTTAAATAAGCAAACACCCCCAGCAACACCGTTAGAATCAAAAAGTTAAATCTTCGAAAGAAGAATTCTCCTCCGTAAAGATCTCCTTCAATAGCATACGATATTTTTCTCTCAAAAATTCGCACATTTAAGCATCTTAATCAATACTTCGTCCATAAAACAAAATTTAATCTCCAGAAAATAAGAGCAACAGATATAAATAATAAGAGTCCGAAACAGATAATCGAGGAAGATCATTAAAAAACACACACACGCACAAGAGATTGCAAACCGGAGAGATCAGAGATATCAAAAGATTCAAAAGCATACCTCGCTTGCTATGTTTGAACCGAGAAATGCCATTGTCGGAGGGCCAGTTTTCTAGCAAATTTTGTTACTTCTTGCATTTTACTGAGACTATTACAAGGAGTTACTCGTAATTACCTTTTTTTAGTTTATTTATAAAAACGATTATGAATTTTTAAAAAGAAATGTAAGATTTAAAAGTTTAATTAATATTAAACTATTATTAAATTAAATAAAGATTAAATAAAATTAAAAATTATTAAAATATTATTAAATTTATAAAAGTTTCCGGATGAAGCAATAAATTAATCATTTTTATTATAAAAGAGTAAAGTGACCAAATGAAATAAATGATTCAATTGATCAAATAAAGTGTTTAAAAAAAGAGCAAAATAAAGTACATCAGCAACTTAAAATATTTGCAAAAATAAGAAACTAAAAACAATAAAAAATTAAGCATGTTAGCATTTAAATAAATTATTATAATCTTTCAAGCAGTTTTATCTTAATAATTTTAATAAATTAGAAATTTAATGATTATGCATGAAAGAAAATTTGGAAGGTTATTAACAAATTAAAAATTATTTAAGTGAATCATCATAAATTGAGTTATCTCTTTTTTGCTAATTTATTATTGATTATCTTATATAAATATACTATAATTATTCATTAAAATAGACAATTTGTATAAAAAAGTGAATGTACAAATTTTAAAAAAATTATTAAAAATTTTCTTAATAACTTATTTTCATTTCATTTTAGTTATTATTATTCTTACTTTTCATATCTTGTTTTATAGAGTAAACATGTTGATATATCATGTCCGTTTTGTAATATTTATTTAAGGTTTTTTTTTTGGGGTACGAGATTCTATTGTTAGGACTAGCCCTGCGTTTGGTTAGTGTCCATAGGAGTGAGGACAGTGGACAAGGAAACTAAAGTCCTGTCCGTCATGCATGTTTGGTTACTGTCTGCGTTTGGTTTTTGTCCTGTCCTAAAAAGACACGGACACAAAGGTTTGTCCAATCCGTTTC
>JAOSBK010000204.1:27324544-27337964 GCA_027568895.1 Erythroxylum shatona | reverse complement strand
CAACTTAGTAGAAGAAGACTTCCTCTTTGGATTTCTTAGGGAATAATTGGTTTCGATGATTGTCAATCTAGGGTTTTGATTGATTAATTGATTAGGTCTGTTTCTTCTAAGTAGTTGTGTCCTATCCTGTCCTGTCCTGTCCTGTCCTATCTTGTCCTGTCCCTACATGTTGAAGACACTAACCAAACAGACCGTAAGAGACCTAAAATTTGCTGAACAGACTTGTGAAAACACTTGATTCATATTCTTAAAAAATTGGAGACCCTTGAGATGCAAAATAGATCTGGCCCAAAGTTTAGAGCAGAAGTGTAATCTGGGCCACATTGAAGCCTCAAGATCTCTTGCATTGGTTGATATGATTTATGTACCGACAATAAGAATGTTAAAACTCTTCGATCGAATCAAACGTATTATGTATTGCAATTTGTCGCACTGTCGGCATATTACGACACAAACAGTTGGTTATTACAACACGGATAAGGACCTAAACCTCCTTCGTCGCAAGACTACAAAACGTTTGATTGATGTCTCTCTAATTTGTTTGTTTTTCCTTAAGGGAGCCCACGCGCAAAAAGCCCAGAACATGCATAGCTTTCCAAGGCCGTTGGACAAGACCATCCCTGACAGATACAATACAAAATGTATCGTTTTCGCAAAAGCATAACAAAAAACCTTAACCACCCTTCGAAGTTCGAAAACCATACGGCAACTTATACAGGCCCCAAGCCGGGACGTCATGCTTTGCTCTGCACTGCGGCTTTTTTAATTTTTCCTACGTGCATTCATTTTAAGCCAAGTAGCTTCAATATGGGCACGATGAAGATGGCACAACAAACAATAAAGAACTGAGAGCTTTCTCATACCGTATTTATCCTACAACCATAAAAATCTTATTATTCCAAGAAAGCGACAATAAAGAGGATAGCCCTAAGATCGCTCATTTTCTAATTACAGAAAGTCGTTTTAAAGTTGCAATGATCAAGGATTAAGTGGAAAACAGCCACATACTGGACAAGACATAATCGGTATATTCCAAACTAGTCCTAATTAATCATATCTATCTCCAAAAAAGACATGTTCAGTCTAACTATCTTGCAATGAATTGAACACTCTTTTATCAAATTTATGGCATGCCAGATACTTTCTTACCAAAATCTGGACATACCATTTGCAATACGAATAAGACAAACTCTTTTTTAGAATCGAGAACTCTATTAATGATTATATTAATCCATTATTAAACTTCATATGCGGAGGAGACTCATCATGAAGGTGGTAATCTTTTATTTTCGTAGTTAGGTGGATACATTCAGACAAGAAAGTCGTGAAACATAAGCAGATTTCGAAATGGAGGGATCTGGGAATCGGCACTTAATAAAGCAATAAACATATTTGGTTAGGGTTAGAGAAAATGATTTAATAGCGAATAATGGAAATTAATTGTAATCAGAAAATAGAAACATAATTAA
This sequence comes from Erythroxylum shatona, assembly GCA_027568895.1. NCBI lineage: Eukaryota > Viridiplantae > Streptophyta > Magnoliopsida > Malpighiales > Erythroxylaceae > Erythroxylum > Erythroxylum shatona. The sequence goes on along the minus strand of JAOSBK010000204.1, from coordinate 27,336,495 downwards.
AATAAATTGCATTACACGACAGAATTGCAATATTGTAATAGCAATGGCGATGGCGACATCGACATGCAATTTAAAACGTTTTGTGTCTGCAATTAGAGGGTGAAGTGGTGTGTATACATCTTAGAAGCGAAACGTACGTAATTGGAAGCCATGTTCCTGAAATGGTTAGTTTATGAACAAGAAACGTCTCTTAACTGGAAAGAAGCAGAACCACTGGTGTTCATGGACAGAAAGGATAATTATAAGTGAAGGAGGTCCCACGACGAATCAAAGATATGATCATATGCATGCATGGGATTGGGATTGGGATTGGGATTGGGATTGAGACTGGAACCTAAGAGTAAGAGGAAATATTTAAGCCAAAGCTTTTTAACTATTTGATAAAGTTGGGAAATAACATTAATAGAAAAGGAGAGATTGTACAGCTTTACGTTACGTTCCAAACGACAAAAGACCCTTTATTTGCTTGTGTGGTTTAATATTCCAATTCCATTCCGTGCGCTGGCTATGGCTAGATCCAGAGAGCATCATAGCTTTTCCTGCATAAAGTCACAAGATGTCCATTGTTACACCGTTGTGCATATATTGTAAGCTTTCGTAGGGTCCAACAGGGGCAGAGCCACCATGAACCAACCCACATAAGATTTGTCCTGGTGGGTAAGATTCCAATTAGCTAGAGATTTTCTTTCTCAAATTGGCTATGCTATGCTTTTGTTTTATTGATTCTTATGTATTCGTTAATTAAGGATTATTGCTGATAGTCTAATTAAAGTTTCAACGTTGATGAAAATCTTGCATGCATGAAAGCCCCTGACAAAAAGAAACATAAGAGACAAAGGCAGAACTTGACAATCAATGGTTCCAAACTGAAATTACATGGAAATGCACGAGCCCAATTAATTACATAATAAAACTGTATAATTATAAATGATGAAATAAAAACCTAGTCACTACCCAGCAAAGGAAGATCAGGGCGAAGGGAAAAGTAGAATTTACAAGGTGAGCAGAGAGGGATAGGGAGGGAGGGAGCTGTGGTCCTCATATTTGTGTACTTCAATTCCTTCATGTGAGCTGCTGTATATAACGTCAAACAACTTAGCCTATGGCCGTTGGAAAATCCAAAGGTACTCAAGTTTCGCATGCAATACAAGTGACCCTTTTGTCCTGTATCTAACCTCTATATCCAACATGCGTTGCAGGCATAGCTAGGCTCTGTGAAAAACAGGAATGCAACAGTTCTTTCATGTGAAAGAGTGGTGCTGGACTCTGATAGGTAAACCTTTAGGAAAATCCACAAAAGGGTATGCGAATGCCTGATCGGCATCGGCCAATTCCCAGTAGTAGTTGAGGACTAAATGGTGTATGAAAATTGCCATCTCGAGCTTTGCCAATTCTGATCCGGCGCATAGCCGTGGTCCTCCACCGAATGGCATGTAGTGGTTGCTAGCCGCCGTGGTTGTGTTAGTATAAGTAGAAGATCCACGAGCATTATTATTCTGTCACAACATGAAATAAGAGAAGCAGTTACTGTTAACAGATAAACGTCTTTTGATGTCCAAAAGTTGAAATTGGTTAAGCAAACATAATAGTTACGACTAGAAAGTTTACTGTCAGATATTTCAATCCCTGAATCTGACCAGTTCCAACCTTGGAAGACGAGTTGGGTTTGGCCCAGTGGATTAATTCCATCCTTTTTCCTATCTTGACAAAGTCTAAAGGATCTAAATATGTAGCTCAATCAATCGGTAACGTTTATGTAAGTTCATAGCAACAGTAAGAAACGGGTGACCTATATCAAAAAACTGTCATCCATATGTGAGTTAATGAGTTTAACGTAAGCGTTGACTATGAAGCGTGACCTAAATCCCTCCATTTTGAATTGATGAAGGTACAACCTAGAGCAAAGATTCTCTCTGACAAAACAAAACACAAAAAAGAAGTTGCCTTTAACCTTTCTTTTCTTGTCTGAAAACACTCTCACCCGCCTTTAACCTTCTCTAACCCGGTTGTGGACCAGTTTGGTTATTGACCCACTAGAACAACTAAAGCACCCTTGCACGTGCACCCAAAAACCCCACCTCCACATGGGCTTTAATCATATCAAAACACCCACACGCACCGCAGACAGATAGAGAGAGGGTTGAAGTGGGACCAGCTCTCCAACAAGCAAAACATCCTATTGAATGATCATGACAGTTCATAACCTGATCCGGAGGGGAAAACCGTACGTCTTTGCCTGTGTATCTTGCACCGGATGAGACAGAAATCAACGGCTTCGATGGAATGTTTGGAGGATCCACTTGATTTTAGTGTCTCCGAAATCTTATCTCCTTCTTTTTGATGAATGTTAATGTCTACTCTCTACTCCAAATAATTGTGGATTCTAATGCCTTTGCCTTCTTAGAACTTTCCCATTTTGGGGGATGAGAAGTGCCAGCGATTTGAACTTCTCAGACGAGTTTCTGATTAGTAACTCTCACGTATTCTTCCATATTTCTCGAGCACTTTTTCACTTTTTATGTTATTTAATGTCAAAAATTAGAGTAGCGCAACAAAAGAATATATCCCATCATAATCCTATAACTCAACTCTATTCTCCTAAAAGCAAGCAAACATTTCATGCAATCGAGTTTTATCTCAATGATTAAGCTCTGGTTGCCTCAGCGTTTTGGTGTATGCCCATACAGGAAAGGACTGTAGCTGCTAGCTACAGTGTAGGGTTGTGGGACCACGGCCACGGCCACGGCCACGGCCACGGCATGAGAAGGATCAAATGGAAATTTTGATTTACTAAAAGGAAAAGAATGACCAATATTTCTGTCTTATTTTCAAAAAGCTTTTACTTACCTGCCATCTCCATGGATTAAAGTGGTGAGGCTGGTCAAAAAGACAACAGTCCAAGTGCACTGCTGCAATCACCGGAAGCACTTTCCATCCACGTGGAATATCATACCCTTTCCAAATTATTCTCACGATATTAGTAATCACACACTAAACATGACTCTTCCAATTTTATTATACTGGGGATTACGTTTACCTTTGTACCGAACATCCTTCAGAGCTTTTCTGTGAAGGAACCTGACAACGTTTCCAAGCCTAAGTGTCTCACTGATAACCTTTAATGATAAACAGGAATCTCGTTAGTTTTTGCTTACAGATTACAATTCCAAGCTTTTCATTTGAGATAGGGATATTAAGGGGTTTTACGCATTGAGTGAACTCCATTTTCTTGTAATCTTCCCAGTTCAACTCTGTTTCTCCTGATTGCTTCTTTGCTCTGGCTATTTCACTATGTTCTTCCTACCAAGGCAAAATGGATAAAAATGTTTCTTGCAAGTTGAATGGACAACAGGAGTACTGATGGAAACTAACAGAATAACATTCTAACGTAAGATGCTAGCTCACTTACCTGTAACTGTTGAACAGCACCGGGACAACCTTGTAAGAAGTAAATTGCCAGAGCTATAGCCACTGAGGAAGTTTCATGTCCAGCAAAGAGCAAGCTTAGTACCAAGTCAAGAATTTGCTCTGTTGAAAGATTGGAATGTTTCAAAACCCATCCCAGAAGATCATCTTCTTCCATGTTTTCTATTCCTTCCTTCGTTCTTTCAATTCTCTCTTCCATTTTTCTCTCTATGAATTTCAAGATTGTTGACCGAGACTGCCAAATAAGAACATGCAAGAACAGAATTAGTTAAACTCGAATCTAAAAACTGGAGTTCTTGTATCTACTTTTTCATCCTCTTAGCTCACCTGCAAGGCTTTCCTGTATGCAGTTCCAGGCAAATTTAGAGGGGCAGATACTACTCCTTTCATAAAAGTGACATACTCTTTCTTCAGCTGCTCAGTCTCAGGTTTCCCAGGATCCAAACTCATGATGTGTTTTGCCATCAGATTGAAGGTGAACTGCAATTTTATTTTTCTTATAACCTATGCATTTGCTATACAGCTAACATTGAATCATCAAATTCATAATGCAAGTGTCAAATTTTACCTTTTTTGCTTCATCTTGAGCAGAAAATGTGGAATTTTCTTTCCAGGAGTTGAGAACCAGGAGAGTTTGCTTCTCCACCTCTCTCAGTAAATGCGTTCTAAGCCTGGCATGGCTCAGAAAATTCAGAGATATACTCCTCATATCTCTATGCATGTCTCCTACTAGAACTAACATAGACCACTTCCCAAGAATTCCACCTATACTTCTAGGGTAGCTGCATTCAAACAGCCTCCCTTCGTTCTGCAGTATATATCTATTCAACCCAGCATCTGCAGAGACAATTGTAGGCTCCCCAAACAAATTGGACTTGTAAATCTTTCCATACCTGCACATCAAATGGAGCTTTATATGCTATGATAAAGAAAAGGCCATTCCTTTTTGTTCCCTATGTAGTTTAGTTTTACCTCGATATGTGGCGTTCCATGAATTCTCCAACGGAAGTAGCGGAGTAAGGCCTCAAGTAGCCAATTGTTTCTCCAAGAAATGGCCAGCCCATGCTTCCTGGTGGGAGATTAAACCTGGGTTGTCTTCTTTGAACAAGAATAAGGATGAGCAGTAGAGACATGAGTGATGGAAGAAGAAAGAGAACAAGCTGTGAGTCAGACATGGAACTTGCCTGACTGTCTCTCATTCTCTTTCGTGGGTTTTGCTTTGGTGTTCTAGCAAGGTGAAATCAGACAGTATCCAGTTTCGTGACTGTCTCTCCTCCTAGGCCTTGTGTTGAAAAGAAAATATGTGTAGTTTTAAAGTGACTTGCGCAGGCGAGATGGTGGTGAAGACAGACTTAACGAGGTCCTTTGAAACCCAATAGGCTGCTTTTATAATCTTCTTCCCTGTCTTCTTTACAATAAACAGCGGAAAGTGTGGCGACAATATTACAACTTCTCTTCCTTTATCTCCAGTTTATTACTCAAAACTCACTGATTAATAATATATGACCAAGTCTTTTGCAGTTGCGGTGAAGAAAGGCGTGACTCTTGAGCTACAGTTTAGCTAAAATCTCGTTGGTTGGCCCAGTAATTTAACATATTTTGAACTGAATAGCGTCTGGTACCAAAACTTGACACAAGTTACATCCTGTGAAGGAGATACGTCCATTTTCTTCCTTCTTATAGTGCCCGTTGAATTGGGTGTATCCAACAAACAAAAGGGCTTCTTTTATAGCCAAAGGCCTGGTAAGGGATTTTTCTGATTTAAGTAAAGTTGCAAGTTCAAATTTTTTTTATATATGTAGTTATTTAAAATTTAGGGTCAGAGTTTTGTCTTTCATAAAGGACGTACCTAGTTCGAGCGAAGATTAGTTTAAGTGTAAATAATTTAAAGGTGTTTTTCCTATAATTGAGACTCTCCTATAACACTTTGTAAGCAACACAAAAAGGGTTTCTTTTATACAATGGGTTCTAGTAACCAAACTCATTTTATTTTTGACATTGAAAATAAAATATCGTAATAAAAAAATAATTATACCAGAACTGCTTCACCTTATTTGATGAGATTTATTAAAAGTAAGGTGTTGTTTGGTGTGAAAATATCTGAGTTGACATTTCATATCAAGCGTGTAGTATGTAATGAAGCTATTTGATAATGTTCTCTTCTATTATATGCACTACAACAAATAACTTTAAATATAACCAGAAAATTTTAAATTTCCACTAAAATCAAACAGACATCTTTTTCTCTACTGTTACCATTTCCTACACATATTTTAATAAACTTAAATTAAGTTTCATCATCAAGTAGTTTATATACATTAACGACCATGACTAAGCACTAAATAATACTAAATATGCATTAACGACAAGTAGGAATGACCTAAATGGTTTCAGCTCCTGACTTAAGATTCTCCCTTCCAAGAGGTCTTGAGTTTGAGTCACGTCAAAGGATGAGAAATAGGAACTATTCCTATTGATGATTCTCTAGCTCCCTGGGCAAAACTCCTTAATCAGATCAATTACGGATGCCTCATTTCCAGCGGCAGTGTGGATGTTGGAGTTACTAGGGAACTTGGGGGATGATGGGAACCTGATGTTAAGTAGGGGGAGGCCAGTGATCAATCATCAGCTGAACAATCAAGTATGTGAAGACTCCTTATGCGCAGAAGTATACAAGCTACGTAGGAACCTGAGGGATCTTGGGGTTCCAGATTTACCTCCTCTAGGGCTCTTGGGGTGGGGGCTTAGGGGCTTAGGATTAGTCCGGCTAAGCTGGGATATTATTTAGTGGTTGTCGTGATAGTCATATCCTCTGGGCAAAGCTCCTTGATCGGATCAATTACGGAGGCCTGGCTTCCAGCGGTAGTAATGTGGGAGTTAGAGCTACTAGGAAACCTGATGCTGAGCAGGAGGAAGCCAGTAATCAATCATCAACTGAACAATCAAGTATGTGAAGATTCCTTATGCGCAGAAGTATACAGACTACGTAGGAACCTTAGAGATCTTGGGGCTCCAGATTTACCTCCTCTAGGGCTCTTGGAGTGGAGTCTTAGGGGCTTAGGATTAGTTCGATTAAGCCGGGATACCTAATGTAATAAAAAAAATATCCATTAACAACCATGACTATCACGACAACCACTAAATATCTAAAAGCAGTAGACCAACTCCTCCATTAATTATCACCTTTATTTTTTCATTCTCCGTGTTTTGGTGCATTTTCTCATAAATATATTCACATACGGAAAGAATGAATGAAAATATTATTTATTATACTTATATTATAATTTTAATTTCGCTCTTAGTCGTTAAACTAAGTATAAAGGAGTATATATATATATATATATATATATATATATATATATATCTACTGTTTTTCTTCGCATCACACTTGAACCTCTATTATAATGAATGCTATCAATTACGTCTACATTACTAACTTATAGCGAATGAATTTATATATTATTGCATCTTTAAATAAAAGAGATATACCTATTTATATATAAAATTATTAGATTATTTATGAAGAAAATTAGATAATGAAGAAACTAATTAGTGCCTAAATATAAGACAGAGATTATTTACATTGATCACAATACATATTATCATCCCCCTCTTAGATTTCAAATAGTGGAGGGTTAGATAATTTGAGAATGGAAACAAGATTGTGAAATCAAGGAACAAAGTGAGTTTTATTAAATATATCAACAATCTAATCATAAGAAGAGATATAAATAAGATCAACCATAATATGATGAACATGATTATGCAAAAAGTGACATCAATCACAACGTGTTTTGCTTGTTTCTAAAAGATATCATTATGGATAATTTGTATAACACTTCAATTATCACAATAAAGAGGAGTAGCATATAGAGATGGAATACACCTACTCTGAAGTGACAAACAAAGTCATATAAGTTCAAAAGTTGTATTAGTAAGAACATGATATTTGTCTTTCGTCTTAAATTAAGTGACAAAAATTTACTTCTTATTATGCTAAGAGATAATTAAGTGAATTATTAAGTAAGAAGTAGTAACCAATTAACCAACAATCTGTGGGATCACTAGCTTAATTAGCATATGAATAACCTCACAACTAAATAGAAGATAAGCTAGAGTAATGAAGACCATGAAGCATATTACCTTTGAATTAACGAAGAACACAAAGAATAGTTGCATAATGAGTTGTGCAAAGAGCATTAATAAATTGACTAACAATGTGGACAACGTAAGTAATGTCATGAAAAATAATAGTAAGATAAATATGATTGCTAACAAGTTAGTGATACAAAGCAAAGTTAAGAAGAGGAGACCCATTAGAAGCAAAAAAGAGTGCTAGCTTCAATAGAAGTATTGATAATTTTATCCTTTGTAAGACGTATATTAGAAATAATATCAATAGTATACTTAGCCTAAGATAAATAATACCTTGTATAATTAGAAGTATATCTGAAGACTAAGAAATAGTTCAAATTTCCAAGATTTTTCATCTTGAATTAGTGAGTAAAACAGTTTTTAAGATTGTGAATACGTTATGTATCATCACCAGTAAGTAGTGATCATGTTATTAACATATAATAATAACAAAATAATATCTCGCTATGTCTTTATAATAAATAATGCATGATCATGAGCATTGGAATAAAAATCAAACTAATAAATGGTGAAATTGATTTTAGTAAATGATAAGGAGCGTGTTTAAATATGTATAAAGCCTTTAAAAAAGGTTAGACTTTATTTGGAGGATGATCATAGTTAGGAGGACAAAAGATTTTATTGACATCCACTTGAAATAAAATCTAGTGCTTAATAACAATAATGGCAATGAGAGTACAAAAAAAGTGATGCAAACTATAAGAGCAAAAATTTTCTCGTAACTAAACTCATAGTATTAAGTATTTAGCTACAAGCTTTGTACCATTATATTGAACCATCAACCTTGATCATGATTTATAAACCCATAAACTTGTCCATAGGTAAATCAATCAAATCTCATGTACAAGTAGAAGTAAATCCAGTGAGTTCTTCTATTACTTTCTACCATAAAGGATTAGCACTACCTTCATAATAAGTGTAAGCCTCATTTGAACCTATAGGATAATCATAAGGAAATAAAGCAATAGTAGGATCAACAAAAAAGGTAGGAAATAGAGAGACTTTAAAAGTATATATGGAAGAAAACATCTTATGTTCTCACAAAGTGACATAATGAGAAATATGATGATGTTGAGAAACAGGACCCAACTTTGATAACCTTTATATTCAATACCATATCTTTAAAAACATTACAGTCAAGTTCGAGGTTTCAATTTGGTATATTCATGTGACTAAAAATGGAGAAAATAAGAAGATCCGAAACTCAGAGACTATGATAATTAGGATAATAACCATGGAGACATAAGGAAAAATATTAATAAAAAGAGACAGGATACTATTAATTGTATAAATTGTTGTAAGAGCTACTTCACCCCAGAAAGATTCAGGATAAGAAGATGATACAAGGAACGATCAACAATGTCCGGAATATACATGTGTTTTTGTTTTACACAACTGTTATATTAAGAAATACCATGATAAGTGTTGTACTATAGTTCATTGAGTAGCAAAAAGATGAAAAAGGTAGTGTCTCGGTATTCTATAGCATTATCTGTATGAAAAAATTTTGTATTGTAATAAAATTAAGTTTTAATCATAATTGTAAATTGAATATAAATTTAAGGTAATAAGGTCAGGAATGTAGTGGTAAAAGACAAATTGAAATACTTAAATTAACCTGTAATTAAATTAAAAATGATGTTAGATAAATTCCCGGTAACAATGCCAAAAACTTAATGAGTTATAAAATAAAACGCACTCGAACCCTGACCGCAATCATACGGATTATTGTAGTATGGTTATCATTCCCATAAGGATTTAAACTAAGCACCAATCAATTCTTTCCAGATTGCTTAAATTAATAATAAGAAGAATTAGAAATTAAAAGGGATAAAAAAATCAATTACGTTTAAACTTTTAAGACAAAACTAAATCTTTAAGAAGAGGAATTGCTTTCACGAATTCACAAGATTTGTTGGAACCCCACCCTAGTGAGATACGTGTCCGACGTCCTACATGACATCTGGACGTGCAACCCACGAGGGAGGGATTCCTCACCACAAAAGAAACCTCAAACCGAACTTATTTTAATGTCATCCGAACAGATCTTGTAAGATTCACCCTAATCTCCCTCAGTAAAATTGATCTTCTTAGGGCCCAAAATTAAATCCGATTCCTAAGCTAAACTGAAATTCCATGTCTCTAGATTCATTAGAATCAAAAATCTCCTCAATCGGATCTCTATAGCTCAAGATATGCTTAAAAATCCAAAGATTGGTCATAGTCCGATCAGCTCTCCAAACCGACCTCTTATTTCTCTTACTTCAAACTTTTTGATTTTAACTCAAAATGCTATCAAATTTCATGGAGAGATATAAAAACATGTTAGGATTCTAATGCCTTAAGAATCACCTCATTCGGAGGTCAGACGAAGGAGTTATGGCCACACAAATCTGACATGTTCATATCCTGATTCCTACTGAACATCCTTTGGCGCAAACACCATAACTCTCATTATAGAATTCGGCTTGACTTCGTTTTTAGACGGTTAGAAACTAGACATCTAGCGCTACAACTTTTATGAAGACCAAAATTTAAAATTCAGTCGTTAAGGGTCCAAAACATACGAAACGTGTGAAATCAAACGGTCAGGCCGTGTAACCTACGGGTGAGATGGTGTTCCTGCGCTGGAAATTACACGGCCCGTGTAAATTCACACGGGCAGGCCGTGTAACTTTCGGGAGAAACATTTTTTCACCCTCCAAGACCCCTCCAAAGGGTTCTAAATCCATCCTAACATCTCCTATACTCATAATCTTGCTAAAAATCCACTCTTTCGGGTCCGAGATTCACTTCCTATACGCCAATAGTTCGGGTATTTCGTACACTACAACATCCTAACTTGGAATAACCATAACTCTCAACTACGATATCGAAAAATTGCAAACTTGGTATCAATGAAAAGGTAAAAGGAAGCTCTACAACTTCCATGAAGGATTGAAAAACTAGTTTGGCCTTTAAGGGGTGTCAAAAATTGCTTCAAAATTTCTGCCCAAAATGACATTATCCTACACAATGCCAAAAGTTTGGAAAATCATATCTTTTAACACAATAGCCTAGAAATGTCACATTTTACCTCAATGGAAAGATAAAAAGATGATTTACAATTTTCATGAAGGGTGCAAAAATAAATTCTGTCATTAAAGAAGGTAAAAACTCACTTAAAAGTACTGCTCATATAAAAAACCAATGGAACAGTAACATTAACCAAATGAACAGTAACTGTAAGTTTCCCAACCTCATAACTTTTTACTCCTAACCCCAATAATTGCATATTATACATCAATGAAAAGGGGGAAAGATGATCTACATTTTCTATGAAGGATGCAAAAACCAAAACAGGCTCTAAAGGGGTGAAAAACCCTTCCAAAGGTTCTGCCCAAATTTGCCAAATGAACAGTAACTGAACTAGGTCTAACCCCCATAAGTTTTTACTCCTAACTCCAAATAAGGCGCATTATACACCATTAGAAAGCTCTAAACATATGCTACAATCTTCAAGAAGACCTCCCAATCCAATTCAAGCTCTAAGAGGGTCTAAAACCTAAGCGAAGTTTCTGTCAAATTTTGCAAAAATTTGACAGCACCTCCTTTGAAAATTCAACTAGCCAAACTTCAATTTTCTCATCCAAACTCCATATACCTGCACAAAAACCACAATCTACACAATCTTCAATCTCCCAATCACCAACCAATCCAAATATCCCAAAGTATCAACTCCAATGGCAGCAACACACTCCTAGCATTCTAATCATTTCCAAACTATAAAGCAACCTCTATTCATACCATACAATATTACATGATTATGAAACATATGCAAATTACACAAATTACATTAAAACCCGACACTCTTGCATTTACATGAAAGTCAAAAGTCATTACAAAGCTTTAGAGGGCATTTTAGCCCGAATACATTGAAAGTGTTAAAGGACAAATTACAAAGTACACCATTTGCCCAAAATGCTATCTAAAGCCTTGTTTTCTCAAATATAACTTCAAAAGCAAAAAGCATCGGAGTAATGCCTCAATCCCGATGCGGTAACTCGGTTTCTCGCTCGTCACCTGTGGAGGGGAAATGGGGGTTGGGCTCGACGGCTCAGTGAGTAACAACTTAATAATCGAGAATAAGCAAAAACCTTGTTTATACATTCATTTTCAAAATCAATATCACATTGATAAAAACATTACCAATTGATCAAACATTTTCACAAAATTCATCACATCAATTTATTTACAAACCAACATATTACAAATCAACATATCACATAATCAACATATCACATAATCACAGACAAAGTGGTTCGGGTGGATCCGAAACAGAACGTACTACACATTCCCGCGAAGCGGTCATGTGTAGCCGTGAACTTATG
>JAOSBK010000204.1:27306139-27322511 GCA_027568895.1 Erythroxylum shatona | reverse complement strand
AAGCCTTAAAAGCATTAGTGATCTACCTAAATTGCCCTTACACCAACTTATGCCCTTAAATTCTAACAACTTATCAATATTCTAATTTTAACTAAATCCCTTCACTTAATTTCTATAAACTAAGCACTAAAAATCCCAAATTATTCTAACTAAAAGGAAATATCGATCTAAACCTTAAAATAAATAAAACATGCTTAATGTGAATCGGGGCCCAACAAGATTAAAGTTCCAAAAATTGTTATCAACTCCTGCTAAAGCAAATTTAAATCCTATTATTTTGCTACCCTAGGTTTCTTTAGAAGTAATTCTTCTCTCTCAAGTTTGAATTACCTACTCTGTTTTATCATAATGCAAATTTCTCAATTCATATATAAATAAAACAAAGATGAACTGCATAACCTTTAAGGAATAAAACTTAGACACTAATCTTTTAGCATGCAAGTTGTATTTGTATGATTTTAAAGAAGAACTCAACCCTCGTTAAGGTCAAATAAGAACTATTCATAAGAACATCAAACCATACATATCAGAAGTTTAGAAAACAAGATTCACCCTAGAGGGTGAAACAACCTTTGAAATAAGGAAACTAGAAAACATACATCATAAGCAAACTGAAAATGAACTAAAAAGATGAAAACAAATGTTCTTATGCCCTGGATTACACGCTTCAAAGAGCTCGTTCTTCCTCTTCCTTGTTCTTGCTTCTTCTTCCCCCCTTTTCTTCATATCTTTCTTCCTCTTTTTATACTTCTCCTCATTGGGAAAGGAATTCATTAATTTCCTCGTGACTCTCCACCTCCAGTTGATCGTAATAGCTCCTCCCCACGTTCTTGCACATTGTAGCCTTCTTCTAACTGTCCACCATTCATTTACAAACTTGATGAAATGACGGAAGTTATAAAGTAAGATCATGCCACAACCCTCGCAATCGCACCAGTGTGCAAATAGCCTAGCTCCTGGATAAAAATCCCAATTGCAATCGCACCAGTGTGATGTTGTTCTTCCTTAAAACCATAGCTTCGGTCGTGCTCGCACCATTTATTCCTCACGTTCGCACCAGACACCTCTTTCCTTGTTTCTTTCACCAACTTTTCCCATCTTGCTCCCCTGTCCTTTCACACTTAACAAAACATCAAAGTTGCCCAAAAACTAAACTAAACTACTAAACCAAGAACTAAAAGTACCAAAAACATATCTAAAAACATTAACACTCAACAAAAAAATAAACTCACATCAATACTCACCATTATAATTGTGCTTGTCAACAAGCAAACAATACAAAAAAAGGAAATAAAACAAAAGCAATGACCCAAATAACTTGATACCAAAGAATCTTTGCCCAACTTGACATGATTGTTAACATCCTACCAACCCCTGAATTACTAAGAACACAGATGAAGCTTCCATAAATCAACTTGTGAATAGAACGCATATAAGAGGAGTAATTAGCACCAATAACTTCATTATTAGAATAAATTCTCTTTTAAGCATATGTGTATTGTTAACAACTTGTTAAAGCTGTACAATGAGGATGCAGAAACCTTATTTCTAGCACAACTTAAGAACCTTGCTTGAGAAGAAAAGTTTTTCAATTAAATGCAAATGAGGAGCATATTCTAATACAACGCACTTCACTTTCATCATTAAGTGGCTACTAGCATTGCTCATGTGTTTAAGGCCAGTTTCGAGAACCCTCAGCAAAGCGAAGCAAAAATTTGGAGGTTTTTTTTAATTCTTCCTTATCATTCATACAATTTTGCTTATCCAATAGTTAAAATTTCAAGTAAATAACAATAGTCATAATTATTAAACAAAGAACTTAAAACAAATAATTCTGCTAAAAGTACCAAAGCTGTTCCACTATGCGCACTATACTCAAATGATCATTAGTTGCATTCATGCATTTTGAATAACTAACAGGGCATGTAGGATGTTAAAAATCTGTTAAGCTAAGTTAAAGAATCCTGGCATGGTACTACTTGAGTCATAATCATATAACACAACAAAGAACAATAAAAGGGAAAACATTGCAAATAACTAATGTACAAGTACATAAAAGAAAATTAAGTAGGGCTTTTAGGGAACAGTAGAACCTGGTGATGAAGGTGTAGGTGATGGTACCTCCACATTAGACGCAACGAAGAATTTCTTCAATTTCTTTGCTTGGTACCACTGTTGTCTTTGAATATCTAATATTGTTGTTTCAATTCCTACTAACCTGTTGCTATTTGCTGCGGTAGCATCTTCCCAACATTTGAGCACCTCCGAAACTGTAGTAGCATCAACAACAAGAGCTGCAAATTGTGCTTCTTCTTGTTATGGCTCGCTACTTTCTTCTTCTTCATCATCACTAGAGACTGACTCCCTTACTCCTTTATGTTTGATGGCTACTCTCTCATGACAAGGTCGTAAACTGCATCCCATGAAGCTCATCAAGCCACAGATATGCAAGTATCATTGGCCGAAAACTTCTGTCATAATGCAATTCAGTGTCGTGAGGTCAAGGCCCACTGATTGAGCTAATGCGGTCAATATATACCCTAATCCCAATTTACTGTTTGATGGTCATGCCATCTATGTAAATGCCTTCAACAAGTGGAAGGAAGTACAATAGGACGTGTTATTAGAAGCGCACCACAAAGCATATAACTCTTGGCTTGCGACCTTGTCACTCTCCACCCTGCTAAAAATTGATACTGCTATGAATTTGTGTAGAAGAACCAATGAGGCATCCTGAATGAGCAAATTGGGGGCCTTATAAACAGAATAGGCTGATGAACCATGCGTAATTGTTTTTCAGAAATCTCCTGAGAAAAATTCACTAGCTGGTTTAATCGAACCTCGTTGTGGCAGCCCAAGTAAATGTTCTAACATCGAGGAATCCATCTCCCACTCTTGTCCACACAGCCTAAACCTTAGTTTTGTAAATTTATCCCCTTCCACCACCAATATGGTGTAACATTCGTGTACTAGCTCCTTATAGATCTCCCATTCTCCCATAATCAAACGCTACCATCCTAATTGCTCATCCATAGCGAAAAGATTATCATTTAGATCTAGCTGTGTCACCATCTCCCAATCAAAGAACCTAGGTATAATGATTCTTTTCGCTTTCACCTTTATTTACTTCTTTCCTTCCTCATACGAGAAGTGTGAGAAAGGGGTAGAATATTATGCAGAAAGGTCCGACATTAACTGTCGAACAACCTTACCCTTCCCTTTAGACTTGTTTACTGCCATCTTCCTCCTTGACATTCTCTTCAATGGGTAATTTGTTTGAGGGATATTTTTAAGGGGTGGTTCTCTTTATTCTTCTTAATTCTCAAACAAGAAATTTGGAGGCTAGGGGTTTTGAGATATGAATATCACAAAAAAAACTCTCAAAATGATGTTTAAATAGCCAAAGGAAATGGAAAAGGGAAGTAAAGACTCATAAATTTATTTAGGAAATCAAGAAAATTTTGAAATTTAAACTTACTGAACGTGATGCGATCGCACCAGCCAGCTCGTGATTGCACCTGAAGCGTGCAGCCACAAATCGTTCCATGGTCGCGAATGCACCTCACTGACTCGCGATCGCACCAGTGACTTCACTTGCAAAATAGTGCGATTGCATGCTAGACTCGCGATCACACCATTTTTATTTCCTACAAACAATTTTTTAAACAAATAAACTTTTTTTTATTTAAACCTACACACGCACATGCTAATATTAAGGTCTTTTAGCATGATCAAAACCGTTCTTTCAAGGGTTAAAAGCCATTACCGCCTTAGGTTTATGGACAAGACCTCCAAGATAAAGCTTACATCTTTGCCCATTCACCTTGAACTTCTCACCATGTGCATTGTCAAGCTCCAAAGCTCCATTCCCATAAATAGTGGTGACTTTAAAAGACCCACTCCATCTTGAACATAGCTTGCCTGGAAATAACCTTAACCAAGAGTTATATAACAAGACAAAATCACCTTCCTTGAAGTTCTTATCTTTAATGTGCTTGTCGTGCCATCTCTTGGTTCGGTCTTTGAATAACTTGGCATTCTCACAAGTTGTGAAACGTAACTCCTTCAACTCTTGCAACTGCAACAATCTCTTAGTACCCGCCACTTTACTATCCATATTAAGAGTTTTGATAGCCCAGTGCGATTTATGTTCAAGTTCCACAGGCAAATGACATGCCTTACCATAAACATGTCTGTATGGAGTTGTTCCAGTAGGTGTCTTAAAAGCTATCTGATATGCCGGCAAGGCATTGTCAAGCTTCATAGCCCAATCTTTCCTTGTTCTGTTCACCTTTTTCTCCTAAATCCTTTTGAGCTCCCTATTGACAACTTCCACCTGCCCACTTCTTTATGGATGATAGGATGTTGTCACCCTATGTTGCACACCATATCATTTAAGCAGAAGTTCAAGCCTTGAGTTACAGAAATGAAAACCACCATCACTGATTAAAACACGTGGAACTCCAAATTGCATAAACAGCCCTTTCAAGAAATTTGTTACCACCCTTCCATCATTACTTGAGCTAGCACTGGCTTCCGCCCATTTGGAGACTTAGTCTACTTCCACTAATATGTACTTGTTTCCATAAGATGCAGGAAAAGTTCCCATGAAATCATTGCCCCATACATTGAATATCTCAACCTCCAATAGACTTGATTGTGGCATCTTATCTCTTTTCAAAATGTTGCCCGTTAGTTGACATCTATCACATCTTCGTATAAACTCCCTCGCATCTTGGTTCAAAGTTAGCCAACAAAATCTGCATTCCAAGATTCTACTCGAAGTTCATCTATTGGCCCTATAATGCCCAGCATAAAGCGAATCATGAGAATGAGTTAGCATAGAAAGCATCTCACATTTCGAAACACATCTCCAAATTAATCCATCAACACATATTCAGAATAAATACGGTTCTTCCCAATGGTAATGCTTAATTTCTGCAAAGAATTTCTCCCGTTCTTGATAAAACAAATCGAAAGGGACGATACCACTCACAAAATAATTTACTATGTCGGCGTACCATAGGGTTTCCAACTGCTAAATAAGGAAAATCTGCTCATCTGGAAATTCTTCTCAAATTGGTTTATTGTCCGTATTATTCTCTTGTTCGATTCAAGATAAGTGATCCGCCACTACATTTTCAGCTTCCTTTTTATCCTTAATTTCAATGTCGAATTCTTGCAGTAACAACATTTAACGAATTAATCTTGGATTTGCATCTTTCTTGTTAAACAAATACCTCAATGTTGCATGATCCGAAAAGATTATTGCTTTTGCTCCAATAAGGTATGATCTAAATTTCTCGCGTACAAAAACCATTACCAAAATCTTCTTCTCGGTTATTGTATAATTCAATTGAGCTCCCGATAACATTTTGCTTGCATAATAGACTACGTGTAATTTCCTATCCTTTCTCTGCCCTAGTACACAAACTACAGCATGATCGCTTGCCTCACACATCACTTCGAATGGTAATGACCAATCAGGTGCTGCTAACACTGGTGTTGTAGTAAGAGTTTCCTTAAGTGTTTCAAAAGCCTACACACACTCAAAATTAAAATTAAATGGCGCATCTTTCACAAGCAATTAAGTTAGAGGTCGACCAATTATGGAAAAATCTTAAATAAATCTTCTGTAAAACCTGGCATGTCCCAAAAATGAACGAATTCCTTTCACAATCGTAGGAGGTGGTAACTTTGCTATCACTTCGATCTTAGCCCTGTCAACTTCAATTCCTTTGCTGGAAATTTTATACCTAAGCACTATGCCCTCATCTACCATAAAATGACATTTCTTTTGACTCCTCACATTGTGGAAGCACCTTCCCTAAATTCTGCAAACATGCATCAAATGGATCATCAAAAACTAAAAAATCATTCATAAATATTTTCATGAAGTCCTCCACTAAATCAGCAAAAATTGTCGTCACGTATCGCTAAAACATTTCTGGAGCATTACAAAAACCAAAGGGCATTCTTCTGTATGCAAATGTTCCATAGGGGCATGTGAATGTGATCTTCTATTGATCTTGTGGATAGATAAAATTTTGATTATAACCCGAATATCCATCCAAGAAACAATAAAATGCATGACCTGATACTTTCTCCACCATTTGATCAACAATTGGCAACAGAAAACGATCTTTTCATATAGCAGAGTTCAGCTTCCTAAAGTCAATGCACACTCTTCACCCCGTAACTATTCTGGTAGGAATAACCTTACCTTCCTCATTCTCAACGACGATTATACCTCCTTTTTTCAGCACACACTGAACCGAACTTACCCACTCACCATCCGAAATAAGATAGATAATGCCCGTATCAAATAATTTGATAACCTCTTTCTTTACGACTTCTTTCATGTTTGGATTTAATCTTCTCTGTTGTTCCTTCATAGACTTGCTTCCTTCCTCCAAGTAAATTCTGTGCATCACTATGTCAGGGCTAATTCTTCTTATATCATAAATCTGCCACCCCACAGCTCTAACATACTTCCTTGCCAACACCACCAACCATTGTTCCCACTCATTTGTCAAATTATTGGAAACAATAATAGGTAGGGTTTCCCCTTCCCCTAGAAATGCATACCTCAAATGACTCGACAATGGTTTCAACTCTAAGACTGGTGGATGCACAATGGGTGGTGGAGCTGGATTTGTTTCTTGCAGCAACTTCTCTATTCTTTCTTTTTCATCCTTACCTTCACCAATAAACTCTACATCCGAATCAAAGGAAACTTCTTTCTCCTTGCTTTCCACCACACTCAACATAGTCATCCACAATGTCTACCTTTATACAAACCTTGTTATCCATTAGGTGCTTCATAGCCGACCTCATACAAAACTTAACTTGCTCCTCACCAATGTGCAATATGAGTTTCCCTCCGCAGACATCTACTAGAGCTTTTCCTGTGTAGAGGAATGGACGACCCAAAATCAATGGGTATTCTGAATCAGCCTCAAAATCCAACACCACGAAATCCACTGGAATTATAAACTTGTCCATTTTCACGAGCACATATTCCAAAATCCCAAATGGCCTCTTGATTGATGGATCCACTAGTTGCAACATCATAGATGTCGGCTTTACCTCTCCAAGACCTAATTTCTGAAAAACTGAACAGGGCATCAAGTTTATACTTGCACCCAAATCACACGAACATTTGTTAAATTGTATATCACCAACTACAAGGAATTGTGAAACTTCCAGGATCTTGTAATTTTGAAGGAATAGCTTTTGAAATAATTAAGCTACATTTTTCTAAAAGTTGCGTAGTCTCGTTATCAATAAGAGGTCTCTTTTGAGTTAGGATGTCTTTCAAAATTTAGCATTCTTGGGCATATGTTCTAATGCCTCCACAAAAGAAAGATTAATCTACATTTTTTTTAACTTTTGAAGAAATGAGGCAAATTGACTAAGGGACATGGGGTACGTACTTACCTACTTTGGCCTACTTGTTTTTACCTATTTCATGGCGTTCACAATCACACCTTTACTTGTCGTAAGTGTACCCGAGGCTTGATTTTTCCTGCTTTGACTCAACTCCTAGGGTGCGATCGCACCCTGCTTCCTTGCGATCGAGACCGAGGCTTTGTAACTTGTTCGATTTTCCATCGAGGGGCTCATGATTGCACCCTTCTTTTATCTGCTTATTTGCTTTGTTCTTTATTTAATTTTCCAACTCTTACCACTCCTTAACCGTTTAGTTTTTAAAGACTCCTTTGGATTTAGTTCTGTAGTACTCGGGAAACCTTCAAGGTTTTGTTGAGCAAAAATAGTTGCCAATTGTCCTATTTGGACCTCCAAATTGTAAATTGATGAAAAGTGATTTTTCGCTATTTGATCAACCTTCGCTTCTAGCTTCTATTGTGATTCATCTTGTTGATTCAGCTTAGTTCCAATCATCTCCATAAATTTCTCCATCTTAGCCTCGAATGGATTCCTAGGTTGAAGTTTTCTTTACTTTCCCACTGTATTGTTGTTGTTGTTCCATGAAAAGTTAGGATGATTCCGTCATCTAGGGTTGTAAGTGTTTGAAAATGGGTTATTTTCTGGACGGTTATTCCCCACAAAATTGTCTTGCTTAGCCGTAACAACTATTGGACACTCATTGATGAAGTGCCCCTGCTGATTGCATAATTCACATGCACTTTGAACTGCTACTACTGATGAACTTGAAGTGAAGCTGCTAATTTGTTTCGCGAGATTCGCAACTTCAGCTTGTAAAGTAGTCACTAGATCGAGAGACAAAACCCTATTATGCTCTTTTATCATCGATCGAGATCTATCTGACGCCCATAATGCATTAGTAGCTACCATTTCTTCTAATAGATCATATGCCACATCAATTGTCTTCTTCATTAAAGATCCCCCTATGGCTACATCAATTGTACCACGAGTGGTGGTGTTAACTCAACTGTAGAAAGTTTGCAGTAGTAATTCCTAAGGTAAATTGTGGTGAGGACAACTTCGACATAGCTCTTTGAACCTTTTCCAAGCCTTATATAAAGATTCACCGTCTTGATGCTGGAAGCTAGTGATTTCCTTAATGATCTTCGTTGTTTTGGCTAAAGGGAAATACTTGGACAGAAATGCTTGAGCTAACCTGATCCATGTAGTAATGGAACCTGATGGAAGATAATTGAGCCACACCTTAGCTTTATCTTTCAGAGTAAATGGAAACAACTGTAAATCTGTAATCGAATAGCGTCATCTGTTACTCCATTGTACTTGAAAGTGTCACAAATTTCCAGAAAATTTATGATATGGGTATTTAGATCTTCATTTACCAACACATAAAATTGCACTGTTGCTTATAACATCTGCAACAAAGCTTGTTTGATCTTGAAATTGTTCATTGTCACAGCAGGTCTTGTCACATTTTGCTGATTTGGCCAAAATCCAAGCCTAACCACATCCATCAATGTTCTTTGTTTCTCTGCCATGATATTCTCCAGTAGTACAACTTCAGTCACACGCGTATCTTCAACAGCTTAACACTATTTCCAAACGAGAAACTTCGTTGTGAACTTCAACCAAAGGCTTTGTCGAATTTCTCGTTTTTCTCCCAACATACACCTGCAAAGAAATGAAATATTTAAATCAACTTGTAAATAAACTAAAAATGATGTTAGATAGATTCCTGGCAATGATGCTAAAAACTTGATGAGTTATAAAATAAAATGTACTTGGACCCCGATCGCAAAGGTACAGGTTATTGTAGTACGATTATCGTTCCCACAAGGATTTATCCTAAGCACCAATCAATTCTTTCCAGATTGTTTAAATTAATAATAAGAAGATTTAGAAATTAAAAGGGAAAAATTAAATCAATTCCGTTTAAACTTTCAGGACAAAACTAAATCTTTAAGAAGAGGAATTGCTTTCATTAATTCACGAGATTAAAATTCCAAAAATTGTTATCAACTCCTGCTAAAGTAAATATGAATCCTATTATTCTGCTACCCCAAGTTTCTTTAAAAGTAATTCTTCTCTCTCAAGTATGAATTACCTACTCTTTTTTATCATAATGCAAATTTCTCAATTCAGATATAAATAAAACAAAAATGAACTGCATAACCTTTGAGGAATAAAACTTAGAAACTAATCTCTTAGCATGCAAGTTGTATTTGTATGATTTTAAACAAGAACTCAACTCTCGTTAAGATCAAATAAGAACTATTCATAAGAACAACAAAACATACATATCAGAAGTTTAGAAAACAAGATGCACCCTAGAGGGTGAAACAACGTTTGAAACAAGGAAACTAGAAAACACACATTATAAGCAAACTGAAAATAAACTAAAAAGATGAAAACAAATGTTTTTATGCCCTGGATTACACGCTTCACATAGCTCATACTTCCTCTTCCTCATTCTTGCTTCTTCTTCCTCCCTTTTCTTCATGGCTTTCTTCCTCTTTTTATACTTCTCCTCCTTGGGAAAGGAACTCATTAATTTCCTCATGACTCTCCAACATTCATTTAAAAATTGATGAAATGACGGAAGTACCCTTTAAGTTACAAATCGCACCACAACCCTAACGATCGCACCAGTGTGCAAATAGCCTAGCTCCTGGCCAAAAATCCCGAGTACAATTGCACCAGACACTCTCGCGATCGCACCAGTGTGATGTTGTTCTTCCTTAAATCTACAACTTCGGTCACGCTCGCACCATTTATTCCTCACGATCGCACCAAACACCTCTTTCCTTGTTTCTTTCACTAACTTTTCTCATCTTACTCTCCTGTCCCTTTACACTTATCAAAACATCAAAGTTGCCTAAAAATTAAACTAAACTACTATACCAAGAACTAGAAGTACCAAAAACATATTTAAAAACATTAACACTCAACAAGTAAATGAGCTCACATCACTAAGAAAAAAGTACCAAATACTGGAATAGATGATACCGCTAATAACTTTAAATGACAACATAAGAGAAACAAGCTCAAATAGATGACCAATCTTGCACTGTGTCCTAAAAACCTTACCCATCTATGAATCTTGCATAGTATAATCATGACTAAAAATGGTTATATAACACTAAGTTCATATAACTGACCAATAAAAATAAGATCAAGGGATAGTTTGGGCACGTGAAAGGCATCAAATAAGGATAAATGAGATTTAGAAATATTGCCTACATATTGAATACATAAAATATAATTCTCTCCAATGTGAACAAGTAGTTTATTAAAGGGAGTGGAAACGAACATAAATATTTTAAAGTCCAGTGTCATATAATTACAAAAGGCATAAACAAAGAATGAATAATTAGATTTACTTAGAATAACATACAAGATACAAAAAGTAGTGTCAAAATTGGGTTGAATACGTTGAAAAATATCTTAAATTTTTTAAATAAAAAATGAGGAGAAGTATCCTCAAAAGTATAAGCCTCAATTGGAACAACATTATAAGTACTTAAGGATCGAGACTTACACTACAACAAACAAGACTTTTGGCCATGCTTTCTTTTGCTACGATTTGAAATTCGTAGCTAAAAGTTACAATTTGACTATGAAATTTCAAAATTGTAGCCTATTGAAGCAGTATCTCTAAAAATATAAATTCACAGGTTTTAACTATTAGCTACATTTATAATAGACCATGTATGAGATTTGTAGCTAATAAATTTTAGATGTTCAACTATGAATAAAGTTTTGTAACAAAAAGTTTTTAGCTACAAAGTTACCTTCGTAGTTAATAACTTTTGATTACGTTTCTTAATTGTGAACTTAGTTTTGTAGAAAAAAATTTAGCCATAAAAACTCAAATTTGTTCTAGATCCTACAGTTATAAACCATGTTTGAAATTACAAAACAAATTTCATAAGCAAAATTTTTTTGCTATGATAATATTTCCATAGTGAAAAAAGAGAATTAAAAAAAAGGAAAACGACATTGTTTTCTCCACTAAAATAACAACATTTTTTTCATACTGATAACCTAAAAACATTGATTTCCTCTAGTTTTTCACATTCTGTCTTTGTGTTCTAGCTGCTCCAACAATGTGTTCATCTTCTCTCTTCATAGTTTTCTATCTTCTATGTTCATGTTCTGGCTACTTACTTATGTGTTGGAGTTTCTCCTCTTGTGTCTTTGTGTTTTCTGCTTAAATGATCTTTGTTTAGCCTATTCGCAAGTGTTTTTCCTTTCTCATCTAGTTCTTAAGTAACTATCTTTATCTCTGACTACTGACATTTGTAAAGTATAGTTTGTATAATCTACAACTACTTTCCTGCAACACTGATCAAGAATGTATGAACAAATCCCCTTTTGTTCTAGTTTATACGTAGCTATTCCAGATAAACTAATTCTTTTCCTACTATTAATAATTATCATTAGGGGAAAGTGCAAGGAAATTTAAGTATTTACAATAACCTACATCCATGAGAACGAATTTTAAGATGATCTTTGAAAAGGATTTCATTTTTCCCTAGCCAAAATTACAATTTAAAATTCTTTTACCTAATGTTTGGTGTGATCGTATTATAAAGGATGATATAATTTGGAACTACAATGCATGGCTAGAGTTCTAAAGGTTTTAAAAAGCTTAACGGTGCCCAAGTTTGAAAACAAGGATGTTAACAACCTTAATCATTTTAGTGTTATAGCAGTATAAATGAGAGCATAATTTTCTAGGCATATGTTCACAATCTCCACCATTCCAATATAATGTCCATCCTTTATTCCAAACCTTAAAGATGACAAGCAGTTGATGTGTAAGAGTGACTTTGTGTTGGATGTTTTGTATAGTAAATTCAAGTCTCTTTTTATACTTTTATTTGCATGTTTTGGTATGCTTTAATTGACAATTAATTATCCAAATCCATTTTTTATTGCATATTATCTAATAATTGAACCATTGAGATTTTTTAGAACTTAGGATATGAAATATATATTTTCCAATTACAATTTATGTTTTATCCACTATGTAGCTAACTATCCTTTCAAGTACGATAACTACTTTATATAGTCCTTCTACATATGCCAATTTAGACAACTAAGATCTTCCTTGTAGGTCAGTGAGATGGTGGTTTCCTTTAATAGCATTAGCTACTTTCTTTTTCACTTCATATGGATATTAGGACATAAGAAAGTGTTAAATACATAGGGAAATAGTAATAGTAACAAATATGATATGAGATTATATATAGGATAGGACATGCACGTTATTGATTCAGATGCTTGGTTGCTAAGGTTGACAACCACTTTTAAGTCCACTGAAAGACTTCATGCTCATCTTCTAAACTCTTTCATGCTCATCTTCTAAACTCTCCAAGCTTGCATTTTGAGCTTTATGATTTTTGGGTTATTTTCTTTTTGTTATTCTTTCTTTTGTTCTTGGCCCGTCCAATTCTCTTCTTGTTCATGGTTTCTTGAAAATGTTGCTTTCATTTTTCTTAGCTTACTATTTCCTAAGAATATTGCTTGTTCTCTAGGAAGATTGCTTCAAGCTTAATTATTATTCAGGTGCACACGATATTCTTTCAGTTTGTTCTACTTCTTTTCAAGTTTTATATTTATGTAGTTTATTTTCTTTCCCTCTTTTTCTTTTTGTTTTATAGGATTTCGGACTGGGTGACGATGATGATGATGTATGAAAACAATTTTATGAATATCGTACCAAACTTGGTACCGAATTGGGCTCTGGTATAGTACTGTACCGGTACCGGTTAATACCGGGTATCGTTTCGGGTAAATTTTTAAATTTATAAAATAATTCTAAATTTTTTTAAAATTAAAAAATATTCCATTGTCATATTGTATAGTTATACTGTATATTTTTAATCCTGTCTCTAAAAATTATAATAACAAATAATAATCACAATTTTAATTTAATTTATAAAATTAATTTAATAATTATTAATAAATATAATTAAATTTAAAACATATTTTTAAATATATAAATTTCAAATAAATTTTGATTTAATAATTAAAAATATATATAATGAATATTATTTTATAAATACTAATTTTTAAATTATTTATTTTAAAAAATAAAATATTTTTATTAATAAATATTATATAAAATATTAAAATAAATGTAAATAAAATAATTTATTTTTAAGTTTATTTAAATTATAATTAATTTTAGTAATAAAAATATTTATTATTATTTTGAAAACAAAAATTAAAAATTCTCAATAATTATAAAAATTGAAATAAATAAAATAACTAATTAAAAAACTTTGAAAAAAAGGGGAAGGAGAGGTAGGAGGCCAGGAAGGAGATTTTAAATTTTTTTAAAAATTTTGCAAAAAAGTCTCTATTTTTTAAAAATTTCGATACCGGTTGGCATTTAGTCAATATTTTGAATACTGGTTAGTATCATCCGAAACGGGCTATTACCAACCGATATTTAAACCTAGTATGATTGAACCTTTGTTTCGTACAGATTTTAGTCCGGTACAATATGTACCGGCTGGTACAAAACGGTATTCACCCCATGTGTGAAAGTATGAAAGGAAGATTTTCGTATTGCAGACTCCAAAATTCTATGTTTGTTGAAAGTTAGCCTATCAATTGTAGTCGTAATTATTTTAGTGAAACCTCAATTGTTGAAAACTTGGGTTATCTGCTTGTTGGTCCTCAATTTTGACTACTTTGAACAGATATTCCAAGCATTAGCAATTAACATTAAAACAACTTTGTAATTTATCAATTAATAGTTATGAGAATGCCTACGAGCATATTGCTTTGTCATTTTTTATGTGATGTCAATAAGATAGACATGTACCTTAAAATGCATGTTATGTGAGATGTTTATAAGAAGGAAAGGGTTAGTATATCAAAAATGAAAACACCTTACAATTAATGGTCAAAGTTACTTGTAATTGTCCAAGATAAATATGTAAGATCTATGTTTGCAAGTTATACTTAAATCAATAATCATTACATTATTTATTGTGCCTTTTTTGTTTCGTAAAACATAATAAGAAGGAACTAAATGTACTAGAGATTGATAATATCACACTTTATAAAGTCACTCTTATAAGGAAAGTAAAGGTTGGGTGTTAGAAGAAGCAGAAAATAACAATGTAAATATAAAAGTTTGTTCAATATGTTTTTTATTTATTAATGTAATAATAAGCAGTAATATGTGGATTGGATATTGTTTTTATTGTTTTTGTTATTTTAGAATAAGATGTAAGAGTTATTAGACAAGTCTAAGTTTGAGGGGAATAAGCTCAGTGCATAAGAGATTTGTGATACAATACCCTTTGGCTTTGTGAAAGGCCTTAGCTAGGGTCCTAAGCCAAAAGTTTCAACTTCAACAAATAAAAAAATCATTGTCAAGAGGAAATCAACAAACTTAAAGCTACATTAAAAATTGAAGTAATTAGGGGAGAAGAAACTAGAGCTAAATTAGCAAAACATGATATATTATTCAAAAGATTACTTGGTCCGGATTATGATGAAAATGAAGGGAAAAGTGAAGGATATTTATTCTATCTCCTATACTTAATCTATCACATCAAATATCTAAAATAATTTAATTTTAATACTTTTTTTCTCGATTTACAGAATAGATGAAGATGCAACTGATGAGTGATTATGTTGTAAATGGTAAAGTTATATGATGTTTGCTTTAATTAGAACCAAATACTTAGTATATCAATAGTCTCACAATATTTTTAGTTGATTTTTAACCAACCTTTTTGTATAATTATAGGTTCATGAACTTGGACAACACTAGGTATTTGTTCTAGTTATGCTCAAATGTTTTTATAATATGAGCATCTTTGTCATGACATATTCCAATTTGTGAAGTGATCTCTTTATTTATTATTTTGTCTATAAGAATAGTTCAAGTTATTATTAATATATTGTATAGGAATAAATATCATCTTTTAATGTTATATTCTTTTTATTGGTATAATTTGATGGTATGTATATAATTTTACTTTATATATACAATGCTTGACATTTTGAATTAATAATATTTCTCTACAATTTAATTTTATAATAATAACCAAATAATTGACAATAAAAACTATGATGATACATTATATTCAAAATATATCGTTCAATATCATGAACTACAAAGTAATAAATAGCATGTCGCTATATTATAAAAAATGTAGCAAATAATATATTGCTATGTTACAAAAAAAGACTTAGCTAATACTACATAGCTACAAAGGAAAAATACAAAGCCAAAAACTATTAATTACAATTTATTTTTGTTGTCAATCATTTGGTCTCAAAATTTTTCCACCAATGTCAATCTATATTCGATTTTTAGTTACTTTTTTTAGTACTTTAGCTACGAAAAAATTAATAGCTAACACTTTTTGTCTACGATTTTTGAAAATATCATTTATAATCTTTAGCTACGAAGAATTGATGATAAAGATACGACGACATAAAAACATCAGAAATAGCTATAGGAGACATTTTTTTTTAACAATTGGCTAAGTCTTTTTGTAGCCAATTGCTTACTTTGTTGTAGTGTTACTATGAGATTCAATTAGATTACCTTGACCAAAGTTTTTGTACTTAATTTCAAGTTTAGGACAAGCATAAATATAGTGCTCAAATCTTTTGCAATATCTACAAAATCTCTTAAAAGAAGTAGAGGTGGTTGAAATAATAAAAACGTCAATAAAAATTACATTTGTAGAAAGGAGATATCACCTAGCGTAGCATAGAGAATACTAAGTGCCTGTTTGGTTGAGCTTTTATCAGTAGAGCTTTTATTAGTAGAGCTTTTGTCAGTAGAGCTTTTTTTAGAAGAGTTTTTTTTAAAAGCCAGTTGACTGTTTGGCTGTCAATTAAAAAAACAACTTTTTAAAAAGAGCTTCATACAGTAGACTGTTTGGCAACATAAAAATAAAAAGCACTTTTATTAATTTTAACTATA
>JAOSBK010000204.1:27294763-27306039 GCA_027568895.1 Erythroxylum shatona | reverse complement strand
AGGAATAGAAGAAACGAATGGAGGTGAGGAAGAACAGAAGAGAAGAGACGTTGAACAGAGAAACAAAGAGTCGTGAAAATAAAGAGTTATCAATTGTTATTTACGGAAGTGACGCAAATCCTCTACCCGAAAAAGCTAAATTTGGAGCTTTTCTAAAGAGCTCCAAATTTTAGCTTTTAGAAAAGCTGTATTTTAGCTTTTAAAAAAGCTGTTTCTATTGTAAAAGCACTTTTAAAGTTTTTCACCAAACACTTACTTTTTTCTTAAAACAGCTTTTGCTGTAGATAAAAGTGCTTTTGGACCCTCCAAAAGCTGAACCAAACGGAGGCTAAGTGGAGTTTCTTCAAAAAATACCTCTTGAATAAATGTGTCAAGTTTATGTAGAGTGAAGAGGAGTAATATGAACTGATTCAAACCTAATACAAAAAGTCATAAGTAAATATTATGCATACTGGCAATCATAAAGGGCAACATAAATTTTTGTAGAAGTTATATTAGCACAATCAAAATAATTAAATTCTAGATTAATACCAAGTTGACAAGTTTTATGAAATTAAGTTAAAATCTAATGATTTTCACTATCTTATTGAATGAGCCTTTTAGTGACCTTGGTTTATATCTCATTATCTTGTTTGGTGGGTTTGGCAAACTCGCAGGTAAACATTTGTTAAAAAAGTCTTCCTTCAGAAAAATACACCTCTTGAACCCATAAATCACTATTGAAAGCACAAAAAGATTATAGTAATGGGATGAGTTATAGAATGAGAATTATCTCTAGCAGCCATGAAAACCAAAAAATACAAAGTAGTGTAGAAAATAAAGCACTAAAACCTAAAAATAATAAATAGAAATGAAATATGGAAAAACAAAGTCAAAAATGAATTTAGAAGGGCCAAAAATATTGGAAACGTATTTGAATTACTGGAAAATCGACCAAAAAATTAAGGACTGAACTAGCCAGTTAAACCTATCTAAATTGTTTCCATTCAATTGGGTGAACTAGAAAACGAATGACTAATGTGGTGCACTGTGATTGGATGAATGACTTACGCAAGGCACTAACGTGGTGTGAGCAGAGTGTCTCCAATGCATACATGAGTAAACCAGAAAGGAGCAACTTTTGGTGGCATGTGCATGCGAGTGGAGGCTTTGATGAAGATACCTTCATGGACATTAGAATCGCCTGATGCGAGGATTCTTTTGATATGCTCAATCAATACAAAGTTGAGCAACAAATCTTTGTTCATGGTCAAAATCAATGAAGCTCAACGAAGAACAATCAACCAAAAAAAAAAAAAAAGTATAAGAACCACCCGAAAAGAATCATTTCTTTTCCAAAAATCGAAACCAACCTTATGAAGGTCAGCTCTGATATCAAATAAAAACTAATAGAGAATGAATTATTTATATATATCTTACAATAAAAGAGATCTACTTATTTATACACAAAAATATTAGACTAATTAGAAAAAAATATATAAGAAAGAATGTAATTTGTACCCATGTGTGGAAATTATTTATATTAATTATAATATATACTATCACACACAATCAACAATTTTTTAAAGTATAATTTAGTTGGCATTATTCACAATCCACAACCATACTCTTTAAATTAGTTAAAAAGCAAGGGGGGAACTTTTGAAGATTAAAGGACACTAATCATTAATTCTTATCTTATTTCATAATAAAATAAAGTGTGTCCTTAGGCCAAACATCCTTTCTTTTTTAGGCACTTAAATATATTGTAATAGTTAATACAATTATAAACAAAATTTGTTATTAAAATAAAACTCGCTTTTCATTAAATTATAAAATTTATTTTAACGGCACAATTTAAATCATATAAATAATGAACAAAAAGTAACTATAATCCACGAAAGAATATGGAGTTCTCCTCCTACTTAACAATTTCTAGTCCATCCATGCCTATCCACCGACGTCACAGTATCACACCGTTATTCCATCTTTTGGCTTTTGTTGTTATTAAAGGGAAAGGACAAATAAAATCTAAAAAATGCATGGAACGGATATAACTGAAAACAAATTAGCTAAGAAATCTAAAATATATAGTTGGCACTTGGGTCCAACCTTAAAGATAAACGAAACGACGTTGTCAAAATCGATACGTCATTTCATCACGTACGGCCTATGTGTATCTTGTTCTCCTACTGTGTGAATTGTTTGTATTTACGAAGTTGAAGAGGTGTCTCTGGCGATGACCTTAAAAGATTTGGTATATCCTTGTACTAACTTATCAAGTTCTCAAGTTGTTATGGGTTCATGATCATTTAGATTAGGCAGGTAAGCAAGCCGACAATCCTTTCCTTGTTTGGTGTGGAATATACTACGTAGACTTTGTTTTAGGAATCCCAAAACTACTTGAACCCCTCAACGGATTCTGGTACGAGTTCATGTTTGTGTTATTTTTATTCCTGTTCCAATGACTTTAATCAACAAAAAACGGTATTCTTATAATAATCCACAGAAACCCTTGGGATCTGGGGTATATCATGCATCCTTAAAAACAAAAAAAGAGATAAAGCAAGAATATATGCTGCCTCAGATAATGAGCTGCACTAGTGGCAGTGAAATGTGGACCTCTGATATGTTTTCTTCCTCGTGATAATGGAGATTAGCAGATCATAAAAATTCATTTTCAGGGACCGAACAGATTCTTTCTTTGAATTGATTTATGATTAGGACCATTAGCCAGTACTCGCCACCATTATTGAGCAACGAACTTTTCTTGAGCTGTTATAATCATGGTGAAATCTAAGCCTTAGCTCAGGGACCAAACAGATGCATTCATTTAATTGATTTATGATTAGAACCATTAGCCGGTAATCGCTACCATTCTTGATCAAAATCTTTCTTGAGCTGTTATAATCATGGAGAAATCTAAGACAAGCTGGTTCAATGCCCCACTAGTTCAGTAATACAGAAGAAATTAAGAACGCATTGATGCTGCAAAACCATACTTCATTCTCGAAAACCAGACCTTTAAAGGTCATTCTATAGTTTATTCCAAAAGATTGAACATTCCTGAGTATTTTTCATTATCCAAGACTAAGCATTATAGTCAATCTTTGAAGGTAACTAACTAAAAATGCTCTTCTATGCCTAAGTTTCTTAGTTGTCTCTCAGTTTCAACTCTTTTGGGTTGTTTTCCTGGAAAACCCTACTTCAGTTAAACTGATAGTCATAGCTGTTTATATGCGTATTAAGGAGAAAATCTGAAAGTTTTTGACAAAAGAAACTTAATTAGGTTTCCATTTATTGGGAGTCTTGTTTTTCGAGAAGTAAATTCAAAAAGAAAAAGAAAAGGAAAATTGAACAAAAAAAAAGGCAGATAGATAAACTCCTGGAAAGAATTATTTCAGCTAGGGCATCTGCTCATGAGTTGCTAGGGTCACGTGTTACGTGTATTCATTCCAATCCATGTGTATGCATTATTGGCGTTCACGTGAAGACAACATCTACCAACTTTACCTTACATTGATTTAGCCGAAACATCAACTCTTATTTGGTCGTGTCATCTTGCTAATCTGACTACTAAGTACATGCTTAACTAATTTAGCCTGTTACACTATCAAGTTAATTAACATCTAAAGAGAGCCACAAGAACATGGACGTAAACTTGGATTTAGTACGTAGGACAAGGTTTTCTGAGATATGGGTTCGGCAGATGAAGTTGCTTTCTGTTTTAGTTTTGACAAATTGAAAAGAGAATTCAAAACTGTTTTATAGCGTTACTGATCATTTATTAAAGGAGTTGGAATGTTTGCTTATACACAAAAAATCAATTGTGGCAAATTAATATGAACAAATAAATAAAATATAAATAAGGATTAATTCGTTAACTGAACGTTTGCTTTCCTCCATCACTTGAGGATCGATTGGCTTATAAGCTTCTCATTCCTAGATTGACACGGCTAATTGCCTAATCAACCTAATGCTGGATGTAATATAATTCTTGGTGCAATTGTAGTATTCATCATCGTTGATACATATATTTCTTGATTTAATATAACTTGAAAAATAAAGAAAAAATAGATAGAAAAGACTTTAGATTCGGACACGTGGGTAGATGACAGTGTACTATAGCCATGATCCACCAAGTACTAACAATCAAATTAGCTTAACCAAAATGAACAAGCAAACAAAGAAAAGCTATGCCTAACACTCGTGCGGGTGGCCAGCAACGCCAATCATTGCTACCACAAGCATGAACTGGGTTCCCTACTCGTGGCATATACTACACGTGTGGTACGACAAGACTGGTGCTTACTTTTAATTAAAAGCTCAACGACCGGTTCTCTTTACAAAAACATATTAATATTTGGAAAGAAAGGAAATACGAAAAACCAGCAACAGTAGGCCTTCACAGGTAGGTGGCTGCGCCTGCCTGCTTTACGATCAGAAGCTGTTTATTTCGCAGAAACCTCCAAGCTATTGTCACGCAGAAAGATATTGAGTATCCAAGAAAACCTGTCATCGGAAGAGGAACAGTAAAAATATTTTTTTT
This sequence comes from Erythroxylum shatona, assembly GCA_027568895.1. Lineage (NCBI taxonomy): Eukaryota > Viridiplantae > Streptophyta > Magnoliopsida > Malpighiales > Erythroxylaceae > Erythroxylum > Erythroxylum shatona. Next base: position 27,301,511 of record JAOSBK010000204.1, on the reverse strand, counting down.
AAATAAATATTTACGTCCAAATATCCCAAAAAAAAAAAGAAGACAAAAAAAGGGATCAGTATTTCTGTTCCTGAATCCTGATTTTTTTAAATCTCTGTTAAAAAATAAAAGGCATGCCATCGTGTAATGTGTATGGATGAAAACAGTCAGGGCAGTGGTCAAACTTCTGAGTTTGGACCATCACCGAGGACATCCATTTCAGGGTTGACCTCAATCATTCTTTCACTTCTGACGATAAAAAAAAAGGTAAAACGAAGGACATGAACATCATCACGTGTAAGCTTTCGGTTTATACAAGTTAGAGATAGTAGAACCCAACTCGATGGATTTGAGTTAAATAATCAAACAGTGTTTTTACTTTTTAGGAGACTCAAGAGTCCTGGTTGTATATAGTTATACTTGATTCCTTGAAGTGTTCAACCAAATATTTCAGGAACTTGAAATTTAGTTCGTGGAGTTACAGTTTTAGACTCTTGTTTATGATTGGCAATTATACGTAATTCCTGATAAAATTAAAAAAAAAAATTCACTAGACCTATCAGTTACATCTCTAGATAGTTTGGTGGAAGCTTGCAATTAAGAAAATTTTGATGGTGGTTTCGTCTCGATGCTTTCAGTAACAATCACACACAGATTGCTTCAGTCTTTCTCTTATTATCATTGTGAATGCTTTGAACCTTGCTATGACGTACGTTCTGTACATGATACATTGATAATAACAATTCCTTGCGATAGAAGGAAACGGACAAGGAGAGGGGACCTACTCAAGGTTTGAACTCAATGATTGCTCACGCCCGGGTTACAGCAAAAACGTGGTCGCACGATGCTCAAACACTTTTTTTCCCAGGGACGAATCATCACTCTCATGCTCTCTGTCTCTCTCTCTCTCTCTATCTTCTCACAATCTTTGACCAGTGCTCGCCTGCACCTTTCTTTTCTATAAATATTGTCCTCATTCACTTACTTAGATGCTTACTTACTTACTGGCTCATAGCTTAGTCCTTCTGATGTGGGGAATCAAAATTTTGGATTACAGAACGTCCTCTGCGACATGATAATGCCTCTCCATCAATCATACTGCCTTGTCTTTCTCTTGATTTCAATGATAATAAAAGTTGATATCTCGAGAGACCGTGACTCGACATCACTAATATGTATATATTTAATATTTTAGCATCACCCTTTTTGTTTTATCATTTGCTTTCAAGTATTTATCGAGACTGGTAAGGCTGAGTAACTACAGCAAAATGTCAATTCTTGAAGTGGAGAAGTTTGAATAGGAGTGGTAGACTACAGTACAATTTCAGTAAAAGAGGAGCTGAGAATCACGTGGTCGCATCTCTTTTTCGTCTATTGGTCCAAAACTGCATCTTCCTATGCCGTACATGATCAAGCCAATTGAAGCCCAGAAAGCTTCATGCGTTTACTAGTCAAAAAGGAGCATTTTCTTTTTATAAATTTTGTAATAATAAAGTCTTATCATTTTAAACTTTGATTCTCATAGATTTATAAATTAAACAAAAGCATGCTTAGAAAGCAAAACAAATACAACAAAAAAAGGATTTTAATTCTTTTGTTAGAGTGTTTACAATTCTCTGCATCACTTAATCTACTCTAACCTTATTTTTGTCAAAAAAAAAAAGAAAATAAGGTTAATCAGTACATAAAAAGGCCTGGTGCCTGGTGGTAAGTGGCCGAAGTTGCTTTATGCGGTGGCAATATGAGCTTGTCAGTTGTTCGTGCCAAATCAATAACTTGAAAAGATATTTTGGCAGAAAAATAAAAGCTTTCATGATGGTACTAGGCCATTAAACAATAAAAATGCCACAATTATTTCGATTCAGTGGCAGAGTAATTATTGATTGGCCGAGAATTTCGGCTCTTTTATCCAGGTAATGGCCCTATGTCTTTATCAACTGAAAGACTGGTTAAGCTATGGAAAATTAAATACAAGAATGGTTTCATATTCTTGGATAGGAAACGTGGGTTGCTGTTTAAATTGTTTTTTTTATTCCTTTCTGGGTAGCTTTTCAATCAAGGAGATGAGAATATCCGGACCAACTGACCCCAGGTAGTATAGGGGATGTTCCCTTTGAGATAGTATAGGGGATGTTCCCTTTGAGATGTGCATCAACTTTTCCTTTCCTCCGGGGATAAGTAGTAAAGGAATTTGATCTCCAATGTCAACATTGCACTAAAGATCGCACATGCCCAATTATTTATTTCATAAACACAAGGATAATGAGGGTGTGGAGACTTAAGAGGCAGTTAGGAACACATACAGAAAAAGGAACAGAGAAAGTCAAGAAGGGTATGCTCTGCTCTAGTGACAAAAAGTTCCATTTCCATGCGGACATGTTTCATAAAGATACTTTGGTGTGCCACTAACAATCACTCTTTTTTCTAATTTCAGGTGAGCCATTAGCAGCAACTGGTAATGGCAGTGATTAAAATTCTTCGTATTGTGACAAGCCTCTTATCCAAGTTTAATTATCCCCTTACCATGTCAAGATACCACAAGGGCTCCAACTCCCAGCAGCTTACCTTACTTATCAAAACCTACCATTAGTGCCTGAACAAATCTCACTGATAGGGAAAAAAGCATGTACCAGTCCAATTTCCATCGAAACATCGACCTTGAAACTTGGATGAAAAGAGACCAAACTGGTGTTGTGAGAGAGTCATAAATCAGTATCACACAGATATCACTAAGCAAAAGGGGAAGAGAGACCTTGTATTCCCTTTGAAGGTGAACAGGTCCACCTACTCATTAATTTAGAGCAATCATGCACCCGTGTGATACCCATTGCCATCAGCTTTTCATCTTCCCTAGCTCATGACAACTGGGTTCTCGAGCAGTGTTTTGAGGAAACAGAACAACATGGTCCCCCAGGGGACCATGACAGGACAGGAGTTTAAAGGTCGAAAACGATCATAAACAAGGAGATGGATAACTGCTTTGCATTTTATAAGTCTGCCACTAAAACCTTCTTGTATTCCATTCACTTATACCCCAATTAAACTTCTGCAGTTGATTTCCACGTGGGTATCAGTACAAAATACAAGAATGTACAATTAAGACAGTTGATAGAAACGAAGCAATATCCGATTGCTACTGAACTAACGTTACAGTCTCTGCATTATCAAAAAATAAAGCAACAGACATTTGAATCACCACCAAATTTCTCAAGAACAAGTACGGAAATGACTTCCAAGTTATACTTCCCATAGCTTGATTTCTTATTTGCCCAAAAAATATGTATGTGTTGCTTATGGATTACTGTCCATGTACAATCAAAACAACACTTCTAAGGATACATGAAACATTCAAAAAGCAGTACTTCAACATTATATAGGTAAGAACCAATGAGTGTGATTGAAGAAAACAGGAGGTGAATTAGGTGTGATAGGGAAGACAATCTAAAATAGAAAAAAGAATTATGGAACAAGTTGAGAAGTCAATTCTACAAATTAAGTTTGTGACTGGAGATGTCATCCTGAGCTGTGCATAAGCAAATGTATTGGGCTGCGTCTGCTCCAAAACTGCTTGGAACCAAATGGAACATGATTAGTTCGAAGTTTTGTGTCAAAAACCTCTTTTCTTTTCAGCTTTGATATGAGAAGCCTCTTATCTGAACCAACTGACTACAATTGAATAATCATGTTCAAATCATTCCAGAATACAACAGCTTGTGAGACAAGTTTCCAAGAAAGGGTTTTTAGATATCATCTTTATTTTTTGATTGGATAAGAATACTACCTACCAAGCTTCTATAATTTTCCTGTTCTTTGTTGGATGATAAAATTATTGACCACCATTGCATACTTTTGCTTTCTTCATTATTATCAATTTTTAGGGAAAGTGAAATTAAACTAAAGGAATTTGTCATAAACCTCAGTGAATGAGGTATAAAAGAAGGATTAAATTGAAGTTAATGCACAATAGGAGGGACTGAGAAAATAAGGAGGGTGAGGCCAATAAAAGCTGTCATTGTTGGTAGTTGATATGTATGAATGTCATAATCTGTCAATGGAATGGAACAGGAGGAAAAACGTGTCCAGAAAGGTAAACTCAATCTAATCATGTCCAGCATTATATGAAAGTAAACCATAAGGCAGCCGTATGATTGATATCCAGATTGGGTAGACTTGGGATGGGCTGTCCAATTTTCTAGCTAAGAAGCCTTGTTCATCTCTTCTTCGGTTTTCTTCTTAAAAGAAAAGTGCGTTTGAGCTCTTAGTAGTGGATACTACCCAAGAATTTCCTTCCTTGCATTTGTCCCTCCATTGACTGTTTTCTCACTGCTCCATGCGGGTGTTTCCCTATCATTCTTCCCCAAAATAACCTGTTTAAGGGTCAGCTTCGTCGCAATAAGTTGCTCGATTGCTGCAATTCTATCTGTAGCCGTAGTCCTTCTATAAGTATAATAGGTCTTATTTGACAATTAGAAGATTGTATTAGTTGTTAGCCGACAGCGGATAATATAGCTAATTTGACCGATGAATAATATCAACTTTTTATTTAAAGATATTTTATAAAATTAACTATTTAATATTAGTTGTTTATGTATAAAATAATTTATAAGGGATAATTTAAAAAAAAGATTTATAAGAACATGAATATTATATCTTAGTATTTCTTTGAATATTCTTGTTAGAATTTAAATAGAACAAAAGAAGTCAACACCATCATTTAAAGCAAAGGTTTATTATAATCTACGAATGACGTCTAACTGTTATTAAACTAGAAGCAATATTATCGCGAATAGTTGTCATCTCCCAAGTTTTCGGTTCTTCAATGTCTTCTTGTGTAGAGTTTAACTTCAACATCTTCAAATACATTTGGAGGTATAAATTCAAGATCTTGATTGATAACGTTAAAAGTCTGTTCATCAATTATACTTTTTTTAATGTAGCTATGTAACGTAAAAATGCACAAATTATTCTATTTTGATCCATCAATTAATGCTTATTGAATCACAATTTTATGCTTACGTTTTAATTTGCTTCAATCAATCAGTCAAAATTAAATAAATTAAAACCTATTTGTCTATGTTCAAAATAAAAAATAATTATTTAAATTAATGTTAGAAACTAAACTGAGAAAATATACTAGTTAATGAGCATAAAATTATTTTTAATTATATGAACATATAATCCCTTAATAAAATTAGTCTTATCTTATAACTAAAACTTAAAAAAGATTTTTAATAATTTATGTATTAAAATTAACATTAAAATAATTTTTTAGACATAATAACTATTTGTAGAAATTTTTTATGTTTAAAAATATTTAAATATCGAAATATATTTTTAATTCAACAATTTAATTCTTCTTTATTATAAAATTTTATCAAAGTATTAACAGGTTAGTATAAAATAATTTGGTAACAATTTTTGTATTGTATAATACCAAATCCAATAATACTTATTTTATTTAATTAAAAATGGAATAATTTTTAAAAAATAATGACACTAATATGAACACAAAATTTTATCAAAGAAAACATTTCAACTTGGTTTAATTTTTTAATAAACTAGAATTTTTTTACTTCGAGTAAATTGAATTCATACTTTATGTTTATTTGTCTCTATCTCTATTTGTAATAATTTTTGAGCACAATCATCTTTTCATCCCTTAATTTCTCAACTGCTGGAGCAAAACTCTTCAAAAACAACAGATTGACTTTAATTTGTAAACTTAATCAGCTGATTATTAACGGTTTGACATGATCAAATAACCAAATATCTCTCCATTCGCCAAAATATAGCTGATCAACCATTTACCAAACAAGGTCATAAATTAATATGATGCTTTGTATTGAGCTCTATGATTCAATTCAACAAAGATCAGAACTCCTGGTAATCCTCCACTATTCCTATCTGCTTTAAATTGGTCAATTCATCTAGGGGGCTTGTAGGAGGCTCAAACCTCCTGTGGTATTACTATGTAAATGTCACACAATCCCATATTCGTCTCGTCTTGCTTCACCTTGTAAAACCACATATATATTTCTCCATTAAGATAGAATGTTCCCACCTCCACCTACTTTAGATGTTTGCTGATTTTCAAAGAACTACTCACTATTGTGTGGAAACGCTAATAAATTTGAAGTGAAAAATAAAATAGTAACAAGAATACCAAGATTTTTATACTGGTTCAGCAATGCCTACGTACAGTTTGGAGACGACTGAGTATTTCACTATAATCAATGAGAGCATACAATAGTATTTATCACTCAATTTCTCAAAAGACCCAAATTAACCCAAGCTCACATACTCCTATTAAGAAGAGAAAACAAAAAATTACAAATTACAAATGCTTTTTTCTCTCTCTCCCTCTAGAAATTTCTGCTCTCTCCTTCTTCTAGAAAATTTTCCGTTATCTCTCACTTCTGGAAATTTTTCTACTCTCCCTCACACACTCTTCCGTTGTTGCTCCTTCTCTTTTATAGAGAAGTCAGTAGGTAAAGGCTAACTGCACCAAAATCCATCGAAAACAAGCCACCATTTTTTACTTTCAACAATCACCGAAAACAAACTACCATTTTTGACTTTGAGACAATACTCAACAATCTCCACCTTGACTTAAATCTTCGAAGTGGAACTCCCAATGATCGTCTGCTAATCCCCTATGAGGCAATCAACAAATTTTACAAATGCCAATCAATGCTTAAACTTGAGTAACGAAACTGGTTTTGTCAACATATCAGTAGGATTGTCGACGGTCCCAATCTTCTAAAGAAGA
>JAOSBK010000204.1:27265792-27276669 GCA_027568895.1 Erythroxylum shatona | reverse complement strand
AATGAACATAGTGAGCTGAATTATTTTCTTTTAAAATCAAAGTCTTCAAACCATTAATTGCTCCTTGCATATTGCTATCCCCATCACAGCCTTGCCCACGTAGAGATGATATACTCAATCTATGCTTTGAAAACAATTCATCTATTGCAAACTTTAGTGATCAAAATGTGGTATCACTAATATGAATAATGCCAATAAATCGCTCAAGCACACATCCTTTTACATTCACATAACGTAAAAAAATAGCCAATTGTTCTTTGATTGAGATATCTGAGACTCATCAATAAGGATAGCAAAAAACCCACCTTGAAGATCATTAATAATGGCATTGAAGGTTTCAATTGCAGCGGCTTTGACAATATCCTTTTGTACGTCAGGAGCAATGACTTTGAGATTTCCACAAGCATTGTTTAAAACAACATTGTTGATAGCTTTATTATAGTTAGCCAAGAATTCTAAATGTTGAAGAAAATTATCATTATTACTAGAAGTCTCTAATTCATCATGACCACGAAAAGCTAATCCTTGACATAAAAGGAATCGAACATTATCCACTGATACAGTGAGTTGGGTGCGATAGTCCTTTTGAGCTTGGTTGGATTGATTAGCATAAGCAACTTGAATATGTTGTTTCTGATTTATCAAATCTTGACATTTCTTCCAATATATATTGTGAGAGCTATTAGGAACTCCTACCTGAAAATGAAATCTATCTTTTTTCTTCCAATTGTTAAATCCATCAGTAACAAAAGCATTATCACTTGCTTGACTTCTAATATCCAGTCTAAAAAGATAGCAACATAAGCAAAAAGCTACATCTTTTGTAATACTATACTCTAACCAATTGACATATTCTTTAAACCAAGATGGAACAAATCTACAATAAATATTTCCAAGTTTTCTTTGTGAAAAATCATGCTCAAAAGGTTGACATGGACCGTTTGCAAATAAGCTCTTCGTATTCTATCACGGTCACTTGGATGATAATCTGAAATTTTTTTCTGCGATCCTGGATCAGATTGAAGATCATCTAAATTCGCTTCTAAATGAGGATGCTTTAAACGGTTAGGGCTAGAATCCTTATTTGTAAGAGGCCTTTTGAGAAATTTGTCCATAACTGAAATCAAAGTTAAGTAATTAGAGAAAAATTGAATACAAAATAAATAAAAAATTTATCTATTCACAAAAAATTAACTAATTAAAACTATTTGAAAAACACTTTACACAGATGAAAATTATGAAATACACAAACAAAAAGTAAAATTTTCATATATACTGGATGTTAATGTGATCCTTAAATAGGGATATGAAGTCATCTACAAGTTAGAATGTTGTTTATTACTCTCGTTTTCTCAAGTCATATCTCTATTGAGCATAATAGATTCGCTGGATACTTCATTATGATTTATAAGTACTGATTTTATTAATTTTTACGACTTTATATGCTACAATTTTTTGTCTACATATTTGTATTTTCTAATAATTTGATCCTTACCTTGTCAACCTTCAATTTGCTATCTGTTACACCTTCTTACTTCTAAAAAGACCAAGACTAATGGATCACTTTGTTCAACTCCCTTTGATAGTTTCTTCTCTCTGTGTAAAAGTTTCAATAAGAAATCTTATCTTGCGTCTTCATTAAAATTCTAAAAGAATGTAAAGATTAAAATTGTACCAACTCTATTACAACTTACAAGATCCCCTCTCTAAATTATACGTACTACATATTCTTTTGAAGAAAAGAAGAGGATTTAACTTAATAACCACTTTAAAATTTCAAAAAGATTCTTCTTTCCTGTTTCACTTAAGGTAAATGTCCAGAATCCAAATTATATATATATATCAAACCACTTTACACCAAAGCAGATTTTGCTAACACCAATAAATCCAATCACCAAGATGAAGTGGGAATTTACCTATCAAATATTAAAGCCCTTAACGGCATATCAACAGTAGAATGAGGTGAGGCCTATGGGGGAATCCTTTTCATAATTGCGTTCAATATTTCAATTATACCTATTCCCTCCTGGATAACAAATAGCAACACAATAGATTATTGTTTTTCGCTTTGGGTGTGGTGGTCCTTGTGGAGTTAGGGGAAGAAGAAGCCAAAAAGATAAAAAGTAGTCTGATGAAGAAGCCAAAAGAGTATAAAAAATATGAATTAAAAAGTTAATTAAGCATATAGTTTTTTTTTCTCTCTATTTGTAGGCTTTTATTTAAAAAAGTCATGGACTCAAATAATAGTAATCTTAATAAAAATGGATAGGCTCAAATTTTATTTTTATTTGATATCTTAATATATCTATAATAATTATTATTATTTTTTGTCACCAATTAAATTAACGGGGGCAAATTTGTCATTTTTTATAGGATCAAAACTTAAAATAATAGTTTTTTATATAAAATTTTTTAAATGCAGTGGGGGCAAGTTACCCCACGCCCCTAATGTGCATCCGTCCATGCAAATGAGTAAGTTTGAGTTGTAAGCTATTTTTAGGCTTTGTGATCATTATATTGGGAGTAACTAAAGTGGTTTGAGGATTCTCTTTATTTTGAAGAAAGATTGAAAAGAAGTTTCCTCTTTGTAAAAATAAAAGATTATACAAAGGTCATTCTTCGCCTTAAAAGAAGAATTGTAGTGAAAATTCAAGAGGAGTCTTGGACGTGGACATAGGCAAAGAATGATTATCAAATTGCTATAAATCGATTTGCATTTCTCTTCCCTTACTCTTTACTTTATTGTTTACAAACATAGTTAAATTCCTTTACTTTTATTTCATTCTTGCATTTATGATAATTTGTAGGCATTATTTTTGTAAGTTAGTATCCTTTAATAAAAATCTTGAATCACCCCCTTCCTATAGGGAATCATTAGTGGTATTAGGATGGGTTTATAGGGTTAGTATTTCAAACAAAATCCTAGAGCAAAGATCATAATGACTTATAAGCATCTTCATCATCTTTTAATCAAAAGGTTCAAAACATTAGTAGAGCCCCTTTTATGATCGAAATGACTATCTTTTATTTGAAAATAAGAATGAAAATTTTCTTGATCGTTGAAAATGTTAATATATGGCCAATTATCTTAGGTGGTCCGTACAATTTTATCAAAACTATAAATGATAGAAAAGTTCCTATGTTAAAAGAGGAATAAGATCCTCAAAACAAAAAATTAATCTCTTTGAATAGTAAAATCATCTGCATTTTATTTTGTGCATTATGAAGAAATGAATTCAATAGTCTTTATGTGTGAAATGACTAATGAAATTTGACATGCTTTAAAAATCACTCATGAAGGAACAAATCAAGTTTAGGAAAGCCTCGAAGGAAGAGTCAAGTGAAGAGGAAGAGACGTCATCTAGTGAAAGTGATGAAAAAGACATTGCATTAATTACTAAAAATTCAATAAATTCTTAAAGAAGAATTCCTCAAAGAGAAAGGACTATAATGGTAGTAAGATAGATTTAAAACATAAATCAAATAACATTATTTGCTTTGACTGCAGGAATCTCGAACATGTAAAGTCTCAGTGTCATCTTACAAAAGAAAATGACAACTTTAAAAGAAATGAAATGAAGGAAAAAGGAAAAAAGAAGACACTTAAAATATCCACTTAAGATGACACAAGTGACTTCAAAAGTGAGCAATCGGAAGGAGATGTAGCTCACATATTCTTTAATGGAAAAAATGATGATAGGGTACTCTCTAACTTTAAATCATGTGATAATAATAGTGACATTGATATGAAGTATGATGAACTTATTGAGAGTCTTGGAATTATAAGCACAAAAAAAAAAGCCATACTCCAAACTCAAAAAAGTTCAAAAGAACCTAGATACATGTATTGGTAAAAATTGAAAAGATAAAGAGTGAATTGCATAACATCAAAACTTCTAAAGGTGTAGCCATATTGGGTAAATATAATTTAGATGCTTTAAAGCATGAGAATGAGAATTTGAAGAAGGAAGTTGATTCTCTTATGGACTCATTGTCTAAGTTCACAAAAGGAAGTGAGAAACTAGAAATATGTTAGGAGCTTAAAAGAGTACTAACAATAGGCATGGAATTAGATATAGCCGTGGAAATGCTTCTAACACCTATACCACTTTTGTCAAAGGAAAGCATTTACATAGTGAAAAACCAATTCCTAGGATGATAAATGAATATGGAGCATCCACATCTAAGCACACACATGACACATCCATTAGGTCATACATCAAGAGCGAATCTCATGCCTTCATGTATCATTCTCAATATAAACCTAGAATTCTTCACTCTCAAGGAAATAATAGCCATAACTTCTATATAAAAACATATAATAACATATGATCCCACTTATACAATATTAGGCCTTAAACCAAACTTAACTTTATAAAACATGTTCATACTCCACACAAGAATCACTACAATGAAAGAAACATGTCTCTTACATACAATTATGCTATCACTTTTCATTTTCCAAAGATAGCGTTCAAATCATTTATATAAAGAAGAAGTTTCCATAACTTGTATGCACACAGAAGAGCAAGTAGTGCATTCATGCATCAAAATCATAAAGGTCATCATCATACTATCAAATCATATGACATGTTATGTGGGAAATACAATAAAATTGAAAAATTCCGCTTTTCAAAATAAAGGATAGAATAAACCCTCAAGCAAGTGTGTTGAAAAGAAGAAAGAACCTAACAACTAAAAAACTAAGCTTATTTGGGTTCCAAAAACACATTTATTACTATGGCTTGTGAGGCTATTAAAAAAGAAAGAGCAAATAGTATTTAGTAAAGATGGTAGTTATTGAATTAAGTATTATTAAAGAGTTTATGCATTTTATCATGATGACCCTAACTTTCTTGCTTCCAATAAATTCTAGAAGATGTTATAAGATGTGGAGAATTTAGTCACCAAAGATTTTTCAAAAGAGACAATTGTTAAACCAAGTGAGAGGGATGAGAAGGATAGGAAGCCTCCAATAGATTGTAAACTTAAAAATAATCTTAATTCAAATATCTCATAAGCAATGTTCAATATAAGGTAATCATTAGTTCATAATTTAGAAATTTGTGACAACTTACTTTTATATGTCAATTTGAGTTTAAATCCTTGGTGATTAAAATTTGGCTTTGAATTATGAATAAAGTGTTTAGTAATTATTTTTACAGTATGAACTTTAGTACCTAAAATTAGAGACTATTTACAAAATAAGATTATTCAGATAGAATTTATATTAATTGGATAATAATTTTTCTAAATCATTAAATAGGGATAAGATTTTGTTTAGTTAGAAGAGAAATTCAATATGATAAAGATCCTCTTTCATTTTCTTGATTGATTATGTGTTTTAAGGTTGTTTTGTAATGTTTCAAAACAGACTTGTAGACCAATATATTAGTTTGTGTTGGCCCCTAAATTTTTTTTTGATAAATGAGTATGATTAGATTAATTTTGGGTATCTTGCTAGATTAGTGTATGTTGGAGTTAATTAGCATGTTAATGTTAATGAATTTATGTTACATAGGTGAATGGGATTAAAGTTAAAGTGATAAGTTGCATAAGGGCTATTTTGGGGAGATCACTTAAGTGGGAAGGTTTCAAGGCTTTGAAGGAGGGGCAAAATGGGAAGAGGAGTTAATTGGCTTGCTTTTTAAAAGTCAAAAACGTTGGTGAGGAAGAAAAGAAGATAGAGAGCACAAATATAAGAAAGAAAGTAGAGAGAGTGTCGTGGGTTACATTTTTATGATCAAGTAATAAGCCACAAATGTCTCTTTCAAGAAGTGGAAATAAATGAGTTTTAACTACTTCAAAATGTGCATTTATTGTTCTTTGAGTGCTTTAAAATTGTACTGCATTTGTGCATCATGAAAGTGATATTTTGTTTTTAACAAGTATCAAGCTTAAGAAATCAAGTTTCCAGAATATGCCTTTGTGGGCAATATGTTTTACAAGTCATGAAATACATATTATATGGGTTTGTGGTAGTCCCCTAAGTTAAGTCAAGTGCACTTTGACAAATAGGCTTCTCACGTCTGCCCGCTAGTGGCATGGAGCTCCTTCATGAACTTCTATAAGTTCACGACTACACAAGATCGTTATAAGGAAATGCGTAGTATGTTCTGTTTTAGATCCACCCGAACAAATTTGATGTGCTTTTGTGTTCATGATATATTGACACTAGTGATGTATACATGTTATGCATTAATGTGAGTTTTTTCAATGAAGATGATTATTTCAATAGTTTTTGCTTGTTACCGATTATAAGATTGTTACCCACGAGCTTTAAGCTCACCCTCTCAATCTCCTCCTACACATTCAGGTAATGAGCAGGATACCAAGTAGGTCAAAAGGGCAAGGCAGCACTCTTAGTTTTGATTATTTTGTATTTGAAGCAAGTTTGTAAAGCAAAGCTTTAGTTGCATTTTGAGCAAAACATGTATCTTTTGTATTTTGAGATTTTGATATATTAATGTATTTGTGGCTTGAAATGCCCACTAAAACTTTGTAAAACTTTTATCTTTTGATGGAAATGAAATATGTTTGCATATCTACCAATGACTCTCTCAAATTGTAAGTTGAAAATTTTCAAGTTTCATAAAGGAAAAATTCGTTTTCTAACTTCAGGGAAAAATCTGGGTTAATCCTGGCTGAGTTAGACTAATGTGTATTCTAGTAAGTCATAAGTTTTTCTTTTATCTTTCCAACGATGTTTTTGCATGAAAATGTTGGACGTCTGAGCTTAAAGTTATGGCCTGTGTAATGGAAGATATATTCTTCTATAATGACGCCATCTCCTTCTGTGTTTCTTTTGTGATGACGTCATCTTCTTCTGTGTTTCACTTCTTCTGTCTTTTTGCTTCTTCTGCCTTTTTGCTTCTTCTGTCTTTTTTCTTCTTTTGCCTTTTCGTTTCTTCTGTCTTTTTGCTTCTTCTGCGTTTTCACTTCTTTTGCCTTTTTGCTTGTTCTGCCTTTTCGCTTTTTCTGTCTTTTTGCTTCTTTTGCCTTTTTGTTTCTTCTGCCTTTTCGCTTCTTTTGTCTTTTCACTTCTTCTGCCTTTTCGCTTCTTCTGTCTTTTTTCTTATTTTGCCTTTTCGCTTCTTCTGTCTTTTTTTCTTCATCTATCTTTTTGCTTCTTTTACCTTTTCACTTCTTCTGTCTTTTCGCTTCTTTTGTCTTTTTGCTTCTTCTATATTTTCGCTTCTTCTGCCTTTTCGCTTCTTCTGACTTTTCACTTCTTTTGTCTTTTCACTTCTTCTGTCTTCTTTTGTCTTTTTGCTTCTTCTACCTTCTCACTTCTTCTGTCTTTTTGCTTCGTCTGTGTTTGGCTATCTTTTGTCTTTTGGTTCTTCTATCTTTCGCCTTCCCCTATCTTCTGTTTCATTTCTGACCCCTTCCGAAGATAGAATTTGACCTCAAGGTCTTCCTCAAAGTTGTAGGTCTCAAAGTCTTCTTTGAAATTGTCGTAAGAGGATCTTAACCCGATAACCTTAATGATAGTTATGCTAGTTGTTCCAGGGCTGGTGCAAGGTGATTAAGGTCGACATCTGTTTAGAAATAGTAAGAGCAAGTTATCTTGGTGGGGGCACGCCATCCTCGCGGGACATGTGTCTAGATGTCACTTAGGACATTGGGCTCGTGACTCACAAGGGAGAGGCATCCAACACTTATGGTATCAGAGCGACCAGGTTTAGGAGTATCATAGGCTTTTGGTGGGTAGTCTAAGAAATGAAATGAACATACATTATTTTTTTTAGTAAGCAAAGTGCATGGTTTTTAAATTGTTCTACATGAATTAAAATTGTTTTACGTAAACTAAAGGTTTTCACTGATCTTATATTAAAGGAGTGATAAATGCTGCCTCGAAGGAGAACTCGAGGAGCTCTGACTCTTGCCAAGGAAGCACAGATGAATCCTATGTCTCGCAAGATATTGGGACACACCCTACTCCTGATTCTAAGGCACCTAATGTGCAGCATGAAGTGCCACTGCCTCCTCCTCCTATGCCGTCTATGGACTCGCAGTTCTTTCAGGCATTTGCCCAGGCTTTCACATATGCCATGGGCCAAGGGTCACAAGTCCCGATGCAGGTTCCAGTGGAGAGTAGTGGCCACTATGATAAGCTCTGCAAGTATGGAGCTATAGATTTCAATGGGATTACAAATCCCGAAGAGGCTGAAGCTTGGTTGAAGAGGCCCAAAAGGGTTCTGATTCAAATGAAGTGCTCCAATGGGGAGAAGTTAGATTATGCAGTGAGCTTACAACAGGAAAATGCACTTCATTGGTGGGAATCAGTGCCCCACAATCAGGATATGCCTTCATTATTGTCATGGAGAGACTTTTTGGAAGCCTTCAGGAGGAAATACTTCTTGAGGATCTATATCCAGAAGAAGGTTGGAGAATTTCTGAATCTCATACAGAGGGACATGAGTGTGAGTGAATATGAGCTGAAGTTTACCCAACTGTCCCGGTATGCGACCAACATTGTTGCTAATGAGGAAGATAAGTGCCGCAAGTTTGATGGAGGTCTTCATTTATGGATCAAGGAGAAAATTCTGATCCACAACTTCTGTGACTACCAACAACTGGTAGATGCCGCACTCCAGGCTGAGAGTTGGAGAACATCAGAAATAAAGTAAACAGGAAAAGGAAGAACAGGGAACAGTGTTCCAAGAAAGGGGCGAGTACTCAAATGCCTGAGAGGGGTAGGAAGAGTTTCCACACACAGAGTAAGGTGGGGAGTAGTGTCCCTACCGGGAACAAGCAATCAAGAGCAGTTTCAGTGCAAACCTCTACTGCGGGAGGCAATAGTAGGGTAGAGAGGAGTAGGAACATGAACCCCCAATGTGAGCATTGTAGAAAGCTCTACAGGGGAGAGTGTTTCAAGTTATTAGGAGCATGTTTCCGATGCGGAGAGAAGGGACATTTGATCAGAGACTATCCCCAACTAACAAGGCAAGAGGGGTCTCAGTTGCAAGCCTCAGGAGAGCAGAAATAGTGGGAACCAAACCAGTCACAGAGGTGGGCTATTTTGGAGCTACAAAGAAGACTATTCCTCTAGGGAGGCCAATGGATCATGCACAGACTAGAGTATTTGCTATGACTAGAGAGCAAGCTACAGCCGCACCTGAAGTTGTCACGGGTATGGCTCGATTATTTAATTCTGAAGTATATGTTTTGATTGATTCTGGCTCCATGCATTCATTTGTTTCTGCAAGCATGACATTACTTGATGTTGATCTGAGGCCTTTGGATAGTCCCTTAATTGTTAGCACTCTTTTAGGGAGGCATGTGATTATAAGCCAAGTTTATAGGGATTGCGGACTTTTCATCGAGGGTGCCCAGCTTGTAGTAGACTTACTACCTCTAAATCTAAAGGGGATAGATGTCATACTGGGTATGGATGCCATGGATAAGTATTATGCAAAGTTAGATTGTAGCCTTAAGGAGGTGAAATTTGACCTGGGCAACGGTGAGAAAGTTATTTTCAGAGTAGACAGGAAAACACCATCACTAAGGATTATTTCGGCCTTGTTGGCTGACAAAATGATGGGAAAGGGGTGTGAGGCTTTCTTAACATATGTTGTGGACACTGATGTAAATGAAGGGAGGTTAGAGGATCTTCCAATTGTGAGGGAATTTTCAGACGTGTTTTCAAAAGATTTACCTAGTTTGCCACTGGTGAGGGAAATCGAGTTTACCATCGACTTGATTCCCAGAATTGCACCCATCTCTATACCACCTTATAGAATGGCTCCTACTGAGCTGAAGGAGCTTAAGGAACAGTTGGAGGAATTGTTAGGGAAGGGGTACATAAGACCGAGTTCTTCACCTTGGGGAGTGCTGGTTTTGTTTGATAAGAAGAAGGATGGAACATGGCAGATGTGTATAGATTACCGGAGACTCAACGAGGTGACCATTAAAAATAAGTACCCTCTACCTCGAATTGATGATTTGTTTGACCAGCTGCAGGGAGAAAGGGTCTTTTCTAAGATTAATCTCAGGTCAGGCTATCATCAACTCAAAATCAAGGAGTCTGATGTAAGCAAGACAGCCTTTAGAACCCAATATGGGCATTACGAGTTCCTAGTCATGCCATTTGGATTGACCAATGCTCCAGCTGCTTTTATGGATCTTATGAATAGGGTCTTCAGGGAGTATCTGGATCAGTTTGTCATAGTATTTATCGATGATATTTTGGTGTATTCCAAAAATGAAGGGGAACATGAGGAGCATCTTAGGAAAGTGTTACAGATATTGAGAGAGAAGGAATTTTATGCCAAATTCAACAAATGTGAATTCTAGCTTCACGAAGTAATTTTTCTTGGACATGTGATTTCTAAAGAGGGGATACACGTTGATCCAAAGAAAATTGAAGCAGTGGTAAATTGGCATGCACTCAAGACAGTGACAGAGGTGTGGAGTTTTCTGAGTCTGGCAGGATATTATAGGAAATTCGTTAAGGGGTTCTCTATAATAGCTGCTCTGATGACAAAGTTATTGAGGAAGAATCAAAAGTTTATCTGGAGTGACGAATGTCAGAAGAGCTTTAAGGAGCTTAAGCACAGATTGACAAATGCTCCAATTCTGACTTTGCCCATAGGAGAGGAAGGTTAGACAGTTTATAGTAATGCTTCAAGGAAGGGTTTAGGTTGTGTACTGATGCAAGGAAACAAGGTAATAGCTTATGCCTCGCGGCAGTTAAAGCCTTATGAACTGAATTACCTGACCCATAATTTAGAATTGACAGCAGTGATTTTTGCCCTGAAGATTTGGAGACATTATTTATATGGGGTGCATACGAGAATTTTCACCGATCATAAAAGTCTTAAGTATTTGTTAAGCCAAAAGGAATTGAATTTGAGAAAAAGAAGGTGGTTAGA
>JAOSBK010000204.1:27221455-27244608 GCA_027568895.1 Erythroxylum shatona | reverse complement strand
GAGTTTGATAAGTATGAGAAAGAAAGAAAAAAAAATCATACCGGATTTTGGAATGTCTTAGGGTTTCCAACGCGATCCTGTTCCTTGTTCTTTGTTTTGCTCGGATGTCGGATTTGATTCATTCGTTTGTTCTTTTCGCTTCACTTTGTAAGCTTTGATTCGATCCATTTGTCATACGATTTGCTTCGATTTTCGATTTCCGATTCGCTTATTCGTTTCGCTTTGTGCTCCGCTACTTTGTATTTTCGCCATTCTTTTGCTGTGTGATTCGAGTTCATTTTTGCTTCCGCCGTATGATTCACCTTCGCTTCGGTTTGATTTCGCTTTCGGCTTCGTTTCTTTCGTCTTTTGGTTGGGATCCGGTTCCCGGATCGGGTCCCAACAATACCTACGATGTGGATCTATGGAACATTTTCAGAGAGATTGTCCTGATAGACAGTATCAAACAATTTATCAAGTAGAGAAACCAGTTCCTACGACTTTAAGGGGTAGGGGTAAAGGCTCGAGAGCTAGTACTGGTACTGGTGATCAGAGGGTTGTATCAGAGATAGTTGATGGACCTAATACACGTACTCCAACTCTTGCATATACTATAGGGGCTCGTGAAAACCAAGATGCCCCAGATGTGATTGCGAGTGCTTTTAATATAAATCTCGGTTTCATAAATTGTACTTTTTAAGTAGTTAATAGTGCATCCTGAGGTGAATAGTGACACTTGAGACTCGAACTGCGGTTTATTTTATTTGGCATCATATAGTATTAATTAAGGATAGCCCGAGGATTTAATTTGAGGTCAAAATGAGTTCATTTTAAGGGTTTGACCAAGAATTGACCAATGGTCAAAGTTTGGTCCAAGAAAAGGGTAAAAGTCAAACTCAAAAATATTAATGGAAATAAATTATATTAATTATGTTATTTATGTGGGTTTGATATTTTTAATGGGTATTATTTATTAAGAAGAAGAAAAGAATAGCATTTGTTTTTATATGCATTAATGAATTTTTTTAACGGGACTAATAGAATAAATTGTCACCTAACACTCTCTTCTTTACCAAAGATTGCCGAGAACAATCCCTCTCTTCTTTTCCTCCATTTTCTTTCATTTTCTTCCACTTACAAGCTAACTTTCTCTATCTTTAACAACCAAATCAACTATTAAACACTAAGTCATCAACCTAGGGTCCCTAAACTCACCATATTAATAAGAATGTTGGGAAAAAGATGAAGAAAAAGTACATGGGCGTTCTTGATGAATAATACTCAAAAATCATAAGGTAAGTTAATGGAGTTTTGGTTGTTTTTAGTACATGATTTTAGTGTAGTTGTATGCATTAATGAATAAAATGCATGAAATTGATTTTTTTATGCAATATTATGAACATAAAGAAGATAGATTGAAGGAGAAAGAGAAAGAGAAGGAATAAGGAATTAATGGTAAAATTGCAGCTTATTGAAGTTTAATTTGAAGAATTGGACATCAATTTAGGATGTGCTCTTGCAATTCTATTTTTCCCTAAAAATTTGTGTATTCAATAATTTAGAGTTCTTGAGATAAAATTGGGAGTTTATGAAATTGTTGTTAAAAATATTTAATTGGATTGTAAATGTAGTAGTATATGTGATTAACTTGAATTTTAGACTTATAATTTGTATTTTTCCAATTGGCATACATTATGTTTGAATTTGGAAACTTGATATACTTATTATTTTTGACTGATTGCTAAGAAAAATATGTCTTGAATGTTCTATGAACTAAATTAAAACCAATAATGAAAAAAATAACATTAAGGAGTGACATATACTTTGGACGAATATGGAATAGTTTGAATTAGCTATTATGAATTTTTATCATTAAATTTCAATGGCATTTAATTATATTTGCTCCTAGTAAAATATATAGGAATTGGAGGAATGTGATAAGGTTGACATGCTAATTAGGAAGTTAGTAATACTACATCATGATATGTGTTATCGAACTATATGGCTCCAAGAACTCGGTTCCGGTATAAGATATTTGATTTGTCATATGGACTATATGGCTCTAGAGCTTAGTCCCACTTATTCGACTTAGTGATGTAATTTATATATATATTAAAGAACTTCAAATGAAAGTAGTAATCAATTGTACAATTTATTGATCATTGTGTAATTAGATATGAATTATTATAATAGATACATGCTTGCATTTCATAAATTGATTTTAAATGCCTATTTATGTTTAGAAATAAATGGAGATATTTATATTTGAAAAATATTATACTTTATGCATGTTATGGTGAATGAATTGAATTGAATGAGAAATGGAATTGCTTGAACGCCATTAAGCTTATAGCTTAGCGTGTGAATTTTTCTTCCACGCTTAAGTTTTAAAGAGAATTAGAAGAAAGTTATGGTGAATCTATTACAAGACTAGAGTACATAGAAGATCTTGGAAGACTTGTAGGTCGATTTACTACAAAACTTTATTTTGTTTTTGGTTATGATATATACACATAAAGAAGTTAAGGATCTTACAGAACTTTATTGTGAATTATATATCAAAGTTATGTATGAAATTTGATTTAGAAAAGATGAAATGTATTGGAGGATAGGTAAATTATTTTGTCAAGGAGTATGACATAGAGAGGGATAGATGAGTAACATGCATAAGAAGTGTATTGAAGTTTCTTGCAGGAGGTTTTAAGTAAAAATAGAGAAAAATCTGATGAAAATTTTATAAAGTGAATAGTAATTGCTAGAATAATGATGTTTTGAATAGAAATTTTTGAAATTAGAAAATTTGGATATGTAAGAATGTGGTAACACTTGGTATTTCAATTCCATTGTTGATTATGAGGTGTAAAATAAAGAGTAAGACACAATGCTTCCATTCTTAATCTAGAATCAAAGTGATAATAAATTGTTAATTACTTAACTACCTTGTGCGAATTAAAATATAAAAACTCAACTAATGCAAATTAGCTCTATCAAGGTATCATAGCAACAGGTTTTGTTTGGCAGATGGTCAATTATAAGGTCAAAACAAATAGTATATTGAAAAAATCAGCATTTTGTTAGTATTTAAAAAAATCAAAAGAGCTAAAAGAGGCTACTATGTAGTAAAATAATATGACATTTACTAAAATTAGAAAACATGTTCCATTAATCAAGACATTTACTTTAGTTATTCAATATAAAAGATAACTTAATAACAATAACGTAAGGACTGAATTTAAAGAAGAACATAATGAGGTATTCAAAAGCAAATTCAAATCATAAAGAGTAAGACACAATGCTTCCACTCTTAATCTAGAATAAAAAGTGATGATAAATTGTTAATTACTTAACTAGTCTATACTAATTAAAAAATAAAAAATCAACTATTGCAAATTAGCTCCATTAAGGTATTATAGTAACAAGTCTCTTTGCTAAACGGTCGTTTATAAGGTTAAAACATTGACTTTAGTTATTCAATATGAAAGACAACTTATTAACTATAAGTTGATAACTAAATTTAAAGAAGAAAATAATATGACAAAAGGAAATTATAGCAGACAAAAAGTGAGAGGGCACTAACATTTTATAGGCAGGGGAAGGTTTTAGGATAAAGGAGGCAACAAGGTAATGCTTATTCATTATAGCTTAATAAGACATACTAATAATATGTGTTATAAGAACTATAGTTTTCCTTCAAATTTCAATTTAAGCAGAGATAGATAGATATTAGGAATGTAAATCAAACAAGTTGTTCAATGTTTAGTGAACCAAAATCCTATGATGAAGTGTTAAAAGTAGAATATGATATAAACACAAAGTCTTTTAAGGTTTCTTTAAACAAGGAAAAATAAATTCAACTTATTTTTATGTAGTCTAAATTTGGAGCTATGTGGTTTGCGCCTATGATTGAGAAAATTTCGAGTTTTAAACTTGAAAAATTCAAGCTATAAATGAGGTAAGGGACAAAGAACTAAAGTAGCCTTTGTAGATCACTCCACACCACCTGGGACTACCATTGCACCTACATGTACATTCAATGAAAAAAGGAAGCATGAAAAGGATGTTGGATCACATTTACATAGGAGCACATAAGAGGCAACCCAAAACACTTGTCCATGTATGGGATTGCCTCCCATGTACAACCTACAAAAAGAAAGCATCTAAAACACACGACAAATTCTAATAAACAAAGTAGATACAATAAACTCAAGATGGGATCACATGAGAGGCAACCTAAAACACATATGTTCTTATATAGGATTACCTCCCATGTGTAGCCCACAAGAAGAAAGTAGTCAAAATGTACAACATAATCTAACAGACAAATTAGATAGCAATAATAAACTGAAGACACTATAAATTCTTTACCACATTAAACTCAACATGTTGTTAAGTTAAAAATGGTAAAAACTTTGTAGGGCGATTGGTGACGACTTCATAGGTCAATCAGTGATGACTTCATAGGGCAATTGGTGACAACTTCATAAGGAAATTGGTGACAACTTCGCCGGTGACCAACAACTGCTGCTATGGGGCAATTAGAGACAGTGATGAAGGAGAGGGATCAGTGAAAATTGGGTATTTTTACTCTGTTAGGGATTTTAACTTCATTAGTGAAAATTGGGACTTAATTTGTAACTTTGTTGTAGTTACTAATTTTAATTAGTGAACTTAATAAGCTAACAGGTTAATTAATTTTTAGGTCAATGAAAGGTAGGGTTAACTTATCTATCAACTTAACAGGTTAATTAGCTAAGTTAATTTGTTAGGTTAACCAAAATTAGGGTTAATTAATTATAGTAGGTCCTACAGGTAAAATTATTAATTTTTATTTTTAAAAAGCAAGTCCCACAATGCAACGTGGATCTAACGTGGCAGTGTAAAACCCACCTACACAATAAAATAATATAAGCATCTACTAGGTCATCACTGATTTGGCAGAAAGCAGACAGTGTCATATAATCGTTAGATCTGACAAAAAATCGATAGCATCACATAGCTTCCAGTTTCTCCATTATTTTAGGGTTTAATTTATTCTTTCTAAAATGTTAGGGTTAAACTTGTCAGAGGATGTAAATGTTATAGTCAAAAATGACCCATTTACCTAATTCTTGATTACATTTACTTCAAATTATTTGCAGCTTTCAATTTCCATTTTACATTCTTTATGCCTTTCCTTTTGACATTACTTACACATGCCATCTAATGATAGATAAATAGTTAAGGTTTATGGAATTAAGATTATAGAAGTATTATTTTTCTCTTATAGGGGATCCTTTATACCTAATCTTTATTCTATTTCCTAACATTTCCCTTTTCCCTTAACTTATCACCCACCTTTACTTTTATGGTAAGAACTAGAAGAGACCTTAATCCTACTCCTAGGGCTCTCATTTATGGTAGAGCTACTGCATACCCTCTAGGACTCCTAAGATTTGAGCATAATACTTGACCCCTCCTTATCCTACACCTCCTCCTTTAAAGGATTAGTACCTTAATATTGATTCTCCTTAATTCCAAATTTATGCTTCCCGAGAGATAAAAATCATGATCTCCCTTACCAGTTTAGAACAATTCAAGGATTATAGCCTTGCTTGTTATTTTATTAATCAAGGGTGAGAATCCTCTCTTATTAAGACCTATCATATCAATCTTACCAATGTTAGCTTATTGTATACCAATGTTCATTGTAAGGTGATTCATGGTGACACCCATATTTTCTCCAAATTTTGTGGTGTCAAAATCAACCTTACTTATGATTCCATCAATGGGATCTTTGGCATTCCTATTCCTGAAAATCCTGCATACTATAGTTGTCGCACTAAATACAACATCTGACCTTATTCTATGCTTGATATAATCAAAATCATTTTTTAGGTAAGCACCCATATAAAGGTTCATAGGAACCCAATGATGTTTATAGCCTTAATGTTATCCCTCGCTTTCACTACCTATTCATCAAGTATAATTTTGTGAGTACCAATGATCGATTTACTTTTCTATGCCATGATGACCTTTAGTTCCACTCCACTCTTATGTTAAAAAAGCCTATTCATCTTGGTTTCTTTCTTTTGCTCAATATGGTCCATTTTTATCAAACAAAAAAAAACGAAACAAAACATTCCATATCCCTTCATCTTCTAACACTTTCATATTCTTCCCACCGACAATGAGATTGACTTTGATTTCTTCTTTGACTCCGCTACTCTTAACCATATGGGGTACAAATTAATTGAGGGTTAAATAACCATATCACACTTGCATCTTAGTCTCAGAAACTCTCCTTAATATGTGAGTCTTTTTCATATGTTGATGGTCCCGATAAGCCCTTGTTGAGCCACACTATTGAACAACTTGCAGAAGATGATGCCACCACCTCTTGGCCACATTATTACTCCCCACAAGATGCCCTTCTAGTGGCCATTAAGTATCATCTTAGCATGTTGTGGGTAGAGTTTGATTCTTTTCGAGACATTATGATGAATCGATTTGACAATCTATACAGTTTGATCAAGTCTTATTTTACCCTCCATTTAGTTGATTTTTTTATGTTTCCAAAAAATGGAGAATAATTTTTGTGATATTAGAGGGGAATGCTACAATGCAGGGGGAGTAATTGTCATTTTATATGCAGTGGACAATTATGGATATTTCTTTAATAATGAAAAAGTTTTTGTTAAATTATGCTCTTAATATTAAACTATATTTATGATATTTATTTATTTTATGAATGAATTAAGGGGAAAATAATTAATATCTTAATGTGAATAACTACCTGTATGATTAAACTCTCTTATTACTTTCTAATATCACAAATGTTTTGTCATCATAAAAGAAGGGGAGATTGATAAACTAAAGGAGGTTACAATCAATGTTTTAATGATAAAAAAAAAATAGCATTACTATATGAGTTTATTGTTATTGGTGAGAAGGAATATAAGAATAAGATATCACCAAATCAAAGGGTTATGAAAGAAAGACAAAGTTTGCAATCTTTAATATCAAGATTAAGTTAAGAAGAAGATCAAAATAAATTAAGGTTATTTGTTTGTATTACTTATTGTAAGCTTATCTTATTTATTTTCGATAGACTAAAAGGCTCACCATGCATAAATTTTTCACTTTACTTTATTATATGTGTCTTTCCATTTACTCAGAGCTATTAAAGTTTTGTTTTTAATATAAAATTCTCTCGATCTTTTAAACAAAATTTGGGGAACTTTTTAGAATGCTTAATTCATAAGTGCATTTATCAAATTGATTTTAAGCATTTGAATATGTTAAAATCGTATTTTTTGGGATGATTGGTCAACCTATATGGTGATTAACCGATATAAGTTATAGTTGTTAAATTTAAAGTATCGAGAGTTCGTTATAATATTGGTTGATGTATTCGTCAACCAATATGCCATATGAGTTGACCGATACAACTAAATCTAAAGCTTTAATGCATACCAGTTGACCAATATGCTTATCTGTTGACCAATGCTTTGCATATAGATATTGTAACATTACTTCTTAGCTCCAACGATTAGGAAGGTCCCAAAACACTATAAGTAGGTATTTTCTTGTTAGACTTAGTATTAAGAAGCATTTAAGTGTCTTCTACACACTTTTCTGAGTATTTTTCAATCATTTGAGCATTCATTGTCTCATTTTGAATGTGTGAGCATTTTTGTGATTATCAAAATATCCAGGTGAGCAAGTTTGAGTTGTAAGCTATTTTTAGGGTTTATGATTAATGTACTAGGAGTACCTAAAGTGGTTAGATGTTCCTTTTTACCTTAAATACATATTGAAAAGGAGTTTCCTCTTCACCAAAATAAAAGATTGTACAAAGGTTGTTCTTCACCTTGAAAGAAAAATTATAGTAGAAATTCAAGACAAGTCTTTAGAATGGATTTAGATCAGGATTATTTATTGAATCACTATAATCAGTTAGTGTTTCTCTTCCCGTTCTCTTTACTTTATTATTTACAAACATAGTTAAATTCCTTTACTTTGATTTCATTTTTGCATTTGCAATAGCTTGTAGGCATTTTTTTTATAAGTTAGTATCCTTTGATTAAATTCTTGAATTTACCCTATCCACCCCCTCTTGAGTGCCATTAGGGGATAACTCTTTCAATATGTTGTCAAATAAATATTTAGTCTTTTTTTACTGGAACTTCCTGCAATAAGTTCTATTTATTTTCTTATAATAAATTTCCCCTTTATGAACTTTGTATCTAAGTTTGCTATGAATATCTTCTTTATAATTTAAAAAGATATTCTCATGTTACATTCTTAGTTGAACCATCTCCCATTAAACCAAAACATGAGTTATTGATTTATTATATTATTTCTCTTCTCTCTTTCCTATACTTGCCATAAGTGTATGATCAATTATATTAAAATATGCAGGGAGGTTAGATGATGTGGGGGTTTGACATGATGTAAACCTTTTGAACTAGGATAAATGAAATATAAGGTGTATAGAAGTCTTAGCAAGTAATCACTAACCAATTTTTGACAATTTTATAGGATTTATAATATTTGGGAGAGAGAGCTTGTAGTAGGTTCTTCCTTGTAGTGAGTGCTGCTTGTAAGGTTGTAGCTTAAGAAACACCCATTCACAAGTGAAATTTTTTATTAGACCTTCTTCTATCTGCTTATTGCTTTATATTATTTGAACTCTCTTTAAACAAAACCTTGTCATTGTTAATGTTATTTCCCTTTCTTTAATCACTTGATCAATATATAAGGCATTGAAATATCATATGAAAGGGACTTATATTGAAGGTAGATATATGTATATAACCTGAAATGGTGTTCAGTTGGTATTTATGGGTTAGTCATATTATGCTTTCATTCAGCTAACAAAATCCATTCAACCTATTTTATGGAATCATAACAAATGAATCTTATATATGTCCCTATTATTTTATTGATGACCTTTATTTACCTGTCAGATTTGTGATGATAGGTTATTGAAAATTTCAAGCTCACTCTTTGTAATATAAATGTTTCCTACCATAGTAGCTATCAAAAATTTCAAGCTCACTCCTTGTAATCTAAATGTTTCTTGCCATAAGAGGCTGTCAAAAAGTTCAAGCTCTCTCCTTCTAATCTAAATGTACCTAAAAATAAAGGATCTCAATTACTCACAATGGATTCAGGTATACTATAATGGTAATAAATAATTGAGCTACTCTATAAGCAAAATATGGTTATTTCATGGCAATAAAATGTGAATACTTGTTAAATGGGTCCACCACCACAAGTATGAATAAATTATCTTTTAAAGGTGGAAGGAAATCAATGAATTATTTGCTAATTTCCTTCCAACATGCTTCAGGAATAAGTAAAGGTTGAAAAACTCTTGGATAAGCTGAGGAATCATATTTATTTCTTTAACACAAAGATTCTTATTTAATATAATTTTTGACTTCTCTAGCTAACCCTTTCCAAGAAAAAAAAGGTTTTGTAGCCTCTATAGGGTAACTAAAACCTTTGAATGTCCTCCTTATGTCTTATCATGCCCTATAAAAATGATCTTGGTTCTTAACTATAGTTTAAATCCTACTAGTACTGTCCCTTTTCATAGTCTTTGGAATATATTGAAACTCCTTTGTCTGAGAAGAACAAGTCATACAAGATAAGAGGTTAGTAGTAAACTATAAAATAAAGCAAAGAAACTAATAAACTAAAATAGTTCCTTACTAATAAAGCATAAAAATTTTAAAATTGAGAAGAATTTAGATGTTTTTATCTAATTTAGTGGATGACACCTCCACTATAGACATGGAGTTGTCAAGTTAGATCAAAACATCCAAATTCTTCTCAATTTTAAAAATTTTCTGCTTTATTAGTAAGGAACTATTTTAGTTCCTTATATATATATACACTAACTCTCCCTTACCCTAAATCATATTATCCTATATATATATATATGTGTGTGTACCATTTCATATATGTTTTTATTTTTCTTTGGTGGAATCTGTAGTTTGTGTTTGGAATCTTGAATGCTATGAATCATATATATTGATATTTTCTTATGGAACCCTTTAATTTTTTAATGTTGTTTAGAAATAATCCTTAAATTAGGATACATTTTTTGTTTGAGTTTTAGTACATGAGAGAGATGAGCATAATTAGTGCTTTTTTATAAATGACTTAAAGTATCTAATTGGTTTTATTGAATGAAAATGTGCAAGACTTAACGCATTTTAATACACATGTGAGCTTTTAACCCTAGGAGCAATTCATTACATTTGTGCTTATACTTTTTTTGTGTTATCAAACATAGCTTATTTATGCTAAAACTTGCTTTTGTATATACTTTAAGACCTCCATTTTGGTGAATTTATGCATGAAGATAATAGGGAATTATGTATAACCATTTTTAGCCTATAAAAGCCTATATCAATTTTTACTCCTAAAGAACCAATTTGGGTCTAACCTTTTTTCCTTGTATATTAACCATGTTACAAGCCATTTTTACCATTCTTTTCATTGATTTTCTTAATAATTATGAGCCCATAAATTGAAAGAATTATATAAAGCTTATTCACATAGGATTTTAATCACTTTCATGAAAAGTAAATTAGTTGAATCAAGTTATAGTATTTTGATTTCTTAGTTTTAGTAGAATGGGGGAGAAGTATAGTAAAAAGGAAAAAATCTCCTATTTGATGTTTCTTGCTCTTAAAATATGAAAATAAATAAATAAAACAAAAAATGATGATGTGATATTATTTGAATCAAGTGAACTTCGGATTGATTTAAGTTAATAATTATGTGAATAAGTTTATATATTTCCTTCAAATTTTTAAACCTAAAATTTTCTTTCTTGTCATATCTTTACCTAAGCCATGTTACAACCCTTACTAAGATCCTTTGATTTACGCATTAAGTTGTCAATGACAGAGATATGATTCTCAAGCAAGCTTATGGAAATAACTTATGTTTTGATTTGAGACTTTAATAAATCCTAAAGACTTTGAGTGTATAGAATGAAATCCATAAGAGAGTGTTAATTCTTGTCCCATTTGATTTTGATCGAATTAATGAGACGTATTTTCTTTCTCAAAGTTTATCCTATGAATGCTTATTATATTAAATGCTATTTTATGTTAAACCTTTAATTTATATTAACTTTTGGAATATTTTGGATAATATGAAAGAGGACAACAGGCGGTTGTTAAGAGGATGATTCACATATTGAATTTATGTATGCTTAAGGACAAGCATAAGTTTGGTGTGAGAGAACTTGATAAGATGAGATTAAATTATATTAATTGGACTTATCTCTTTTGTTTTGAGTTGAATTCGGTGCCTAAATTGACATTTGTTTTATTTTAGGATGTGACAAATGGAAAATATATCAAACTTGGATTCAAGCATCTAACTAGAGCATCATTTGTTAAAACCATGAATTTTGGAAAGATATAGTTAATGATGACATAATGCTAAAATTGATAAGACAAGATCATGCCTGGAATCACACTTACTCTAGAAAGTTCAATCTGATTAGGAGACTTATTCTCACCCTATTATGCAGGAATTTTGATTAGTTTAAAGGATCATCTTTCGAATATTGATAGAATATAATTCTTGAGTGGAAAAGAACACATTACAAATCATTCATAATAATTACGAATCATTAAACTTATGGATATTAATAGAATAATCAACAATAAATTACTTTGTTAGATTAATCAATATTAATTATTAATGAAATAAAAGAATAAGAAACAAAAATCACTTGAATTATAATAAATTATAGGTTTAGAACAAAACCTTCCAAAAGTATAAACAAAGTTTGAATTCCCCTAGGATAATAACATTTAGATTTAGCCACTCATGACTATCTTTTTCTCACTACAAATAGAAGAAAAAAGACAAAAAATAGAGTGTAACTTATTCTTTCCTCTCCCAACAAACTATGGTTTAAAAATATTCCATGGATAATGATTGAAACAAATTATAATCCCTATACAATAGAGTTGAAAATAAGGTCTCCTGATCATATTGAATTTCCTAGATTTTAGTAATATGTCATGTTTTACCATACTTCCTAAAATTCTTGGCTTTGACTAATGATGCTCCAATTAGATATTTCAAGCCAAATTCGAAGTAATCTCCACTTGCTACTTCCTAAAACAAAATACATATCAATTTTAGCAATTTAATACCAAAATTAGCCAAAAGAAAAAGAGATAAGTTCAACTAATATAACCTAAATAAATCTTATCAAATTCCTCCACACCGAGCTCATGTTTATCCTTAAGCATAAAATTTAATATATCAATCGTCCTCTTAATAGCCTCTTATCCTCTTTCATGTTATTCAAAAATATCATAAAATTTAATATACATTAAAAGTTTAAGATAAAATAGCAATCAAAAGAACAAGCACTCATATGATAAATTTTTAGAATGAAAATACAACTTCTCATTAATTCCTTCAAAATCAAATAAGGCAAAGATTAAAACTAACAGACTCTTATCTTCAAATGACTAGGAGAACTGTCCAACACCCCACGATGGCACTCTAGTCAATATTTGATCTAGCTAGAAGGCTTCTGTGGAGCTAAGCCTATTACCCTTTTTACCTAAAAGCCTTAACTTAACATTAAAAGACATAACTAGTAGAGTTTTTTTTTTAATTTTGGCAGCATAATGGTTGTATTTTGACCTTCCCAAAATTTTCAAGCCTATGTAAAAGTTCAAAAATACTTCTACAATCATTTCAAAATCCCCCTACAAATTTTGGACTTTAAGTCCATTCACAAGCAATCTCAACAATCACTTCAATAATCTAAAAAAAAGCTCAGACATATTCATGTATTTAACTTTAAAACATTCACATTTATGAATTCATTACACAAATTACAATCCAAAACATATTCATGAAAATGAAAATGTTCTCAAAACATTTACAAGGAAAAAATGCCTAAATAGTAGCACGTGATGAAGTTGACTACTCGTAAGGTGGAGTCCCTACTACTGAAGCCCCCTGAGCATTTACCTAGGAGGTTTCATTTAAAAACATAAAAGAGAGTGTGAGTTAAATGAGCAAAGTGAGTGCTACATTTTCTATTCAAATCATAATTAAGAATTTAAATCTCCCTAAAACAAATTCATCTCAATTCATATAATCAATACTATTATGAAACATATATACTTCCCAAAATCAAGTTTCTCAAATCGCTTTTCTAATAAATAGTAAGGACATTAAAAATGTTATGAATTTCTTACATGACATAGCCTTTCACTAACTTCTTTCCCATATGGTACCCTTAGGCATAAAGTCACAGAGTTGGTTCTACGCTGCTTATCCACGACTGGTTAACCACTAGTTACAGAGCTGGTACTATATCGCTTACCCACAACTAGTTAGCCACTAGTTACAGAGCTAGTTATACATCACTTACTTGTTCTATATACCAGTTGTGAGATCCCACATCAGTTGAAGAGGAGAACAAAGTATGCCTTATAAGGGTATGGATACCTCTCCTGCATAAGACATGTTTTTCTAATGGTGGAAAGAGCAAAACCATGAGGGGTTTAGCCCTAGGGCCAACCCAAAGTAGACAATATATATGGGCGGGTGGTCTAGGTTGTTAAAAATGGTATCAGACCTAGTACCCGAACCGTTATGCCAGCTAGGCTGGGTCCTAAGGGGGTGGAAAGTGTGAGATCCCACATCAGTTGGAGAGGAGAACGCAGTATGCCTTATAAGAGTATGGATACCTTTCTTGTACAAGACACGTTTTCCTAAGGGTGGGAAGAGCAAAATCGTAAGAGGTTCGGCCCTAGGGGCAACCTAAGGCAGACAATATCTGTGGACAAATGGTCTGGGTTGTTACACCAGTAGTTACAAAGTTGGTTCTACATCGCTTACCCATAACTGATTAATCACTAGTTACGGAGCTAGTTCTACATTGCTTACCTATACTAGGTTAACCATTATACACTAATATAATAACATGTATAAAACCATTCGGTATACTATAGGCTAAAAACCATTTCCTTTTTATCAACTAATAATATCATCTCAATGTAAACTCAAATCATATAAAATTTAATTTTCAAACTTCAATTCGTATATTGCTAAAACATAAACTTATACTAACAATATTCACATAAAACTCATAATCAATATTCACTTTACGGTAGAATAAAAATCATTTTCATAAAATCAATTTAAAGAATACTCACTGTTTTGCAAACTTATCATAAGCAAACTTACACGTTTGTTGCCTCTCCTTTAATTACGTAAAACGTATTTTGCTTAGGCATTTATTTCCAAATTCAGAAATAAGACATTAAAATTGTAAATTCAGTTTAACCGAATTTGAGATTAGTATTTAATCACGTAACACATACACTAATCGTATTTTTGCTTACCTAGGTAAGCCAACGTACTGTTCTCCATTACCAAATATAACTTCAAAAGTTATTTAAATACCATATTTTACCCATTTTAACTTACCAATTTCTTCAAAACACTATCTCACCTAATTTAATTCACCATATCACTATCATACATGATGAGTCACAGTTACGACTTCTATCCAGAATTCATACCTCCACTTGTTCCTAAATTTTCACATAGTAGACGTTCACATTAGGTTTTGAGATCTTCTAGATATTTGTTTCCCTATGTATCTAGTTTCCATATTATCAAAAACTAGGCAATTTGAAGTTTTAGATCAATAAACATGCACCAAACATCACAAGCTGCTCCAACACAGAGGCAACATCAAATCACCATTTTAAATCTCAAACGACAATATGTTTCAGCCAAAATTAGTTTAGGGTCTCTTCAGGAAATATTTAGTAATATACCTTAGGTTTTGTTTCCATTTGGAATCACCTAATTTTGAGGTCTGTAAGCCAATTTATGGCCAAAACAATGAAACTGATTCAAACAAACCTATGACAAAATTCTACTACATGTTACTCTCTCGTCATATTCATTCAATTCCATGCAAAGAAACACCAAAATAATACCAAGGGATCAGTGATCTTAATCACATCCATCCCATACTAAAACCTACAAAAATTAGGAATTTAAGCTAAAAAAACTTACCATTTTTTCCTCCAATATTTTGGGTATTTGTTGAACACCTTTACTTGATCAAGACCTCTTCAAATCTCTATCAAAACCCATCAACAATGGAAGCCTCTTCTTCTCTCTCCTTGGACGACCTTCACACTTGCTTCTCTTCTTTTCACTTTTGCTTTTGGTCTCTCACATTTACTCTCTCTCAAACACTCATGGTTATGCTAAAGAATGAAGTTAAATGTCTTATTTTATGCCTTTTTATACTCATTTAATGGATTCCACATGTCACCTTCCCATTGGTTCTCTTCTAACTCATCCTTTCACCAACACTATGTAAAATGACCAAATTGCCCTTTAAAAATACCAAAAAGACCAAATTGCTCTTTAATGCAATTAATTCACCAACTAACTAAATTAAATACCAAAATTATTCGACAACTATCTTATCATCAAATTGATCATGAAATACAAAAATTAGGGTCAATATTTATTGAGTGGATGCTTTAAAAATTTTTGAATGGGTTTTAAATCATTAATAACCATTACTTTCCAAAAAGGGCATTTTAGTCCTAAACTTTTGAAACTCCCGAAATCCATCCTATAAAACTTATTTTCAATCTGTTTCATTTCTAGAAATTTGTAGGTCTTTCTCTTAGTTTTCCAACGGTATATAGCATGAGAATTTTGGACATTGGAGTTGAAAGTTATGGTCTTTATAAGTGGAGATGTTCAGGAGTATAGAATATATCGTCTGTGATGATGTCATATCATCTATAAAAACGTATCGTCGGTAATGATGCCATATCTTCTGTAAAAATGTATCGTCTGTGATGACATCATATCATCTGTGATAACGTTATATCGTCTATGTTTGACTTTCTGTTTCTTCTATGTTTGACTTTCATACACTATCGTCTGGTCCATTTTTGATCTTTCAGAAGATAGAATCTGTCTTCAAGGTCTTCATAAAAGTTGTATATCTTGAAGTCCTCTTTCAAACCATCAAAAGAACTCCTCAATTTAAAATTTTTATGGAAAGTTATAGCAATTTTCCCAATTCATCTGCTTTTTTCCATTCGTCTGCTTTTTCATTTGATTTTATCTGTACCTATTGTCTGCTCCATTTTTGACCTTCCAAACGATAGAATCTGTCTTTGAGGTCTTCACAAAAGTTGTAGATCTTGAAGTCTTCCTTCAAACCATCTAAATGAAGCCTCAATCTGATATTTTTAGGGAAAGTTATAGCAATTTTCCTGATTCATCTGCTTTTTTTCATTCCTCTGCCTTTTCATTTAGTTTCATTTGTACCCATCGTCTGCTCCATTTTTGACCATTTAGATGATAGAATCTGTCTTTGAGGTCTTCATGAAAGTTATATATCTTTAAGTCCTCTTTCAAACCATCTAAATAAAGCCTCAATCTGATATCTGTATGGAAAGTTATAGCAATTTTCCCGATTCATCTGCTTTTTCTCATTCGTCTACTTTTTCATTTGATTTCGTCTGTACCTATCGTCTGCTCCATTTTTGACCCTTCATATGATACAATCTCACCTCAAAGTCTTCTTGAAATTTGTATATCTCAAAGTCCTCTTTGAAATCATCCTAAAACTACCTTAATCTGGCATGTTTAGAGAGAGTTATGACTATTGTCCCAAGATGGGTAATATGATTTGAGGACAAAACCTTATCTGATTCTTTCGGCCATAACTTTGTTATCCAACCTCCAAATGAAGTGATTCTTGAACCATTGGATTCTTAAGGCATTGTTTTACCTCTCCACAAAGATTGGTAGCGTTTAGAATTGATTGGAAAAGGTTGATTGAACAAAAGTGAGGGAATCGGTTGGAACAGAGAACTGGTGTTGTTTTACTAAACATACTTCGGTATTTTAATTATATATGGTCTGTAGAATTACAAATGAGATGATTTTTACTTTGGAGTAAACTAGAGTCATAGTGCTACAAATCATCTAAAGAAGTCAAATTTTGAACCAGTATCTAAGATGTTTAAATTCTAGATGGGATTTATGCCGAGCAATCCGAAAATGTTTGAGGTATATCTTTCAAATCACTAAACCAAATTGAATGATTTTGGTGTCAATGGAAACATAAGGCATAGGGGAACATGTTTCTAAAAGAAAGTGTTGCAAAATAACTTCAGCATTGGGGTCAAAAAGAACATGCAAAGTTGACCCGAAATGATGTTTATGGAAAAATCTGGAAGTGATTTAATAGGTTATGACTTGTATTTCAGTGGTTTTATTAAGTCATAAACTTAAGTACAAATCATACTTGAGTGAGTTTTAATAAAGGGAAGTGGATAAGTGGTTAAGAAATGGACAGGTGTCCCAGCTTTAAAGTTGAGTTTTAATAACCTTGAAAGACAAGTTACTGTACTTGCCTTCATTTCTTTCTCTCGAAGTTTCTTTCTTTAGTGTTTCTTCAATACAGAGTTTTTCATCAAAAACTCCACCAAAGCTAAACTAAGCTTACCCTTATCTTCTACTGTTACCACTTTGTCATCTGTTTCTTTTACCTCAAGAAAAGCTGACCTAAATATGTATGATGAAGTACAAGAGTTGCATGAGAGTTAAGGCTTTGTGATGGTTGAAGATTTTGGAGTTTTAACAAGTACGTATCATGTGAATTCTTATGAGAAGTCTGAATATGAGATAAAAGGGATTATTTATTTGACATAAAATAGTCATGGAAAAAGTGGTCATTTCATAAATACAGTACAAACTAGATAAAATTTCAGATGTGTTGTTTTTTCGTATTTGGGGATTCTTATGTAATATGATGGTGTAAAGATGATTTTGATAGAAAGATCGTTGAATAAACGCAAGAGAAGAGTACATAAATTTTGGAAGTGATAAGGACTTATATGCTTTGTTTTCCCTTTTAATTATGTGTATATATATACATAAGTGAATATTTTTGGGAAATTAAGGATGAACAAATATAGGATTAAAGTTAAGGAAATTAGAGAGAGAGAGAGATGATATCGTGTTTTTAGTGGGATTAAAATGAAAGGTTGCTAGTGATAAATTAGTGAATGAATTGTTAACATCAAAGTACTAAAGGTATAAGTATGTTTGGGGATAACAATATTCACATGATTGAGTGATTGATTTATGAAATAAAAATGAGCATAAGATATGAAGTTGGTAAAACACTAGGGATTGTTATTGAGCATGCTTTGTACATAGTCCATATAACTATTTGTGCATAAATGAGTTTTGTAAAGTGTGTAAATTGTGTATTGCATAAATAGGATGTGCAGGATAAACGTCCGCATACAGGCTTATCCAGAATTTGGAAGCAAATGCTATTTTGGAGCGTACTATTAGTAGACCTAAATGGTCTCATTTCATTGTTTGTTTGTTTGAATTTTTGTATTTATTAATTTCTGAATGCTCATATGAATATGTTTTGATTGTTGAATTCCAAAGAATGAAGGTCCGATGATTGTGTTATATGCATGAGCTATTGAAGTGCAAATTGTATGTGAATGTGAGTGAATGGGATTATGCAAATGAGGATGATGCATTCCATTTCATGAATGCATGAAATATAATGGTTGTTGTGACCACAGTAGCCACCGATTAGAGCTTAAAACTCAACGAGTGAAAATGAGTTTCGAGCTCAAAAGTGAATCAGAGCCTCAGGCTCAACGTTTAATAAGCCATGTATCCCCCAAGCGGATAAGGGATAGTTATCAATGATTCCTATATGGGACAGTTTAGGCACTCGATTACAACAAAGTAACAAATGGAAAGTGGGTCTCATGTGTACTGCATATGCATAATATGAATGATTATATCTATTGAATGTGAAGTGTGAAAAGTTGTGAATGTGATTATGTGTTATTTGACTGGGCGAGCCGTCGATGATGGTCACTCATTGAGTTCATAAAACTCACCCAAAATTTGCAAATATTTTTCAGGATTAGAAGAATACCTCATTAGGCAAACAGGAGTATCCCTACAGCATACAAGTAAGGGCTAGAGGTAGGGATCAATTCGTGTCTGCATTTGTGTTTTCTTATTTTTATATAAAATTGTATATTTTGAAACTATTGTACAAATGATTTATGTTGTAATGTAAAGACATTATGACTAAAATGTTTTGTATTTATAATGGGTCCCAAATGGCTATTGAAATTCCGATGATTGTATTGCATTAAATTGAAAATGATTATGTGGGCCTGATTTGAATTATGGACTTTTGCAAAAATGTGTGTATGTTTCCATTTCAAAAAAATTTTATTCTGATTATTGAATGATTGAGTGTTCTAGCACGCTACCCTCAGGGGGTACAGACTCGGATATTACCCAAGATGTCAGGTTGGGGTCCTGCGAGAGTGAGGTGCTACAATAAAAATCAGTCAATTTATTAGAGAATTGATCGATTTTTCCAGTAATCGGTCAAACTGATCAATCAATATATGTAATACTAAACTTCATATTTCTCCAAAACTCTCTCCTTGCCTCTATCATCTTCACTATTCTCAAATCTCATCACAGCTATTGCTATTGCACATTTGACATCATTGAAAGCAAAATAGAAAACTATAGATAATATGAACCTCACCATTGCACTCTGGTCCAACTTTTGAGAAGATGGTAAATGCAAAAAAGCACTTACATTGGTGGCAGAGTATACTGTAGGAAGCCATGAGAACTCTCTGAGCTTTTTCATAACCATATTTTGCTTATGAAAAGGCACCCACATGCCATTTTGGGAATTGGTACACTATTGGTCTTCTTCTCAGAGTAATCTTTTAGTACAAAATTATATTACTTTGAAATTACTATTCTATTTCACCACGTCTTCAGTGGTGCTTGTAAAGAACTCTGACTAATAAAAAAACTATATTGATGTAGTAATAAATAAATTAGAATTACATTAATTTGTTTTAAATAAACATATGTCATCTTTTTAAGATTTGAGGACTACTTGTGAGAGGGTCAAGAGGACTTTGTCCTCTACTTCATAGATGACAACGAGAATGGACTTCTTATACCAGGGTATTGATTTCTATTCTACTAAATGTATTAGGGTGTTGATTTCTATTCTATTTTGTACTCTACTTCATAAATCTATAAGCGGTTGTCAAATTCTTTTAGAGTTCCATTTTGTTCTACAGAGAAGGAGATAAGGATAAGGCAAAGGTAGTTGACTCATGAGATTTCTTCTTCATTCATGCTTCTTGCTTAATTACTTTTAATATGCACTTATATAATTCATTAATTATATATTTGCATTAATTCTTTAATAAATCAATAAGTTCTAGTTAAATGAGATAATATAATAATAGTCTTTAGCATATCTGAACCTAACCAAAAAATTCTCAATATGGGGAACTCTAACAATTGCATTTTCATCTCAAAGTTCAAAACTTTCACATTATGTGACATAGTCAGCATTTGATTGAATCAACTAGGCCAAGGTTTCTCAATCGATGTTTTTGATAAAATATATCAATATAGACATTGAAGCTATGAGGCATGCTAACTGTGGATGCATCACAGTTCCCAACAATTTTCCAAGTTGGATTGCAACCAAACTAAAACACTTATGAATCAAACAAGAACAACCTTGTCCTACGAGACAAATAAATGGAACTCTCCAATGTTTTGTTTATCTATTCTTATTACGATCTTCTAGGTCAATCTACTTGCTTTAATCCTTCTGACCCGTAAACTCTAATCCTTATTTGACCACATCCTTATCAAGTTCCAAGAATGCTTTAACTAATTTGCTCACTTTTTTGTGGCATCCAGAGGAAATAGGTAATTTTGGGTCAACAAAGACAAGCTAGTGCACTTACCACCC
Organism: Erythroxylum shatona; assembly: GCA_027568895.1. Classification (NCBI taxonomy): domain Eukaryota; kingdom Viridiplantae; phylum Streptophyta; class Magnoliopsida; order Malpighiales; family Erythroxylaceae; genus Erythroxylum; species Erythroxylum shatona. The sequence goes on along the minus strand of JAOSBK010000204.1, from coordinate 27,223,739 downwards.
ATGCATGGAGCCCAAGAACCCTAACATAAAGGAAGAGAGAGCACAGATAAGAACTAGGATAGAATATTCTGTGTTTAATGAAGGATTTGAGATCTAATCCAAAGCACCACCTAAGGTCAAATATGATCTAAAATTGATACTAATAAAGTATTACAAATTTACAATTGGGAATAATCTTATACATTACTAATTTTTAATTTATTTGAATGCATTATAAGAAGTTGATGCAAATATTTTAGATGAAAGCGTAGTTTACGAGTTTTTAGTTAGCAATGGAGAAGTTGGAGCTTTTGGAGATGATGAGACACAACCTCCATCAGAAATACAATTTTGGTTATTATTATTATTTTAAGTTTTATATTAGACTCATATTTATTTATATTATTTTATTATATAATAATAGACATTGGTGTATTTTTATTTCAATAAAATATTTTATTTTTACTTGCTTTTATAAATTTTACTTTTTATTTATTATATACCAGTTTTATAACAGTTTAATACCAGTTGAACTTTTAAATTTTAAACCTTTCATTTGACCAGTTCAATGTTTGATCTAGATTTTAGAGCATTGACAGTAATAACCCACTAATCACAACTAACAACCCACTTATTAGCTACCCACTAACACTAAATTAATCTTCTAAAAAATTTTGCTACCGAAACTCAAACAATGATCATACATTTGTACATTAATCTCTAACAGCTGTGTATATTCCTAAAGTAGTGTAATGTTGGTAAAATCATGTTTCGCTCTTTAATTAATAGTACATTTTTTGTTCAATTTATGAATAGGGAGTATCCATTAATAGTTTCAATCTCAATGGCACGTCATATCCTCTAGTTTGGGAAGGAGATGCTTTTAACTCCTCAACAAGTGCCAGCTTAGACCTTGCCAAATTATGCTATCTTGGATACCTGAACTCGTATAATGTAGCTGGAAAGTTGGTTTTCTATGAAGCTCTTAGTGACATTCTTCCATTCTATACAGTGATGGCTTAGTTTCCATAAATGACGGATTTATACACTAATTAATTTTTTAGTTACTCTTGCCTGCAACAATAATCAACATTGCAGATGGCCAAATAATTATGGATTATATCAGATCAACAAAGCAAACAAACCACCTTTGTATTTAGACTCACATAATAGCTCACAAGTTTATCAGGTTAAGAAGTGTCTTATTGTGTCTCGCAGGAATCCTACTGCAATCAATGTTGGTGAGACTTGGAAGGATATCATGGCACCTAACGTTGCATCATTTTCTTCTAGAGTGCTTAGTGCAATCACACCAGACATACTCAAAGTACATAATCTAAACATAATGAAAACTATAATCTGATTAATTGTTGATTGTAGCAGTATTTGTGTCAAAATTTCACATGGGTGATGATGATAGCCTGATATCACTGCCTCTGGTATGGACTTTGCTGCTTAGTCTCTAGCGTTAGGACCTTCCATCTACTTGAATGACAATAGGAGAGTGAATTACAATATAATCTCAGCGATATCAATGTCCTACCCTTATGCTAGTGCTGCTAAAGCTTATGCGAAGGTTGCTCATGTTGGTAAATCGGGCCAGGATTTGATCCAAACCGCAATGAAATAATTACGAAACTTTTTCGTGACTTTTGATTTCCCAAAAATTAAGATCTATTTAATTATATCAAATGATTGACAAAAACCAAAATAAAGCAAAATTTTAATTTATACCTTATTTTGAAGCTTGATCTTTATCTTGATGCATCCCTCGAACCGTTTCTGAAACCGATCCGTCTCAACTACTATAGCCGCACAGGTGTTCGGCCTCTAACGGTATCCACAAAATAGGTTGAGAGAACTCTATAACTTTTACAGGGAGGGTTAAGTATGAAGTGCTAGCTCCATAGAGCTCAAGCCTACTTATAATAAGCTTTGGACGTTTTAGTAATTTAATTGAAATTAAATTCTAATTTCAATTAAACTTTAATAAAAATTACTAATAATTCTAATTAAATACCAATTATAGCCAAATAAGATTCAATATCTTATATTGATCCTTATTTATTAAATATCTCGTATTTAATCATAAAGTTTCTTAAATTTTATAATCAAGTCCAACTTGATTAAATAAACTTTGCTCTCTCCAACCCATTTTATAAGTGAGACCCATTAGGTTCTCAAACATGTTAGCAATGATTATAAATTATAATTCTAATTTATAATTTGAATTAGATAAATTAAAACTCCTTTTAATTTATCTTTAATTCTCCAATTAAATAATTTATAATCATAGATCAAGATT
>JAOSBK010000204.1:27206338-27221355 GCA_027568895.1 Erythroxylum shatona | reverse complement strand
GTATGAATCATACTTAGATGAGTTTTGATATGAGACCGATTTTGTGATGAGAATAAGGGAAAGATACCCGGGATTGTTATGAACATGCATGATACATATTTTATATACACACTTGTGCATAAGGAAATGCTTATAATTGTGCCATTATTAATGTGCGTGCATCGAGTGTTTGGAATATTGATGTACAAGATAAACGTCTGCATTCAAATGTTTCCAGATCTTGAAGCTAGTGTTAATCTGGAGCGTACTGTGAGTAGACCTAGATGGTCTCATTCCATTGTTTGCTTTGTTTGACCTTTTTTATAGTGATTGATTTCTGAATGATTATGTGAAAGTGTTTGATTGTGTTGGTTTCCAGACAGAAGGTCCGATGATTGTGATGCATGAATGAAATATTGAAGTACTCATTGAATGTGAATGAGATGAGATAAGTATGCATAATATGATTTCTAAATGCCGGACCACGGTTTGATGACAAGTGTGTTTTTGAATGTGCATTTGCCTATGAATGAAATGTGATTATCAACTTAATGCTGAATGTCGGACTACAGTCCGATGATATGTGCAAATGTGATTGATGCATTTCATAAAATGCATGTTCAGATAAAGGCATTGTGACTCGAGTTGCCAATATGAAGCGCTTCCACGTAGAGCCTTGCTCCGTGATTTCTGATTCTGCATGTAGAGCTTTGCTCCGTGATATGTGTTCTGCATATAGAGCTATACTCTATAATTCTGTTCTGTCTGAGCCCTATGGGCCAGTATTTGTATAAATGTGTAATAGGCACTCATTCACAACAATAAGAATGAATGTGAGTCTCATGTATATAGCATTATAAGATCGATATTCATTGAATGTGAAATGTGAATTGATGTGAATGTGATTTTGTGTGTTATGTAACTAGGTGAGCCATCGATGATGGTCACTCATTGAGTTCGCAAAACTCACTCAAAATTTGCAAATATTTTTCAGAATCAGAAACATACCCCATTAGGCCAACGGAAGTATCCCTACAGCATTCAAGTGAAGGATAGAGGTCGGGATCAGTTCGCGTCTGCATTGCATTTCTCTATTTTGTATTGAATTTTATATTTCGCAACTTTTTATATAAATTTGTATTCTGAAATGACTAAAGTGTTTTGTATTTTTAACAGGCCCAAATGGCTATTGAATTTTTTGATGATTGTATTTCTATGATTGGAAACACTTATGAAGGAAAGTGGGAATGAATTGGCTATGGATTTCCACATATTGTGTTTGTGGTTTCAAAAAAAAATTATACCAAGTTTTAACCGATTGAGTGTTCTAGCACGCCACCCTCGCGGGACACAGACTCGAATATCACCCATAGATATCGGGTATGTGTTTAGCGGGAGTGGGGTGTTACACTTAAAGTGTTTAGGGTTCACTAAACTCTCAAATCAAAAAATATTAAGTTATTTCTATAAGCTTACCCATGAATCATATCTCCACAGCTAATAAATGTGAAGTTAATATATAAATCAAAGGGTCTTAATAAGGATTGTAATGTTACTTAGGTAAAAGTATGGAAAGAAAGTAAATTTTAGGTTTAACAAATTAAAGAATCCATATATACTTATCCATATAAATTTTAACTCAAATTAGTTTGGAATTCACTTTATTCAAATCATATCATCATTATTTTTCTTTTTTAATTTTTTTAGAATAAAAATATCAAAAAGTAGTTTTTTAACCTATAATTCTCCATCATTCTACAAAGATTGAGAAAGCAAAACACTACAGTTTAAATTTATTGATTTATTTTCATGGAAATGGTTATAATCTTATAAAAATAACTTTATACAATTCTTTCAGTTTAGGAGCTTTAAATTATTAAGGACATCAAAGAAACAAGGCTAAATTTGGCTTATAACAAGGTTAATATGCACACAAAAAAGTTCAACTTTCAAATTAATTCTCTAAGGATAAAAATTAAGGTAGGCTTTTGTAGGTTAAAAATAGTTATACCTAAGTGCAACCTATGTATCCTCCTAGTCCTCTCAATCCGGATGCATTTTACTAGAAGAACCAGCCTACTTAAAAACTTTCAAGCAAACTTACAAGGGATTTGATGAGAGTGAAGAATCCAGTAGTGGATTGGCACAAGATTATCTGGAACAAGATTCTACCTAACAAAGTTTCATTCCTCCTTTGGCTCACTATTAAAAATAGAATTAACATTGCTGATTGAATCAGGCACCTTGATGTCAACACATTCTGTACATTTTGTTCTGCATATGAGGAAGCAAGGGATCACCTATTTTTCATGTGCACTGTGGTCGAAAAAATTTGGGAACATGTTAAACAGAAATGCTTTTGGTCTGTTTCAGCAAACATGTTCACTAGTGTCATTCACTGGCTCTCAACACAAAGCTCTCTTCATATATCTACCAAACAGGTTTACATAATAGCTATTGGAATGTGTGTGCAGGTTATATAGAAAGAAAAAAATTTGAGAAGGTTTGATTCCAAGTTTAAATCAGTTGAATCTCTCAACACTAAAATCATTAATGGTGTCAGGGAGCTTATGATTTTGAGAAATCCAACTCCAAATTGCAACTCCAACCTGCTATCCTGCTTGAATATTTAACTATTGTATTTGTAATGTAATCAATGACAATTGTTAGGCATAATTACTGAATTGTTTACTTCTTAATTGAAGGATACTTTTAAATTTCGTTTTGGGGTGTAATTTCATTCTTTATCAATGAATATATTTCTTTTATTTTTCAAAAAAGCACCCCTATAATCTCTCTAGACCTAAGTCATATATTGTCTTTAATGCATGCATTAGCTGCTCACATTCAAAAAAATTAATCAACATAAAATAAGTGAAAGATCATAATATTCCCCTTATTTATGAGCATCTAAAATTAAATGCACTACAATATAGGTGGATAAGGAGGTGACACCCCTATAAATTGGATAATGAGAGAAAATTGGGTATTTTGCTTTCTAGAAGTGTTAGGGGATTTTTAGCATATCTTTTGCATTCTAAATTATCCAAGTAAGTTACTATATCAACCTTCAAGGCAATAATACATTAAAGTTGGTTTTTAAGCTTGATTGAGAAGAATTTGTAAAGTGTGTGTTGCTTTTGTGGACTTGTGAGGATAAATGGCTTAGCATTATGGAATTTGGTATTCAATATAGTATAATTGGGCTACATTGTGGGTTATTATGCTTGTGGAGTTGTGTTACGTATTGTGGAAGTGTTTTGTGAAGTGGAGTTGTGAATTATGGTGAATTGTTAGCTAGTTGATTATTTGAATGTGAAGAATGCCTCTACGATGTAAACAATAGACTACAAGAAGTTGGGTTCTTTAGTATCCTTCTTCATCGACACCACTAACTCTAAAGGACATTTTGAGGTTCAAAAATTCAAAGAACAAAGAGTGGTATAATAAGAGAAGCAAAATTCACATGGTCACTGAAAAAACCACAATCTCATATATTGTAACTAAAGAATTTTAAGTCAACATGGTAAGGTCAAACTAAAACTGTTATTTATTTATTTTACATCAAAGGTACTGAGATTATAATTTCAAAAGAGATAATTAAATAGCACCTCAAGCTGCCATCAGAGGATAGGATATTGAGTTTTCATAGTGAAAGGCCATCATGACATCATAACTTGAGCTAAAGTGATGCACAACATATACTTATATTAGGTATTACCATTTAGTTGGATGGATGCATTTTTATATTAAAAATTAGCTATACAATCCCAGATAGTGGCCTACATCTTGAATTATAATGTCCATCATCAATCCAATAGGTTGAACTAACTCCAAACGATAAATATGTACCTTATGGATCTCCTTTTCAATTGGTTAGGTGAAGCTCCACTGTTTGATTATCATCTTTGATGCTATAATGGATCAACAACGTGGTTTGACATGGGTAATCAAACAAGAATTGTATATTTTTGGTGTTAATAGGTTGCTAGTAAAGTAAGGGATGGATACCTCTTTAAACTTAGGATTGTACTAGAAACTCTAATTATATCAATAATAATTGGATGATATTATTTGGATACATGTGGGAGAACAAAAGATGGGTTAATCCATATAAACTTGATAGAAGGTACCTTAATAACCCTGGCAAAAGGTGCATTTGGATGATTATGATGGTGTTAAGGGTCAAATTAGAAACACGGGGACAATTGGTAGGCTACTGAGGTTACAATACATTAGTTAACATCATCCATCAATATATTATAACAATAATTTATAGTTATGAATGCCAAATTGGATCCAATGATAGCCTATCTACAACAATTTCCACCAGTGTCAACAATTTCCACCATTGTCTCCCCTAGTCTAGTGACTTTAGGCCTCTTATCACTTCATGCATTCATATAGTTTTGTTTAAGATATTTTTCATTTTTTATTTTATCATATTTTTTATTTTATTAAATTGAGAATGACAGAAGTTTTACTACAAGATGGATTTTATTATTTATAAGCCTCTATATTGTTATTTTAAGTATTGTGTACATTAAGTTTGGTTGAGTGCTTTAAGACAGGATATTTTCATTTTATCTATTTAAGTTTTAAGTTAGTTTTCTATATCTTTTATTTCCTTTTTTTATGTAGAATATTAAGAACAATATTGTTCTAAATGTGGGGAGATTTAGAATGATCGAAGTACACGAATTTTTCTAATTTTTATGATTTAGCTTTTGTTTTGGGATGCATGTTTAGGTACTCATAAGTAGCTCTATGATGAGTTTATGCATGATTGTTAGTGAAGATTGATTGGAAAAATTATACACTTAATATGATTAAGTGAATGGTATACAAATCCTGACTTTATGAATTTGTATAATACAAAAGAGGGATGGCTTTTATATAATACTAGGTTCTCGCAGATATATCCTCCTTCAGGTATTCCCTATCTTTTTTCTTTTTACTGTTTTTGTATACCACATCATTCTTATATTGTCTCATTTGCATGCTGGTCCACCGGAAATAGCCTCTCTACTATGTAGGGGTAAGGCTGCGTACTATCAGACCTCCCCAGACCCTGCTTCATTGCGGGATTTTAGACTGGGTGATGATGATGATGATGACAAAATTGAATTTGTTAAGTGATTATACTTTGATTTAACTTGAGTGATCCTGTAAGAAATTTAAACCTTAATATCATATTTCAATTATTTCTTATGTGGATATCTTCTTTTATTTTGAATTTTTAAAACTTTATTTTTATTTTTTGAGATTATACCAAAATTTCCATAAACATAAAATAATAAAGACACTTAGGATTTGAGTTTGAGTTTGAGTTAAATTACCTACCTTTTATACATTATTCCATTAAAGAGTCCTATCAATACCTTAGCAAGTTTATCTACATTTGGGTTTGGCATTATTCTTCATGGCAAGCCACAGAGTGGTGGAAGCTCGTGAATGAAGATGATTGAACTACACCATTTTGGTCCAAGGTATAGTTACCAAATTGTTGAAGGGAACCTTCTTGCATGGCTGATTGGTGAATATGCCATTAAGTGTTTGTTTCCAAATAACCTTATCATTATCTATGTTGATAATGACATGAATAATCTCATATTTCAATGAACGGGAAATAGGAGCTTGTTTGATAATCTCCTTATTCACCAAGACTTCTGCTACTATTGCTTTCTGGTGAATTATAGACCTGAGAGGAGAGGTATCATTCATTTCCTCCAAAGGACCCATAGATAACCAATTATCTTCCCAAAAAATGGTGGATTCTCCATCTCCTATTAGTGAAATGAAATCAAGTCTGAATCTAACCCTCAGGAGATTTTAACTTTTTCATTAAAAACACCAAAAGGTTTAAAGGCTTATGGCACATGCTAAATGTCCTGGACTTTATGTTAGAACATTTCTGTGTATGCTATTTTGATCTAAGTGGTCATATTCTCTATCTTGTGCTAGGAAGCATTACTCTACTTTTTATTCGAAATTCAAGAATATGACCGATATCGGTGATTCGTCTGTATGCTTCCCTTGTTACTTTTTTGTATTCCCCTGTTCCTTGGATACAATTCGGTCCTTCTACGGCCAAATCTCAATTTGTGTAAGCTCTTCGACTACAAAAATGCAATTAATTTTTATTATAACTGAGCTTAGGCTAGCATTTAAGGTTTATTCATTATTGACTGCTTAAGGACAAACAATTAATTGTGAGAAAATTTGATAAGTCTTTAATTTACCATGATATTTAAGGTTAATTTACTTGGCAGTTAACACTTTCACATGTTTTATATAAGATTGTATTATATTTTTCTATGTTTAGTTCATTATTTTGTAGGTTATAAATTTCAGGAGATAATATGAGATTTAGCATAACTTTATAGTTATCTGACTGAAGATATTTCATAGTTATTCAGAAAAAAATAAGATGAACAATAATTTTGTAAAAGACTTCAAGAGCTACTTCTAACTTGAAAATGTGTAAAACTAGGGAAGTTGGTGGAGCAAGCACAATAGGAACTGGACTGCTGAGATAACGGGCACCTATCTTTCGTGAAGGTGACAAACAATAAAAAATTGGCATCGTTTATACCTTGACTGAGAAAAATAAAAGTTCCAGAATGTCACGTCTAAATATGTTCTTTGGAACTTCCCCCGACTCTAAGCCTTGAAATTGGAACAGTTCTTTGGGCAAATCAGGAGAGAGTGCACGAAATAATACCTTACAATTTATCTTTGCAAACAAAATTATAACAGTGGTTTCGTAGTGAACTTGGTAGCCATGCAATTCTGATTCTTGATACTGCAGTACATTTACAAAATCACCTCTTCCTGAATAATCTGAGAGCTCCAAAAGACAGCTGCAGAATGGAAGAGGCTATCGAGAAAGCAACATTTTGCTTACAAAAACTGGACGCAAGCTAGGCATCCTTTCAATCATTCCTCCAAAACGAAAACATGATCTAAGACTATCTCATAAAGAAAAGTAGGCCACCCTCCTACATACCATTGAACGATCAACTGTTCAGTGTAGCAAGCATGCCTCCACCTGCAGTTGGTATCACCACTTCCCATCCAGGTCCTTTGAGGGGCAGTGCTCCAAGAGCAACATTATCGTCTTTCTCATCTGAAGAAGCCACTAACATATCACTTCGATCCAAGACCCTATCCAAATCCTCATCACTGATATCCGTCTGTATCAGCTTGTCTTCAGCAGTTTCTTCATCTTGAAGCAGGCTTAGGATATCCTCTTCCTACAAAATTTAAGCAGAAAAGGACAAAAAAGAAAGTGTTCACAACAATCAATAAGTCACATCCTACTATGGTTAAAACAAAGGATGGTAAACATAGCTTCAAATACCTTCAGGAAATCCTATTTCATAGTTGCTATTCAAAATGCCCCTTTAAGTCACTACCATAAAGGTTAAGCAATGATCGGCATCATCATTGCTTTAGCAATTAAAAACTCAACTTCAAATACCAAGTATAAAAGAAGGCATCAAACAGAAAGTTATAATTATTAGATATAACTAACTCCTCAGACTACAAAATAAATGGGTTGCCAAATAACAGATAAATTAAAAGCAAATAGACAAACCTCTATGCCCTTTATGCTATTGGGCATGATGCGTTCTTGATGAAATTGACCTTTTCCAATGACCACATGCTCAAGCTTTAACTTACTATAAGCTCTTTTGAGAATGCGACCCTGTTGGCATACAGTTCATCATTTTGTGAATACCTACAATATCATTCAACAAAGTTAGGTTTGTCAGTGAAATACCTCAACGGATTGTGCTGTTGCAAGCCTGTAAACATGAACAGGCTTTGTTTGTCCAATTCTGTGGCACCTATCCATGGCTTGCAAATCCATTTGTGGGTTCTGAAATACAATTACAGTTTAATGACTTTGTTTCGCAGATGCTCTTAAGACATGAAGAGATATAAGGTTAAATGATGAAGGAATGAGAGATCAAGAAAATACCCAATCACTATCATACAGGATACAGGTATCTGCAGAAGTCAGATTGATACCCAATCCACCCGCTCTAGTACTGAGAAGAAAAATACGATAATTGCTATTCACGTCATTAAATTCCTCAATCTGTTCAAGGAAAAATGTAATCAGTAGCTATACCGCCTTTGCTGTAATTCCATTCACTCCAAATTGGAATTATACTATCAGCATATGTGTCTAACATTAGTAGGACAATTCAATGGATACAATATCTTCATTTGTATGAAAATAAAAGGAAAAGAATAACCTGTCTTCTCCTATCATCCAACTTCACACTGCCATCAATTCTACATACTTCAAATGCTTTCTCACTAAAATAGTAATCCATTATATCCAAAATCTTGGTCCACTGAGAGAAGATCAAAACCTGTAGCAAAGGCAAACAACATGAGAACAAATAATATCTTACAGAACACATGAGCTTGCGTTGTCATACTTTGTGCTTGCGGTCAAATAATCGCTTCAACAATCTGTCTAGCAATTGAAATTTTCCACACTGCTGAACAATCTCTTCTACAGGTGGGTAAAAATCTGCTCAAATAAAGGGAAGCAAGGAAAATTTTAATATTTTTGGAAAAAATTGCCACAAAATGAAAAATTAGGATAAATCAGATACACGAATCACTGAAGGCTGATTCCAAGAGATCTGGGTGGTTGCAGTTTTTGCGTAGTTGAATCATCAAATTGTTTAGCGTTCCCCTCATTCCACGTGCTAGAACCACAAAAATCACAACTTAATACATAAATCAGGAGAATATGCTACAATATAGCAGTTAGTAAACAAAAAACCTTGTGACAACTATGAATAAACCAAGAACTATCATATTCTGAACTAAGTGCATATATTGTATAGCTATACAATACCCAGTTTGCTCCATTTGGGAAAACATTAAAGAACTAACTGCGAAAGTTGACATTTATCTCAACTTCTTTGAACTACTATTGTCTTATCATTTTTCAAGAATAATATGTTGAAGCTATACATGTATGAGGATCATCACATTGTTCCATAATAACTGGCAGAAAATTTTCCTCAGGCCAGTCAATTTACACAGAATGCCCTACAGTTCTAACTCCAAACTCATTATGTAATGCCAGTAAGGCCAACTCCAAACAATATTCCTCCTGCTCATCAATCTAGAGTCATCTCAAAACATCAAAAGTATTTGAAGTAATGTTAGCTTATTCTCATTGTTTTCTGAAGAGACACCTTGTTCAGTGAAGCTTTTCTTACACTTCAAAGTTATATGGTACCTGAATCTCCTTTCTCTCGGAAGTGGTTTTCCAATGTCTTGTTGATTAAATGATCTTGAAAATTCTTCTGATGCTCAGTCAACGTAGCATAGAGAATAATCTCTTTTTTAGGTGGAAGCATCTGCTCTACATCAGCTTTTATTCTTCGTAGGAGAAATGGGCGCAGTATGGCATGGAGTTTAGCTACCACCTAAAAGATCATCAAACCAGTACAAAGTGAGGCATTTTAGGCAGAATGCCTTATAAAATATAACATTGCATCTTCAAGAAAGGCACATACTTGAGCCCGTCTCTTCTCTTCGAGCTCTTCCCTCATTGCTTCATTATTGCACTTTCCTGACAGATCAAACCTGTGACAACACTTCCATTAATTACTGCATACTTTGGTGAAAAACCATCATTACTTTAGTTTCAATTTCCCTAGCCAGCTCTACCCCTCAGCAAAGGTATGTACATAAAAAATGCAATAGAAGACCAATGATTTTGCTTTACCAGGATTCAAATTCTTCATGGGATTGAAATATATCTGGCAAAATGAAATTTAACAATGACCAAAGCTCTGCTAAGTTGTTCTGCAGAGGTGTCCCAGTGAGCAGAAGCTTATTCTCCATAGGTATGCATTTCAGTTCTCTGAGCAGTTTGCATTTTGAGTTCTTCAAGCGGTGTCCCTTCCAAAAATAAATCATAGTGAGATAAACCACACCTTTGAAAATTAAAGCATAAGGGGTTTAGATAAAGCACTATTAAAGAACATAACTCTCTAGCACTAAGAAATCCAACTTAACAGTCTGACCATCTAATTTAAGATTTTTTTTGCCATAAGCTTCAAAAAACTTGAGCCATTGCTATGATAACTTATAGGATGAAGTAGAATAGGCAAGACCATTCCAGAACACAAAGAGACTTTTGAAGACAAATTTGTAGTCTTGAATAAAGCATACTACATTGCCAACAAAAAAGTAACCCTTGTTGACCATACACAATAACTTATTTACCACATCTGAGAAATCCATATAACGCTAAACATTGCTTTGTCCCAATTGGGCAACTCCTAAGACCACTCACCTCATCTACCACCACATACTTCCAAGTGTACTGCTTAAAACACTTTCTAGCATCAGAAAATGCAACTTCATAAGAAGTAACAACTATTGGGAATTTGGGTCCAATGGATCTAGGCATGTGCTTTCTCTTTATCTCATCTCTTTGCTTCTTGTCACCATGGTAAATGATAGCATTCATTGAAGGTGCAAACCTGATCAAATATATGTAGAAAAATTATATGCACTAAAGAACTGAAGTTTCAAATCAGATCGTAATTTATATAGCCAAGAATTTACCGTGAAATCTCATTTATCCAATTTGAGAGGGTAGACAAAGGAGCAATCACTAAATAAGGGCCATCTAAACCATTTCCTTTCAGATGTGCAAGGAAACCAATAGTTTGAATGGTCTTCCCAAGGCCCATTTGATCAGCTAGAATCCCATTGAGGCCGTTTTGCCACAAAGATATCAACCACTTCACCCCTTTGAGTTGGTAAGACTTCAACTTGCCACCAGTCAACAAAGGAATTAAATCTCTCTGCTCTTTATCAAGTCGTTCTTCTTCGGTTAAATTCATGTCTTCATTCTTTTCACCTTCCTTAGATCTTGTAATCATAGCAGCCACAGCCTGCTTGGCTTTCCTCTGGTGGAAAGTAAAAGACATAAAAATCCAATACTAGAGCAATCCAAAATGCACATAATTTGACAACAGAATATAATAGCTACTTCGAAGTAAAAAATTCTTCTCGTTTGAAACATGTATTCTTGTGCAGCTGATTTCTCAATGTTTACATTGTAGTTTCGGCAGCTAATATCCTGGACTAGAAACTAAAAGATAGATAGCTAATCTCACGTGCTCCTATGTGAAACATATGCAAGGACACACTGATGCAGCCCCTTAGCCAAGCAGGTTCCCTCCACATACTAGTACACTGTGGTACAAAAAAATACAATGTTCCTACATAAAAAAGCTGATAGAAGCTTACAGAATTATATTGGGAAGCAGCTTTTCTTTTTGAACCACGCCCCTTCTTTTTCTCTACAGTTTGGCTCTCCTGCTCCACCCCATTCTACGAATACAATTTTATAATAGAAATTTAGGCAACAGAGGAACAAAAATTACCAAGAAAACAAGAAGTTTTGAGAGATTTCAAGTAAATACAAGTGTAATTTCATCCATCTTCTCCAACAAGAACTCCGAGTAGAGTTGAGTTTGAGTCAAAAGCTCATCCAACTTGGTGAACTGAGTATCGTTCAAATGGGGGGCCTCCACTGTCTCTTTCTCTCTCTCACCTTCTTCTTCTTTCAATCGAGCTTCGAACAGCTTCTCTTCTTGCTCTGCCATATCTCTTGATATAAGATTGGAATCCCCACTTTTGGCCAGAACTATATCTTCCTCCAGCTTGACTTCCATTTTCTCCTTGCACTTGGCCTTCAGACCCAAAACCAACAAATCCAAGAAACATTGAAACCACATTACATTACATGGCGGGAAAACGAAATAGCCACACGCAACAACGTGATAAAGACAATAGATCGGAAAAAAATAAAGGTCGTCTCAGAATGGTTCAGAACTGCACAAAAATAGCGAGGCAACGAGGCTATTCTTCTTGCTCAGTTTCCTCATTCTCGACAAAAAAAAAAAAAAAGCAAAACAGACCGCGAGAATACCTCACATTTTCCCGAGAAACAGAGTAAGGAAACCGAAACATAAGATCACAAACATGATAACACTACCTCATCTTCGAGAACCGACGTTGGAGACCCTGCCGACTCGTCGACCTTCATTTCGCCGTCAGACACCATCTCAAACCCTAAAAATCTCCAAAAAAAAAAGTGAAAACAAAACAAAAGTCTCCGAGTAAGAAGTCTAAAATGACATCGAATAACGAGATAATGTGCTCAAAAGAGAGAAGAAGAGGAGTGTACAGCGAGAGACTTGCTCTGAAAGAATCGGAGAGAAAAGAGCAGAGAGACAGTGAAGAAATTAGGTACAAACAAGTCAATAAAATCTGAAGCAGAGGATTTTATGTTGGGTTGTCTAGGCGTTCGTGGGCGGGAAAATGAGCCCCGAAAATATTAGCCCCTTACAAGTTTACATAATTACTAAGATATCCTACCCCGTTGTGCCACGTTTCATTGAAAAAAGTGTTTATTTTTGTTTCTTGAGCTTTGATTGGGCCCCAAATTGATGAGACCTGTGATAATAAATAACAATCACACTTGAAATTTGGAAAGTGTTAAGCCTTTTTCTGGAAGGCTTGCTTGCTTTACTCTTAATATTTTGTTAAAATTTTTCAAATAATAATTAATAATAAAAATTATTTTTATAGATAGAGTTATTATATAAATAATAAACTTAGACAGTTGCCGGCAAGACTTCGGTCGTGTTAATTTTTTAAATAGACTGATTTATTAAAAATAACCTATAAAACAGCGTATTGTTTGTTTGTTATCTCTACGAGCAGGGGGAAAAAAACGTGTTTTTGTATGTAAAATTAATAATACTACTATAAAATAAAAATATTTAATAATTTATTGGAATAATTTAACATAAAATTTAGAAGAGGGAGTATGAATCTCGGGAGGCGGGACCAACGGACACTAGGTGGACATGGGTAATGTAATTGAATTAAACCAAACCCAATAAAGCTGAAGTTCTCCGTTACCGGCTAGGAGGGAATAATACTGGATTAAAATAATGTCGGTGGAGTAAGATACTAACTTGGTGTGCTGTTTGAAATTTAGAAGACAAGGTATAGTGGGCAAAACAAGTTACAAGTCTTTTGAAGAATGTTACTTCTTGTTTTATAGCTCCCCTTTTTTAATGACCCTGTCTTCTATACTTAAAGACTTCCGGTGGAAGGTGCGGCGTACATAAATGGAGTCTCTTTTTAGATAAAATTTAATCTCTTTTATTTCAAAAGTTTACCTTTGTGGTTTTCTTTTTGATCATTGTATTTGATTGAATTATTTTAAATACAAGTGTTTAATATAATTCAAGATAGAGATGGTACAAAAGTCAATTTTTATAGATATATTTATAAAGAAGCAATACAAAAGACTCGGGATACTTCTAATTGATGAAAGATGATTGGCTATATTAGTTATAATTATCTCTTTTGTTTTATATTAATTTTGGTGCATAAATAGTAAAATTAATATTTATTTTATTTTAAGAAGTGACAAGTAGATATCACATCAACTTAGAATATTATTTATGAAAATAACGAGAAAAGTTGATAGAATGTTGTAATGAATAAGACGAGATCACTTATAATACTATATTCACCCCAAGAGTTTTAATTTAATTAGTAAACTTATTCATATCCCTGTTATGCAAAGACTTAGGCCGTGCTTGGTTGATGAATTTAGAAAGGAATTAATGGGTGTGGAATGAAAAATGACTGGTTGGTTGTTGATTATGATTATAGGGGTAATGGCTTGATATCCCACTTTGGAGGAATACTCCATACCCCCCATTTAGTAGAGGAATGAAACTCATTCCTTAGTAGAGACTCATTTTTAAAAATATTTTAAATACTAATTAATTAATTACAATATAATTAATTAAAATAATAATATTAATTAATTAAGTACATTATAATTAATTACAATATAATTAATTAAAATATAATTCATTCATTAATTAAAATATAGTAATTAATTAATTAATTAAAATATAATTAATTAAAATATAATTCATTCGTTAATTAAAATAATGTGATTAATTAATTAATTAAAATATTATTATTAATTAAAAATAACTAATTAAAATATAATTATTTATTAATTAAAATATTATTATTAATTAACATATAACTAATTAAAATATAATTATTAATTAATTAAAATATTGTAATTAATTAATTAATTAAAATATAATTACTTAAAATATTGTAATTAATTACATCATAATTAAACATAAATAATTAATTAATTAGTTACATTATAATTAATTAAAATATAATTCATTAATTAATTAAAATACTTTAATTAATTAATTATAATATTTTATTTAATTAATATATTATAATTAATTATAATATTTTTTATAAATTAACTACTATCAATAATAATAATAACTATTCTTTTCTCTTAAACAACCATCGTAATTATAATGATAATATTAAGCCGAACGCTTGCTTATTAATTATTATACAAAGAATTCTTTTTTCGCACGCCTCCTCGCTTAAATAAATATTATTACTACGTAAATGCACCAAAGTCTCTCATGAAAAGACAACAATACACCCATTGAAATAAATTCACTACAGAGTAAAGACCATCTCACCATCGAGGAGGAGTTTATGGGCATTTTTGTCAATTAACTCTTGTTTCTTTCTCTTTTATATTTGATGTCTCTCTCCCCGGTACATTTCAGTCAACAGAACGGAGCCCCACTCCCACTTCGAGTCCTCTCTCTACTTCAATGGCCTCCTACTGTTGGGAAATCGGGTCCGAATCTGATTCGATCGCAGCGGAATAATCACGAAACTTTTTCATGACTTTTGATTTTCTGAAAACTAAGATCTATTTAATTCTATAAAATGATTAATACGAATCATAATAAAGCGGAATTTAATTCGTACCTTATTTCGAAGCTTGATATTTATCTTGATGCATCCCTCGGACCATTTTCAAAACCGATCCGTCTCAACCACCGTAGCCGCACAAGTGTCCGGCCTCTAACAGTATCCACAGAATGAGTTGAGAGAAC
>JAOSBK010000204.1:27187797-27203223 GCA_027568895.1 Erythroxylum shatona | reverse complement strand
TTCGACCCTATTCACCACTTTACTCGCTTAAGTGTTCTAGAGTAGGAATTTATTTTTGTTGGTTTGACACGCCATCAGTGGTTCCAGAGACCCAGAGTATACATGCAGTAACTACGAAGAACATTGACTTGATGCAAACGCAAGGTTAACCGCATTAGCATCATCTCATTTCACATATATTTATGCCTATATTAATTTGGAATTGCCAAGGGGTTGGAGAAAAAACCTTCAAATCTATACTACAAACCTACGTAAGATTGCACAAGTCGTTTATAGTAGTCCTCGTAGAAACCAAGATTAGTGGTAGAAGAGCAGATGATGTTATCAACAAACTGGGATTTGCAAACTCTTATAGAGTTGAAGCCACAGGTTTCTCAGGGGGTATTTGGCTCTTATGGAACATGGACGTAGATGTAAATATCCTCCTTGCCCAAAGACAATTTATTCAAATGGAGATCATTAAGGATGATATTTCCTTTGTCTTTACTGCTGTATATGCAAGCCCACAATATTATCTTCAAAGACATATATGGAGCTATCTCAAGATCATTGCACAGACCACTACGGATCCATGGCTACTAGGAGGATTTTTTAATGCGAAGTTGGAGGCAATTAATAAATACAATGGGGCTAACATACGTCAGGTTGTTAGCAGAGGCTTTCAAGATTGCGTCTATAGTTGTGGATTACACAATCTTGGATGGCTTACACGATCTTGGATTTTCTGGACCAAGATATACATGGAGACAGGGAACCTATCTAGCAAGATTAGACAAGGCTTTCTGCTCCACCATATGGGAAGACATATTTCTAGAATCCATAGTTCTCCACTTACCTTTCCTTAAATCAGGCCATCGACCCTTTGTGATTCGGTTTGAGAAACCTCAACGTACTCAACCACGAACACATTCTTTCATCTTCCAGGCAGCTTGGATGTCCAATGTCAACTTTTTCTGCTATCTTCAAAATCACTAGAGGCCAGAAGAAAATGACTTCTGTGGTCATCTTTCGTCTCTCACCAACAATCTAAGTTTTTGGAATCGGAACGTGTTCAGAAACATTTTCCAACCAAAAAACTGCCTTCTAGTAAGACTAGCAGGAATCCAAAATATTATAGACCGTGGGAACTCAGTCGGACTCCTCAACCTAGAAGAATATCTACGTACATAATTGGAGACAGTGTTATGTGAAGAAGAATTGTTTTAGCACAAGAAGTCCAAATGCCAAACGTTGGCGCAAGGAGATCGCAATACAAAATTTTATCATTCCACCACTATGGCGAAAAACGACGTACAATAGTGACCTCACTGAAAAACAACAGCGGCACTATCATTACAGATCCATTCATTCTTCAAAGTATGTCCAGGGAGTATTTTGAGTCACTTTATACAATCGAAGAGAATCATATCATCCACTTCCCTCTCAAAGGGGACTTCCCTCCCATCCCTCGGATAACGCTGGAGACTCTCCGCGAGCTTGTTTCTATTGGTGAGGTTAAAGACGCTATTTTCAGTATTCACCCAAACAAAGCGCCAGGATATGACGGATTCCACCCTATATTCTTTAAAAAACAATGGGAGATTGTAGGGACAGCAGTGACAACCTTCATTCAAAGAATCTTTCAACATGAGGTGTGGGAAGCCGAGTTAAATAAAACCATTTTGGTGCTCAATTCCAAAATTTCTCCCTCGACGTATATTCATCAACTTTGTCCAATTTGCTCAGTATTCTACAAAGCAACCACCAAGATCATTGTGAACCAACTAAAACCTTTGATGCCTGTCTTAGTAGCCCCGACGCAATGCAGCTTTGTACCAGGTCGATCTATATCAGATAAAATAGTTATTGCTCAAGAAGTGATTCATTCCATGCAAAGGAAACAAGGCAAAAAGGTTTCCCGGCTATCAAGGTGGACCTGGAGAGAGCGTACGACAGAATCAACTGGGACTTCATTAAGGACACCCTTACAGACATCGGCTTGCCTGATTCTCTCATTAGCCTCGTTATGAAATGCGTAACATCGATGACCTTGCAAATTAACTAGAATGGTGATCTTTCGGAGGCCTTTACTCCAGCTCGAGGCATCAGATCGGGGGACCCCTTATCTTCATATATATTTGTCCTTTGCATGGAGAGATTGGGCCACCTAATTAATCAAGCAGTGGAGAAGAGTAAATGGAAATCTATCCGGTTGGAAAAGGGTGGCCCATACTTATCACATCTATTTTTCGCAGACCATCTAATACTATTTCAGAAGCTTCCATTGAGCAAGCTCAAATAATTATGGAAGTATTTGATATCTTCTGCTCTGCATCAGGACAAAAGGTGGGAAAATCCAAGACCCGTTGCTACCGCTCTAAAAATATTACTCATCCGGAGGGTCAATCGATTAGTAGGAGATTGGGTGTCTAACTCATGGATAACCTTGGGAAGTACCTAGGCGTACCTCTCATTCATGAGAGGTCATCCAGAAGCAGCTATAAATACATCCTCGACAAAGTGCAACAATGTCTGACAGGATGGCGAGCAAAACACCTCTCCCTGGCCAGTAGAGTAACGTTAACTCGATTGGCTATCTCTGCCCTTCCTACATACACCATGCAGACTGTATGCCTCCCATGTAAACTCTGTGACGACTTAGAGAAAATCATGAGAGTCTTCTTATAAGGATCGACTGACAACCAAAGGAAGGTGAGCCTCACTAGTTAGGATACAATTTGTCAACCGAAGACTTTGGGAGGATTGGGACTTCGGAAAGTTAGAATAACTAACGATGCACTACTTTGCAAACTAGGTTAGTGACTCCTCTCCAAACAAAATGCCCTCTAGGTCTTGGTCTTCATGGGCAAGTATGGTTTATCTCATAACAACATACCTGTTAAACTTGGCGCTAAAGGTTCCTCCATGATTTGGCGAGGCATATCTTTTGTATGGAACTATGTGATTAAGGGTATGAAATGGATAATTGGCAACGGTAAACAGGTTTGTTTTTGGACAGATGATTGGGTAGCTAACCTTGGTCCTCTCAAGTTTCACACAACCGCACCTCTATTAGATGTTATGTTGTTACTTAAAGAAGAGGACTACGTTGATGATAATGGCAGTTGGAAATGGGAGAGCTTCCAAGGCCATCTCCCTACATCGGTTTGCATACATATTGGCAGTATCGTCCCTTCAAGACCTACACTTGAAATGATAGGAGGGTATGAGGTGAATCGGAAAGTGGGAACTTCAGTACTGCTTCAGCTTACTCTTTAATTACAGGTTTTGGATTAGAGCAAAGGAGTGATATTTGTACGTTGATTTGGAAATGGGCACGTCCACAAAAAATCAAGGCCTTCCTATGGCTTCTCTATCGTGACAAACAGGCAGAGAGTAGTTTGACACCTCTCCTTGGATGCTGCATGTACTACGTGTGGAAGGAACAAGACTCGTTGTGTGCCATATGCGATTGCCCCAGGGTTCAGCATGTGTGGCTAACATTCCCACTAGTGGCATTATCTACAAACTTCTTCCACACATTACAATCAGACTGGTTACGGAAAAATCTACAATCCCATGTAAAGATATATGGATTTGATTGGCCTGTCATCTTTGGTACCACTTGCTAGTTCATTTGGTATTAGCACAACAAAAGTATCTTTGATATGAACTTTTCGTGACCAACTAATTCTATGGGAATTATCCTTAATTATATTGGGTGGATTTATAAGACTAAATAAATGTTTTCTCGAGTCCTTTTAGATAATCATCAGCGAGTGGAGAAACTCATTGGTTGGTGAACACCCCTCAGGTGGACTCGCCTAAATATCGACGGCACTTGTAAGCACATTTCTCATACTGCTTCTGCGGGAGGTGTTCTTAGGGACTACACTGGGACGTGGCTTGAAGATTTTGTTCAAAATGTGGGGCTTACCACTTCGATCTGTGCAGAACTTTGGGGTGTCTTCACGGGTCTATAACTTGCATGGGACTTTATAAAAGGATAGAATTGGAGGTGGATTCTCTTGTTGTTATTAACATACTCCCTTCACCAGAGAAACTACAAGGTATCTGCAACTTATTGATCAGGAGTTGCTTGCTAGAGAATGAATAATAAGGTAGAGACACATATACAAGGAATCCAATCGTTGTTAGGATTGACTGGCCAACTACGCTCAATCCTTTGAACCTGGGACAATCACCTTTCACTGCCCTCCTTCAGCCTGTATTAAAATGGATATCGCGGAGATTTCTTTTCTTCGCTTAATTAAGTAACTTTTGATGTAATTAATTATAATTAAAAAAAATTCTCTGCGGTCGCCAAAGTACAGTGGCTTGAGTTGAGGCAACTTTTCGTACTAGTTGCAGTAATAATGAAGCAACAGTAATTTGTTGTTCCCATCCAATGGGGATAAAACTGGCCACACAAGTCCAGCATCTTCGAACTCGTATTTCCGCTTACGAACCAATAACACAGTAACCATGTTGTCTCCGGTGGAAATGGCAAAACAACGCGAAGATCAGAGTCAATGGTTCAGAAGGCTCCATCCAAGACAGCAAAGCTCGATCGAACCCAAAACGACGTGCAAGACCATGCCTTTCTTTTCAGGGTCAAGAATCTATCGGAAAATGTTGTTTTGCCGTCTAGAGGTTTCCTTTTCATCTGCTGGCTAAGACAAGAAAACGCACCCATACCCAGCAAACCAAACAAAACGATCCCAACACTACAGAATATAATAATGCTTATAACCTTGTCACATAACCGATTAGGTGCAGATAATAATAGTTTCGATGAATGGGAACTTACAGGAAAAATTATTTTGAAGACTAGCACAGAGTAAGCAAATAAACACGAGCTACAATCACCGGATTGCAGTAACTTGGCACAAAAATCAAGTCCAAGATCCAACAGTTATAGGGACAACTAGGATAATCCAACAGATCCTCGATATAACAAACAAAATCCAAAATTAAAGAGGCAAAATAACAACCCTTAAGCCACAAATTTATGGATTCATGAACTTGCAGTCCCTCACGTAGTTCCACTCTTAGCGGTCGTGCTCTCCAGATAGTGATCTATCTGAGTGTCGATAATCGCGTGCCTCAGATGTTCCATGGTCGTAGTGGTAATCATCCTCCATTTGCTCATAATGATCACGATCATTGCCAGGATATTGATCATAACGGTCATGATCACCTTGCACATCCATTGGATCATATTGTCCCCTACTTATGTAATGCTCATAACGACCATACCGTTGCCCATGCTCTGCATCTGAGCGCCTATGCCCCTGTTCAGAATGTCCATACCAGCCGCGATCATCCTCTGGCTCAGTATGATCATACTCCCTCTCGTCATGCCGATCCCTACCATGTTTAGAACCACCACGATCATAATCAGTTTCTCTATCACGTGAACGCTCATGATCTCGATCCCCTTCTTCCCGCCTCTTCTCCCTGGGACGATCCCGGTCACGCTCTCGACCACGGTCTCTATCTAGGTCACGCTCATAATCATGACCATGGTCCCTACCTCGATCACGATCACGAGCCCTGTCACGGTCACGGTCACGGTCACGTCCCCTCTGTCTCTCCCTGTCACGATCTCTGTGATGCCTGTCTTCTCTATGGTCACGGTCCCTTGGCCTGTCATGAGAGCGTTCACGGGACTTCTCACGTTCCCTTTCTCTTTCCTTTCCCCCCCTTTCACGAGATTTCTCCCTGTCCCTGGATATGTCAGATCACAATACATAATTAGAACATCAAACTCATGAGCCATTATGCTCTAAATCTCTTGTACAAAAGTTTCCTCATTAAACAAAAATAAAACATCCAACACAAGCATATTATTACTGACACAATTCTTGAGCAATTATGCTCTTGTTGGCCAACTATCTCAGTAAACAAGTGAGATGGAAAATTACTATTGAAAAACAGCAAGGAGAACTTACCGTTCACTGTACCGATCTTCCCTTGCCCCAGGCTCCTCAGAACGAGAAGATCGCCCTGATTGCTGCAGTTCTCTGTCAAGCGTGAACACAGTAACTTAATGTCTAACAAAGACTAAAAAATTTAAATTAGTGACAGCAGAAGTTTTTAACAAATTAAGCCAGATAAATAGGCATCATACTTCTGAAACAGAGATTAAATTAAACAAAAACAAGAAAAAATCACCTAAGGTAGATTAATCTGATTAAAAAAGTCCAATAAAATCAATTAAGGACAAACCATAACCAATTTAAAATCTTTATTTCAACTATTATCTTATTACAAATTTAAAGTTGACCATAAATATCTGGATATTTTGCATCTTCATGTATGGACTGTTACAGATCAGTAAGACTACCTCTCAGAATATTTCTGATTAACTTCTTCACCCCCAACCCGCGTAGTTCCAAGACCACCACCTAGTCTGCGAGGACGCCAATTTGGCACAGTTCTACCACGTTCAACATCCACAAGTACCCTTTTGCCATCCAGCTTCCTCCCATCGGCTTGCTTATATGCAGCTAGTCATACACAAAAGTGGTGGTTAGAAACTGCAGAGCAATGAAAGAAGGTCAGGATCAAGACATCAAGTAATACCTTTCATGTCACGAGTGTGCATATACTCGATGAAAGCGTAGCCTCTGGGCTTATTTGTCTCTTTATCAGTTACCAGTCTAACCTGAGAAGCTCAAAGGAGAAGAATGAACATGATGCAAGTAAAGTATAAAACTTCTCAAAACAGTTAGAATGATTTTGTTGTTTGATTTATTTCACTAATAGTCAACTCTACAGAAAGTTAGAATAATGAATCCTAAATGGCACGGCAGACAGGCACTATGCCTAATTAGCCGTGCTCACCTTTTAATCATAGGCTCCAATCGCAAGATGCATCCCCACCAGGGCTAGAGTTGCAGAAAAACTGATATATCGTGGCAAAATAACCATTTCTTGGACAAACTAATGTCCCCTTACCAGGGAATAGATGTTTTAAAATGAAAGTACTATATAAACAAAATTGGAAGTACCAGAACATCTTCTCAACAGCTGATATGTTATGATAGCCTCTAGAGTCAAAAGTAAAATTTTAGTAGCAAGGAAATGGATTATCATAATTCAAATAAAGGGAAAGAGATGCTAATACTCCCTATACTTTTTTACCCAGAGCAGAAAAAGAACAGATGCCAATCTCCTTTTGTTGCTCGAAAATAAAGGCCAAAAAGTGGATCACTGCTTTGCTCAATCTAATTTTCATCTTTGCTGGCAGGATTGAAGCAACTTCTTTAAAATACGATGGTACAAGAGTTGAGAGGTGAAATTTCCACGGGAACCAAGTCAACAATCCCCTTACCAGGGATCTGTTAATATGATGAATCTCAACCCCCTTACCAGGGATCTGTTAATATGATGAATCTTAATGCTAAAGCAGTTCCTAGGAACCACATCATACCCTGACTCGATGGTAGGTTTTAAACTGAGAATCAGCAGAACAAACAAGACTGTTTCCTAAGCTGCATAGTAGCAAAGCTATTATTTTTATGTTACTTACTCCACCAGTGTTGCTATACACAGGGTGATGCACAATTCTCCAATTGACATCGATGCTAAACAATCATGCATCACTGACTACTCTTAACTGCAAACTTATGCAATTGTCTAAATTAAGCCAAACAGTTGTTTTGGTGTTGCAACAGACAAGAAGCTTGATTTTGGCAGAAAACTTTAGCATTGCTTTACAGTAAGTTAAATGAATGAACATCAGAAAATGCATAAATGTGAATCATGCAAAAGGTAGAAAAATTTTCAGATCAGGTGAAAAGAAGAAAGTGACAAGTAAAAAGGGTTGATAATGTAAAAGATGTCTAACAAATAGAAAATCTTCCTTGTGAATCTTAGGCAAGTACAGTAGACAACCTATTACCAAACCTGTTTTGTTGTACTCAAATATACCTACCCGTTTTATTGGTCCATACGACTCAAACTCCCTTTTAATTTTACTCTCTGTCGTCTCATAATTCTGCATAAAAACAGTCAACGTGTCATTCCGGCTGAAAAAAGATCTTGCTTCAAAATAAGGGGAAAGAAAACAGAACACCACTTACAAGCCTGGCAACAAATAACGTCTTGTATGGATCTCCTGAGATATTTGGGTCATTATTTGGATCATCTGTGCACACATGCATATCAAAAGACCTGCATAAACCCAATGAAAAACTGGAAAAATAGCAATGGAAAGAACAATAAATCTCACATTTCTGAAGCTCCTCAGCAGCCTTCTCCGCACCCTTTTCAAGTTTCAGTTTATGTACTCTTGCCCTTCGCTGAGCCTGATCCATAATATTTAAAAAAATTTGTGAAAGCAGAAGGCAAATATAGCAAACGCAAAAGTATCCTGGAATTAAAACAGCAGGCAAGAGAAGCAGATAGAATAATAATTGCTCTTCCACAAACAAGATGAAAGCAATAAATTCAAGGGAAAATGAATCTAACAAAATTTCCAGGAAATATACACCAGAATAAGTAAAACACAGCAAGAATGAAAAACTGTACGGGAGTTTCAGTCTCCGGGACTGGCGGAGCATACTCAGCATCTCCAGCAGCTGCAAACTCACTCACAAATTGCGCCATGCCTTATCCAAAAAGAAACCATATCAACACTAATTCAACCCCAATAAAGTACAGTTAAAAATGATTCATCACTTCAAATAAAGCGGTACCGGTGAGTGGTAGGCATTTTCTCTTTTCAGGAGGAGGTTTGAACTCCAAAGGAGGCCGAGGCTCAAATAGCTTCAAGAGATTTGCTGTTAACCCAGTCGGGTGGCTTTGCCCAATCTGCAGAACGAACAATTCAAAGAAAACTTCAACATTAAACAATCCAAATCACTCATATTCATACGATCAACATCAAATATACTTTAATCGAAGCCAAACCAAGAGAAGAAAGAATTCCAACTTTCAATTTCTTTCTTTGCTTTTCCTACTAAAACTTGCATTTACATGGCAGCAGAAAACATCAAGATCAAGAAAACTAGAGCTTCACTATTGACATCATGACCAAAAAGTAAGTTATAGAATCTACAGTGAGAGCAAAGAAATCTAGTCTAGCACAAACCAATTTGAGCTGGAGGACGTTGGCGCGATTCTGGCTCTTGGCGGTGGCCCGAACGGCGGAGTTTTGGTTGCGCATGAAGGCATCGTTGTAGTCACCCATTGTGTCGACCCCGACCTAGGGTTTCGCAATCGCGATCAAGTCAAGAAGATGATAACTGTGTCTATTCGGTTCGGAATTTTAAAAATCGGGTCACAATTCAAGAGCGAAGAAAACTGAAATTGCAACGAGAGGCAGAGAACACTTCCACGCTGCTGCGAAGCATTTATAGTTCGAGTAGGCCAATGCACTAGGCACTTGGCAGGATATTTTCGTCACTTTAATTTTTAAAAAATACAAAATTTTTATAATTTTATTGTTATTTTAAATTGTTTAGTATTAGAAATATTTAAAAATTTATCTTTTATTAAATTATTTTAACAAAATATATTATCTATTATGTAACATAAATTAATATAAGAATTCAATAAAAAAAATTATTTTAATATTTTCAACGTCACAAGATTTTTATAATAAAATTTTTGATGAAATAAGTAAAAACTATATTTTATCCTTTTTTTAGTAATATTATCACGAGACATGAGATATAATAAAAAATAAAATTAGTTCTCATATTAAAGAATTAAGTCTATACTTTTTTTAAAACTAAAGAATTCAATTTTTTCAACATGGGTTTTACATGAAACTAGTTTTGCAGTTAGTGTGACGGCAGAATTTAAGAAATTGCCATTCTAAAAATAAAGGTAGGAAATGCTATAGTTGTCACCTGAGCTGAGCATGTTTACTTTTATTAAACATGTTTAGGATTAATGACATATTTGGAATAGAAAGGGAAGACCTTTTATTTTCTAATAAGCAAAATAATCCCTGATGTTTTTTTCTAACTACATAATCCTATTGCCATTTTACAAATGGAGGAATCATCCAAGCAGTGTGAATTTAATTCATAAGAACGGTCCTGCATGCTTAGAGAATCAGAGCCATTATTGGTGGGTGACAAGTCTAGCAACAATTATCCTAAACCCTACGCCAGGATCTGGGGGTCTAAATGCGAATGTCGCTGTTCTTGATTGGCAAAGTGTCGACTGCTCACGAATCAGTTCTTGAAGGATCTTGTGTCAACTTTGATCATATTCGGGGTTGAAGCTGAGACGTTGAACATATGTCTTGTACCATCGTTTTTCAAGTCATCAAGTGAAACGTCTCCTTCCAACGCACGCACTATCTGTTTTGCGTAGCAATTTTTCATATCAAATAGTCACAAATTCTGGTGGAGGAAGAAGAAGTAAGCTTCTTGCCTGACTCATCTTGGGGCGTCTTTTTGCAGAATGGCGAATGCTGGAGGCAGAACACGCTACCATGCGTTGCATCTCCTGACGGTTGAAGTTATTTTCCAGACGAAAATCGACCAATCCATGTTAGAATATATTTTATGGGCTACAATCAATTGTAATTTTGTTTTATTAACAACAGGCTAATGATATGATCCCTATTGAGATGCCTATGGTCCACTATTATTGTGATCCCTATTGGACTTAATCCCTTTATATAGTTAGTGTGATTAATGGTGTAGGTCTAACCCTAAGGCCCGTGATGGGCAGGCCTTGGGTTAATATCAGTGGCTAGGTCCCCACAGCACTCTCTATATATACATACTTCTAGTCTCTTTACGGTTTGTCCCATTGATAACTGTAATTACAAAGAGAACGGGTGTTGCTGTGGAAGCCTTAGCCATCACCGAACGCTTGAGCGGTGTTTTCATAATTCATTGATCATGTCTTAAACACGTAAGTATCGGTATTCTTTATCATGTATTGTTATTCTTGATTCTGGTTATCTTTCATATATAAGATGTCATTTTAAATAGTTTGAGTTTAATATAAATTTTAATTAAATTCGAATTACAATATTTGAGCTCATTCAAATTGCATCAAATGCCATTTTAGCGGCAGGAGTTAGGGCTTTCCAAATTTTCAGATCAAACTTCAAGTTTGCCTTTAATCTAAGCTTAACTTAAAGTATGTTTAAGTTAGATTTATATATATATATATAAAGGGAAGATAAAAGACAAATTACATGCCGTGTCTTCGGTGACTGACCCCGATTCATCATCTACTAGGAGAAGTATGCATCCCCTAGGTGGGTACTCTAAAGTAGTGATCCCTAAGGAGAATTGTCCTACAAAATTTGCGAGTCAGTCAGCATCTCTATTACCCTTGCGGTAAATATGTCTGATTAATACAACCTAGTTGTGAGAAAGCAGTTCGTGAACGCCCTACACGAAAGGGTTGAAGGGAGCAGCCCGCGCTTGCGGAGAAGAAAGCAGATCAATCACAGTGCGTGAGTCCACTTTCAAGACTATGTGATGGTACCCTAAGAACCAAGCTAGCTGAAGGCCGGAAAGCACCTCCTAAAATTCTACTGTCAACGGAGAACACCTATCAATGTTCTGGACAAATCCTCTCAACCAAGTGCCGGAGCTATCGTGCAGTAGCCCTCCTACTGTGGCTAAGTTGCTAGAGCCTTTGAAGGCATCATCAGTATTAAGTTTCATCCAGTCAAGTGCAGGTTTGCTCCAACCTACATGTAGATCTCGACGTCTGGCAGTTGTCAGCTGACTCCGATGTTGCCAACTTGCAGCCAAGTGAATGTGGTTAACATATTGCAAGACGGGCTGCTCCGATGAGGTCGACTAGGAAAAGAAGTCGTCGAAGATGGCCCCATTTTGCCATGACTAAAAAAAAGGTCAAAGTTAAACTTGTCCTATTGATATCAAATCAAGTAGACTTAACTAGATCTCAGGTTATTGAGCTAAGCTCAAATTGATTGTGCCTTGGACTTAACTTTTTCAAAAAGTTGAGTCTCATATTAGGTTCGAATTTGAGCTTCGCAAACTTGATTCATCCCGATTTGAAACTTAAAAAATAAAAATTATAAAAATAATCTATTAGGATTACATATGAGTTCGGGCTCAACTAGATCTGAGGTTATCGGTTTAAGCTCAAATTGATCGAGCCTTGGACTTAACTTTTTCAAAAAAATGAGTCTCGGATTAAGTTCGAGTTTGAGCTTCGCTTTATTAGCATTATATCTGAATTTGAGCTCAGTTAAATTTGAGGTTATCGGGCTAAGCTCAAATTGATGGGCCTTGGACTTAACTTTCTCAAAAAATTGAGTCTAGGATTGGGTTCGAGTTTGAGCTTCACAAACTTGATTCAGCTCGAGTTGAAATCTAAAAAATAAAAATTATAAAAATTCAATATTTTATATTTTATATTTTAAATATTTTAAAATTAAAAATAAGCTAGATTAAACTGAGTCGAAATTTGCACTATCTCAGACTCAATTGGGCCTCAGATCGGATCCAAGACAGAAGCTGTCGGGTTTTGCCACCCTAAATAGAGCCGGCCTAGACCAACCTTGTTAACTCTACCAGAAAGGTCAAGTTGATCCGTCCAATATTGTTCCATGAACACGGGCCTAGCTGGTATTAAACTGATAGCGGGCAGCTGAAACCAAACTGGTCCAGTCAAAGACATTGGTTTCGGCTCTGGTCATGACGGACGTAATATAAGGTGTGTTCCGTTATGAACCGTTAAAAAGAAATTAAAAGTTATGGGAGGAAAAGGAAGGAGAAGAAGAGAGAAGAATTACAGAGCCGCCCATGGAGGCGACAACCGCCTTCCGCCGCCGCCTGATTTCTCTAAAGTCGACGCTCTTCCCACCAAACTCCGCAAGATCATGTCTTTCAATACTCGTCCCGATAATGGTATTCTCCCTCTCCCTACCCCACTCTCACTTTTTTGTGTGTAGTAATATCTGTTTCAGTGTTGCTTACTTCGAAATTGTTTGTGTTATTAGACACTGTCGATCCCGAGAAGAAGAGAAAAACTGTAGAAGGCGATGCTGAGAAAGCAAAGGTCTCTATGTTTTGTTGTTTTCTCTTTTCTCTTTTAAATTTGGATGGTTAGGTTTAGGGTTTTGTTTTCACTTGGTACACCTGAACAAAGAGTCATCTTATTAAGATCAAAATGGGTTTTGAGATTATTGTATCAAGAATTAAGAGAAGAAGAAAAAGAACACAAGAAACTAGAGTTTAGAAAATAAGCAATGCTAGAGACAAAGCAGAGAAGAGAGAAATCACAGAAAATGGAAATACTCTTGTTGTTGATTAATAACTCTTCAATTATTAGAATAAATTCGGAAACTAATACTTTTGGAAACAGCCTCTATACCGGTTAGAGATAATGCTGCATTCTTTCGGAATTCCCCTGATCCTGCAATCAGTTGCACTTTCACTAGATTGTTGTTGTTGTTAAGTATTAGAATACATCAATTTATATCACCCTCATGACTGATAACATTTTAACACCTATTATACCAAAGTTATAGTGTTTTTATATGTATCACATCTCCAGTTTGAAAATTGACATATATTGTTTTCTTGATCTTTATAATCTGATTTTTTTTTTCTTATTGTTAGAATGGTTTTGTACAGAGACGTGTTCGAAAGGATGATCTAAATGTGTCTGAAGTTAATAGTGAAGGTGATATCCATCTTCTCCCAGCACCTTCACATTCAGACAGTGATGATGACGAGAGTATGCCTGATATGCAGGTCGAGGAGAAGAAGAAGAATAAGAAGAAGAGAAAGAGGAAGCAAGCAGAAGACCTTCGCTTTGACACAATTGTAGGGAAGTCAAGAACAAGTGAGAAAAGAAGCCAGCGTAAAAAGAAGTAATTATCCAACAACTTTTATTCCATGACATATTTTGCAGCTTACGTATTAGCTTATTGTCAGGATTGATGTTTTTAGTCAAAGATATGAACTTTAAAAATTGGAAATTGTGCATTTTAACTAGATCATGTACTTTTTTCTTGTGGAAAGCTTTTCCTCTTAGCCATTGACTGGTGATATATTTTATGCTGTTCATTGGTGATGTTGGTCTAGTAATATCAAGTTTCTTTAACCGGATGGATATACCAATTGTTTAGTCCTTTTCTTGGATAACTGACCAGTCAGGAATATTGGTTTGCAGTAGCTGACTATGTAAGGATATTGGTTTTAGATGCTACTGCTAAAACTCTGATACAAACTTTTTGTGCTGTCTTCGCATATGTAGGTATCTGGAAGCGAAGAAGAAGAAGCAAAATAAATCTGAATCGGGAACAGGTTTAGACTTTCCCGGACATGAGCAGGTAAAATTCGGAGATGTGGTCCAAGCTCCGCCAAAACTGATTGCCGTGCCAAAGGTAACTTTTCTGTCTTTTTGGAGCCATGAAAGATTAACCATGTTCTGCATCTTAAAACGAGTTTTTTGACATTCTATTTTCATATGATTTGTGTAGGTTCGAAACTTGCATGATGCTTCTAAAGAGAGGCTCCGTTTACAAGCTGTTGAGGCTTATAGGAACCGAAAAGGATGGAAATCAAGACCCGGGCTTGAGCTTCCTCTTCCTGTGACTTCGATACCATCATTGTAATTTGTCAGTGTCCTATCGGGGTAAGGAACTACATTTGTTCCATGCTGTTGACGACCGGGAAAAACTCCAGTTAAAATGAAAATTAACAAGAACTTTTGCTCCCATTTCTAACCCTCTGATTCATAATTGGGCACACTTAACAGAGTCTGGAACTTAAGGAAAAGTGCAGATCGAATTCATGAAATTGATAGCATGCATTTTTGAGATAGAGAAGCGAAAACCGCATTATGATACAAAATTATTATGATTTCTGTGTTTGGCTCTGTATTAATCTATCTTGCTCGATAGACTAATGTTTGTTGAATCTAATCGAATAACATAAATCAGATTCATAGCAATCACGGTACTTGAAGCATTGCTATCTTTGGACTCAGCCTTCGCCAACTAATGTGTAGATATGACCATGTTAGATATCTCGATCGGTAAAATAGTATCTCTAAAAAAATTGTTTTTTTTAATTGCCACACAAAGAAAATATTTGTTGTTAATGAACAAGATATTGAAGAATTTTCTATGCGTAAAATCACAATTTTTGACATGGGATTTGTTTACTATTCTGGCTCAAGTGAGGTCACGGATTTGAATCGTCCTCATGTATGCAGTTGTTAAAATTTGGAGCTAAAATTTTACCTCCCTCAAAGAATCTACCCGGTTCGAATGGGAATTAATATAGGTGGATGACTTAAAGGTACTTTTTTATAGTTGAAATAAACAAAAGTGACGGAGATTATTCAAGATTGAAGTTGATTTGTTTTATAAAAAAGAAGACATTAACGAACTTCTACGAAATGATTTTACGGAATTCAATCATTTGCCTTGATCATGATATTTTAGGAATTTATTTATGGAAAGATTTTTTTGTGATT
>JAOSBK010000204.1:27150213-27171146 GCA_027568895.1 Erythroxylum shatona | reverse complement strand
CAGGAGATGGAACAGTTAAAGGGGAGGCTTAACAGTTCAGAGCACCCACGATCACCACGACATTAGCTTGTCCTTATTATTTGTTTTCAATTAAAAACATAAGTTATGCACATTGTAATGTTTTTGTTATTAATTAAAATACTTGATACGTTGTATTATCAATTAATTTTCTGATTAATCAAATTATATATACAAATTAATTTATTATGAACAAATAATTGCCAAATCTTAACATTATGCATTTATAACAACAACATAACATTGTAACCAGCTATTCTCGACG
Organism: Erythroxylum shatona; assembly: GCA_027568895.1. NCBI lineage: Eukaryota > Viridiplantae > Streptophyta > Magnoliopsida > Malpighiales > Erythroxylaceae > Erythroxylum > Erythroxylum shatona. The sequence continues at coordinate 27,170,863 of JAOSBK010000204.1, read as the reverse complement.
GACAAATTTTTGTCTGAAATTTTGTCCTTATTTACCGACGGTAAACATAACTGTCGGTAAATTAGATGACTTTTAGGTCATTACCTTCGGTTTACCGACAAAAAATTATCCGTTGCTAAATTTCATCGACGGAACCTAACTTAATTTATTCCGTCGTTAAATTTTGTCGACGATGTATTACCGTTGTTAATAAATTTTCGACCGTTGTTAAACACCGACAAAAAATAACCATCGATAATTTTAACTACGGCCCATTTGACGATGGATTTTTTCGTTGCCAAATTCCGTCGGTAATTATTGTTACCGATGAAAATTCCCAGTTTACAGACATAATTTTCTGTTGATAAACAAGTGATTTCTTGTAGTGTTTAGATCATGTTTTAGTAAAAAGTGGTGTTTTATCATTGAAAGAACTTGAAAAACTTAAAAAATGTGTTTTTCGAACACATTAGTTATCAATATGGAGTTGTGATAAATCAATATAGTAATTTTCGATATAATGATCAACCAATGTCAACGTTTGGTCAACCAATGTATCAACATTTTTTAAAAACTTATGTATCATAAGAGTGTATGTAACATTGTTCAATACATTGACCGACTAATTTGCTAGATTGTCTAACCAATGTCATTATTACTAGCTATTATAATGGATAGTTTTTGTATCTAACATCATTTTAAAGCTAGTATGGGTATAAATACCTAGGATTTTGAATGTCAAACATTTTATAATAATTTAGGATTATAGTAACAAATTTATAAGAGTTTTTGAATATTTATCAGCATTCATTTATTATTTCTAAAGTGATTGAGAGCCCTTGAGCATTAAAGTGAGCAAGTAAGGTTTATTTGAGTTGTAAATATCCATTAGAGTTGGTTTTCTTATATTTAGGTTGTACTAAGAGCTAATATGATTTCTCTTTACCCTTTAAGGAAGATTGTATAAGAGAGGTTCCTCTTTTCCAATTAAAGATTGTTTTAAGTAGATTCCTCTTTACCTAGTTAAAAGAACAGACTAGTAAAATCTTAGAAGAGACTCAGGGAGTGGATGTAGGCAAGGTTTATTTATTGAACTACTATAAAATTTGTTTGCAACTTCTCCTTCCTATAATTTGTACTTTTTTCTTGGTTGATTGGTTGAGTTTGATTAAATTGTTATTGCATTTAATTATTCAATTTAAAATATATTAAGGGTCTTTATTAAGTTACAAAAAGTTTTCTTATATTCACTATTACCCTATTCACCCTCTCTCAGGGGCTATTAAGGACCAATAAATGATACTAGAGGGATCACTTTATTATAATTTCAAATGAAATTTGAGAAAGGATCTTTATAAAATATCTTAATGCATTTACATCTTCATCTAACTAAGATTGCCAAAATATTTTAAGGTCTCTTTTCTTTAATGAAAATGATTATCTATATAAGAAAACTAGAATGAAATTATTCTTGATGGTTGGAAATGTTAGCTTGTGAGAAATTTTTTGAAGTGGTCCATTAATTCTTACTAAAGTCATAGATGGTAGAAAATTCATAAACTAATATAAGAATGATACCCTCAAGATAAAAGACCAATCTCTTTGAATTGTAAGGCTATTCATATTTTATTTTGTGCATTAGGAAGAAATAGTTTCAAACAAGTCTCTATGTCTGAAATGAACAATGAAATTTAGCATACTTTTAGAAGTTACACATAAGGGAATAAATAAAATAAAGGAGAGAAAGTGAGTGTATCAACACATCATTACAAATTGTTTCAAATGAATCATGATGAAAGCATATCTAGTATGTACATTGGATTTATAAATATTATTAATGCCTTCAATAGATTATGCAAGATATATACTAATGTTAAAATGGTGAGAAAATTATTTAGATCTCTTCTAAAGTCTTAGGAAGCCAAGGTGATGGTAATTCAATAATCGAAAGACTTAAATTTGTTACCATATAAGGAACTTATTTGATCTTTACTCACTTATAAAACAAGGAGCAAGGAGACTCACTAATAAGAGATAATGGCTCCAATAAGAAAATTATCTTTCTAGGCTTTAAAAGAGCAATTGATTGAAGAATAAGAGACATTAACTAATGCAAGTGATAAGGAAGACATCACCCTAATTATAATATAATTCAAGAAGCCTTTTAGGAGAAAGAAGTTCTCTAGAAGAAAGTATTTCAAGGGTGTTAAGATAGATCCAAAATGAAAATTAAAGAAAACTGTTTGTTTTAGAAGTTAGAAACCATAACAAATGAAGTCTCAATGTCCTATCCTCAAGAATAATGAAAAAAATGAGAAAAAAATGAGAAGAAAGAGGATAAGACTAAAAGTAAAAATATGGCACCTAAAGCCTCCACTTAATGACCCAAGTGATTCCAGAAATAAACATTCAAAAGGAGAAGTAGCTCGCACGTGCTTCATGGCTAAAGAAGATGATAAGGTATTCTTTAATTCTAAATCTTGTGATAGTGATATTAATGATGTTAAATTGTCATATGGTGAACTAGTTAAGAGGCTTAAAACTATAAGTGTGAAAAGAAAGAAACTATAATGATATTGAATTGTCATATGATGAACTAGTTAAGAGGCTTGAAACTACAAGTATAAAAAGAACAAAACTATCTTCCAAATTCAAAGAGTTTTAAAAGAATCTAGATGCATATATAAGTGAAAATGAAAAGAAGAAGAGTAAATTGCATAGCATCAAAGTATTTAGAGTGTGACTATTGTTGAAAATCATAACTTAAATGTCGTAAATCATGAAAATTATATTAAAAAAGGAGGTCAATATTCTCAATGACTCATTATCTAAATTTACTAATGAAAGTGAAAAACTTGAGAGCATGCTAGGAGTTCAAAACAGTTTAAATAATAAGCATATGGTTGGATATAATGACAAGTCTATTTTTTTCATGTTTTTAAGGGTTAAGTTAGTTTATAATTTAGCACTTTTATTGCATGTTTTCTATAAATTATATATTTTCATATTTCATTCATTAACTTGTAGGTGATGATTTGAGGTAATATCTAGAATTTGAATGTAATTTTCTCCATTATTATCTAATTTAGGAGAAATTAAAATCAGCAGGAAACCAACATGATGAAAAATAACTTTGTTGAAAGCATTAAAGACCAATTGAAACTCAAAGATATCTTAAAAAAGAAGAAGAATAGAGGAATATAATGAATCCAACACCAGTTGCATCTTAGTGCTAGACGCTGATTACAATTTGGTTGGAAGGAGTTTTCAATGTAGAAGTAAACTAGTGCTAATGTAAAAGTTGGACATGCACTAGACTTATGATCCAAAATTTGAGGGAGCACAATGTTATAAGTTCAATCGTATTAAGACTCCACCATGTAACCCTTCAATCACCTTAGGTCATAAGTACTCTTATTAGGCTTCACTAGAGACAAATTTTGGAAGGGGGGAGGGCTAGTGACAGGCTTTTATCAATAACTTTTCATTATTTCATAGTTTTAGAGTTTCTTAACATTGAGGATAGATGCTGAACAAGATTAGAAGAGATCCACCCCAACTTAGACATAAATAGAAGAATCTTTTTATGTCCTTTCTTCTCTTATTTCTTTTATGTTAAGATATTTTCATCATGTTTTGTAACTAAATCCTTAATTAAAATTAGGGATGCAACCTATGTTAGATATTTTAGTTATTAATGTATGATTAATTTTTGTTGAATTTATTCTTTTTAATCTTAATTGTTAGATTTATAAATAGCCATTATAGATTTAATTTTAGGGATTGTATGAGAGATTAAGATGTCAAGACCCAGAACCATATCGGGCACACGACAATCACCACATACCTAGGCTAAGGACACTTACGGTACTCGTAACTCGACTACGTAAAGCTAACTGAATATCCTTTGAAACCATTTGGACATCATAACGACTATTTTTTGAAAATCCCAAAACTCAACTAAAATACGTGTAAATCAGTTTTAACGCTCTGCTATATTCACATTTAAAACTCTACCACAACTTCTGGACTTTTAAGTCCACTCAAGAACAATCTTAACAATAGTACAAAAGGTTCATAAGGTCATTTATAAACCACAAGACAGTCAATAGTTAATTTACAAAATTATAAAGTATATAAATATAACAAACTTAATAAAAATAGTTCATGAGCCATTATACATCACAAGTACAAAATAAAGACTACCTATATGCATTAATGCCCCGAAAATGTAAAAACACTGTATGATCCACTTAGAGCTTCAAGCTCACCAAATTAGCCTACATGGTTGGAAAGCGAAGGGGGTGAGTACACTATATACTCAGTGAGTAGGAAAAACATATATCGTAAACAAAACCCAATACACTCTAAGACAATCTAGATAACCTAAGGACGGGTTTTCACTAATCTAACACGCATATAACCACCTAGGAAGTGAACATACATGAAATAGAAACATATAGACCTAGCCTATGACTCAACCTATACTGGTTAGGAACTACATTGGCCTAACCTATTAATCACTTATCTAGTAAATATAGGTTCCAATTTTAGTACACAAGAGCAGAAAAGCATCACATGTATAAATCAAATCTACTCGGGACGCCAAATCTCATAATAGTCCAAAATAGTTATGTGTGTATCCCCTAATCGACCAAACTAGTGTGCACACCCATTGATTCCTAGTGTTGGCTCAACTTTCATTTATAGTGAGTCCAGACTACGGTTGAAAAAAGTGTCATAACCCTAGGTGATGACCTTGTCAGTGACCAGATCTCTAGGTGTGCAATCACCCGCAAGTCCTGTAGAAAGGTGTCAATACGAGGACTCAACTTTTATGTACCAGTGTTAAGGGTACGAGGGCCACTTAATCTGTTATGCCTAGCACACAAATGGCCAATCGTTACCTCCCCAATCACAAAAATCATATACAAATATTAATTACAAAAATCAAGTAAGGAAGCATACTTTTATTTATCGGTCCAACCAATAAAATGGAACATTGTCGTGGCTCTAAGCCAAAAGTGAACACATACACGCAGCATACATGACTCAGTTATGCATATGAAAGTTCTAAAACATTATTTCATGCAATAAAAGTCATCTTTTGCACTCTAAGTGCAAAGTTGTTCAAAATGTAGTTTTAGAAAATAAAACATTGTCTTTTGTATTTCAAGTGCAAGTTTGTTGAAAACAATATCATTTCTCAAAATACATAATAAAACATGAGTTGCACTCCAAGTGTAAAGAGTTATTCAAAACAATATCATTTATAAAATACACAAGTATACTAGCATCTACTTGAGATTCAATTTTACTATGCATTACCTAGGTTCAAAATCCACATACAAGTCATCATGCATGTCTTGGGATATCCTAATCCCATTTGAGAGACATGGTTTTCCCAACTCACCTCAAAAGAAGGTGTACACTCCCTTAACTTCAACAATTCTCAGTATGAGTTCCTTGATCGACAGCTCCTAAGCCTTTATACATACAAATATACAATGTATTTACTACTCAAATATGTATCTCATATTCATACACCACCACATAAGTGTATAAAACACAATATCACTATCTTTAAGCTATAGGATTCGACCATTAAGCTTCTCATATGGTTACCTCCCTTGTTATTCACATAAGCTTTCTTTTGCATTTTCCAAGGCATTTAATGCATTTGATCCAATACTTACACATTTCAAAGCATAATTAAGTACATTTTTATCCAAGCACATTAGGCCATTACTCATCAATCTAAGAAAAAATTCAACTTTACTTTAAGTAAACCTGAAAGCCTCTTTCCAATGCATACCATTACAAATCCTTAAATCCTAAGCCAAGTTCACTTAGGCATTTTATCAAACACCTAATGTTCATGACTTTCAAGTCATATTTCTAAGACTTTATCATAGTAATTCATGCTCCTATCTTGTTATATAACAAACACTTTCAAACAACAACACATTTTACCACTCCATTCAATCTAATTCCCTTCATTTAAGCCATATTCATCATAAGTATACGACTCATTACATTAGTCCATTTCTTCCCCTATCATTTCGGCCAAGCCTTATTCAATATACATCTTCTTCATTTTTCATCATCAATTTACATTATACATACACAATTAACACCATGGAATTTATTAAACCATCAATTTCAAAAGATATTCAAAATTTCACAAACTTTCACCAAAGAGATGGCATCTCAGTATTCCCTTAAGAAAACTTCTCCATGACTCATTTCATTCATCTAAACTATGTTTCATGCATATCCAAGCATGGAGAACAACATATCTTAGTACCAAACTCAAAATCATAATGTAGAGAGAGATAAGAGAAAATTCCTAAACTTTCCTCTGGTGATATCTTAAAATTCTTTGAGAATTTCCCAAATCTAATGATAGATTTGAGTTCCTTTACCCCAAATTAACTTAGAACACCTTGGCTTGAGTTGAAGAATAAAAAAAATGGTAGAAATTTGGTGATGGCCAAATGGTGTTCTTCTCCTCCTCTCTTCTCCTTTCTTTAAATTAAAACAATGTGTTTCTAATCTTTAATGGTGGGGATCATGGCCATACAAGGAAGAAAGGTCTAGAATGTTGACTCTTCTTTGACCAAACATGGTGAAATTACCTTTTTGCCCTTTGCTTATGTGAAATTAACATTATGCCCTCCAAATTTTTCCTAAATTTGCAATTAAGCCCAAAATTTGAGAATGACCACAACTTTTGTTTTCAGTTTGGTCCCTAAAATTTTGAAAATTATAATTAAGCCCCTTAACTTTATAAAATTACATTTAGGTCCCTTAACTTTTAACAATTTGTAAATAAGCCCTTATGTACATCAATATGTGTCTAATAAGTCTATAAATCATATCTAATAACCTCTAAGGCATTAGAACATATTTAACTTGGCCACCATGACCATATCCATCCAATGGACTCGGTTTTACACACTTAGAAGCTTATATGTCAGAAATCTCCAAGATTTTGCATAGCAATGAACTCTAAGTTCATGTAAGTGCATATAACATTATATTACACTGGCAAATATATCGAAAGGCTTCAAATACATTTTTGAACTCATATATAACTATGTATATATCAATATACAGTAGTATCTCTAAGTACAGACCAATGCAAAAGAGTTCAGAGAGTCTAGCGTTACATAAGAAGTGGGAAGTATAATCTACACACTTTCCCACTAGGAGAATAAAAATCTTGATCTAAAGATAGAAGTATCCTAGATAAAAAAGTGATAACTAATAGATTAAATAAACTTAATGAAGTTAATCAGGTGTTGTGCATCAAGGGTTGGTTATTTCTTAATCAAATATTCCTATGCTCCTCAAGAGAGGTGCATATATGTTAGGTTAATTATTAATAATCATACTTGCATAATAATTAGAATTCCTCATAAGTGAACCCCGAAGAACCAATATTTGTTATTTTGATTTCTCTTTATTTGTTAATATTGTTGTTTTCATTAGTTTAGTAATTTAATTTAATTTTTATAAACTTTGATTTATTTATTTTTTTGTTTGCATATGATTAATAAATATAGTAGTAAAGTCCTCGTGGGATTGTTACTTTGAAATACTATAATTGTTATTACTTGCTGCAATCAATTCTGTGCATTTGTAGATAGATATAATCAAATTTTGGTGTCATTATCATGAACTATTTAATTAATATTTTTAATTCTTTTTTATTTTATTTTTCTTCAAATTTTAGTTAGTTGATATGAGATAGGGGATCCAAAGTGAGAACTTAGACAACCTACTTCCCAGTGACCCTGAAATCAAATGAACTTGTAGAAAAAACAAAGTAAGAAGGAAAGAAGAGATGGTTGCAAAACAGTACCATTTTTTTGTATGAAGGAATAATAGCCATATAGAAATCATAGAGAGGATATTCAAATGTTGATGATAAGTGCAAGTCACTCATGTATAATGTTGAAATAAAAGGTAAGGAACTTTGAGTTTAAATAAGTCTATCTCCACTTGCTACTGATGTTTAGTGGATCATTTGGAGAAGATACCATTACATTCATCAAAGAATTTTACTATATGATATAAAAACTTTTATTAAGTGGCCTCACAAAGGATGATCTTCAAATTAGATAATTTTTTTACTATATAAGAGATTGAATAAGAATATGATTTTTATCAATAAAGGTGGATTATTTTGAGTGAGACCAAGTTTATGACGTTTTTATACTTCAATTTTTTCCTCCATATAAGATTGATGAGTTGAAGATGTAAATTTAAAGTTTTGTACAAAAGAGGGAGAAGCATTCCATGAATCTTGGAAATGATACAAAGCTTAACCTAGCTAATGTCTACATTTCCATTACTCTTTATAATTGGTTACACAATTTTTTAATAAAGTTTACACTCACAAGCTAGACTTTGGTTAACACTTCCATAAAAGGGAAAATTTCTATAAAATTATTAAGGAGGTCAATAAAATCGTCAAAACCTTAGCTAAAAAATTTATCAGTTAACATTTTAAAATAAAAGTCAAAAACTTCCCTTTATGAGGTTCAAACATGTTTAGATATGATGTCAAGCATCTTTAGACCTTCCCATACATACATATACATAGAGCCTACTCCAAATTACTATGAAAATGTCAATTATATGGTTGCCTATGGCTGAGTTATCAAAATTTGATCCTTTATTCAATACTTACAATTTAAGAAGGAGAAACCATTTAAATTTCCTTTAAAAGGAGCAAGGAGTTGGAGTAGTAGGCCTATAGGACCACTTGGTTTCTATCAATAATCTTAGTTTCAATAACTACAATCTTCATAGGGCAATGGAATGAAAAATATGATCAATCTTATATATCTTTCATCAATGAAAATTAGAAAATTTAGAGAAATTTAAATCTTTTGTAGGCAAACTTAAAAAGGTAGCAAAATCTAATTATTTATCTATTTACAATTTGGAGATCTAAATGAACCAAATAACTCTAGCGATAAGTGAAATTGATTAAGGAAAAATTCTTAGTAATGCAAAGGTGAACCCAAAAGAGCAATTGTAGCCATCACATCGAGGAATGAAAAAACATTTGATGATACATCTAATAAAGACAAGGAAGTAAAAAAGTTGGACAAGCCTGAAGAAGAGGACAAGGAGAAAGTAGAGCTCAACATCTTCAAGGCTTTGAAATGATCAATCCTTGACTTCATGTGCTACAAAATAGATGTTATTAACTTTATAATGCATAATGAATCTCCTAAAGTTACTTACGATGATCCTTTATAATTGTTTTTATGTTTAGGACTTAATGATAAATAAGAGGATATTAAACTTATATATTATGATTTTAGGTTGAGAGAGCTAAAAGCCCTAACATTCTTGTGTCTTTCAGAACTTAGGAGGAAGAAAGCCTAAACACTTGCAATCTATAAAAGAAACACTTATGTTTGAGAATCAATAGACTTCTTATTGATATCATGTATAGTTAAAAGAAAATAATTTTTGTTATGATACTATCTTATTGATAAGATGTTATTTAGTTATATTAATTGAGTTTATCTCTTTTGTTTTAGATATATTTTGGTGCTTAAATAGAAAAATTGGTGTTACTTTTATTTTAGGAGATAACAAGTAGAGATCCATCAAATTAGAGCATTAGTGGTCAAAATCACGAATTGTAGAAAAAATTGGACAGTGCAGTGGATATGACGAGATCACGCCTAAAACTAGATTCACTTCAAGAGTTAGAATTCAATTAGGAAACTTATTTCCATATCTATTATGTAGGGATTTGAGTTTGTTTTAGCTAAGAAAATTTGCAAGATAGTAGTAGCCTAGGTTTTGAGTAGAAAAAGAAGACAAAAAGCACATCCAACACTATATCTATCACTCTCTTTTCATCAAATAATTGGCGAAGGTTCTAACTTCCAAGAAGTTAAAGAAAAGATGACAAATCCTAGCACTAGAATGGCACCAAATTTGAATCAACAACCCTTATGCGTACAATTTCCAGATGTTGAGGTAGATTTTGAATCAAAATTTGATTTGATTAACTTATTCCTAATTTTTCGTGCTCCTACAAGTGAAGATCCACATAAACACTTTAAAGAATTTAATGTGTTTGTTTTAGAATAAAGACAAAAAGAGTGATAGAAGAACAAATTAATCTCAGAGTCTTTCCATTCTCATTTAAACATAAGGCAAAAGATTGGCTATATTATCTTCCCTCAGGCTCATTGACAACATAGAATGAGATGAAAGGTTGTTCCTAGAAAAATTCTTTCTTGCATCACTAACAACCAATATTAGAAAGGACATGTGTAGGACAAGCCACTTCATCAGAGAAATATTGTATAAATATTGAGAGAGGTTTAAGGAGCTATGTATCAACTGTCCACACCATTAGATTCTTAGAATAACTATTGGTTCAATAATGGTAGATGCAACTATTGGATGAGATTTTGTAAATAAAACACCGGAAGTAGCCAGATAATTGATATCAAATATGGTTGAAAATCCTCAACAATTTGGGACAAGGATGGTTGGAGTTGTTAAGAGTGAGAATGAGGTAAGTAATTCAAACCTTGAGGATAAAATTTTAGATTTAACTACTCCAGTTTGTCAAATAGCTATAGGTCAGTTGCAGTTGACATGAGTTTGCAGAATAAGTTCATTCTCTATACATCCTACAGATATGTGCCTCATATTGCAACAAAACTTTCTTTAAGAAGCTAATGTAATAGGAAATTGAGACTGTTCTACAAGAATCGATTACATCTATTAATATCATGCCATACTTAATTGATTGAGCTTTAAAATTGAAATCTTTGTAAGAAACTAATTTAATTATTAAGCTAGTTGACCGTTTTTATGTGCATCGTATTAGTGTTCTAAAGGATGTTTTAGTCTAAGTTAACAGTTTGGTATTTCTAGTGTACTTTTATATCTTGAAAATGGATGAAGATAGTATTGAACATTCAGATTCAAATTTGTTGGTAAGATTGTTTATGAAGATGACTTAGACAAAAATTGATATGAATGAAGATACTATTTCTGTTGAGTTTGATGAAGAGATAGTGAAATTCAGTATTTTAAAAGCAATGAATTATAGTAGTGACTTTTAATCCATTTACCATATGGATTTATGGATTCATTTTAGTAAAAGATAGTTTTAAAGAAGAAAGTGATGATGGTGTTTTTAATGGACCAAATTAGGCCCAAATTGGTCCGAAATCTAATTTTTCTAAACAAAATGACATTATTTTAGTTAGAAAAATTAGACCTTAGGTAGGCCTGAACCTGAGCAATTCAAGTCCATACTCAATTAATAAAAAAGAAATTTTACACTTTTAATTTTTAAAAAATGTTTTAAAAAATTAACGAAACCAACCTATGTGCCGGCCCATTGCCATATCTCGTTAAACGTCTTAGACTCAAGGAATTAAGAGTGATAAAAGAGATTGAGTTCTTTAGGTTCGATCATGTTCATCACTTGATAATGGAAGAAAATGATGATGAAAAAGAAAGCCTTTTCAAGCAAATATAGTACTAAAATATTACTTATTTATCTAGTATAAAATTACATATATTAAAATATGTGAAGGTGACAAAATAGCAGTCATAATGACCACTAGTAAGGTCCAAAAGCTAATCACAACTACAAATAGTGTTGATCGTCGTCGCGTGATCTCACGAGGGAGAGTTTCCTCCCCTTATCTGTATACTTAATGAATTTTTTCAAATTCTAAAAAAAGAAAAGAAAAGAGACCGCACATTCAAGATATACCAACAGTGGCACACATTACACCATCTTTCCAACGGAGAGACAGGAATATTCACCCAAAGCACTGGTCACTTGGGACTGGTCCTGGAATGTAACCTTTATCTAGAAACTGTAGCCCAAACACAGCCAAAATGGCGAGCAATGACAAGTATGACAAACCTTCAACCGCACCTAACAAGCCGAAAGGGCCACTGGGCAGACCAGAACCAGTTTTAGCCTTGGTGTATAAGGACCAACCTATGATTGCCACGACAACCAGGTAACTAACGCCCTCCAGACCCCCAATAGAGCCGCCGGGTCCTGGTGGAAGGCCACAGCCGGTGGTCTTCAGGGTGTATAGAGACCATGCGATTACGGGGGTTGAAATCAAACCCCCTGCTATGGCAACTTTTTCTGTAATTCCATTGCCACTTTCGCTGCTCTCTTTTGCCATGGCCAACATTTTGAGAGGCTTGTGCAGACACGCAGTTCTGTTGCTTCTGACATTGAAACTTCGTTGGTGTTGAGATGGTAGAGATAATGCGGTGGATGCGGATGACAACAGCAACATCTCTTTTTAGTGAACTTTGTGCTGTGAATATGCAATAAAGGGGGCAAAAGATAAAAGGGCAGTGGCCTTGTGGGCTATAAATAATAGATGTCTTATCCATACTCTTGCCAAACTTGATTGGTTGGCTCGGCACATCTAGACCGTTCATTTTTGTGTTTCGAGAGAAGGTGAAAGATGAGAATGATGGACATTATACAGGCGTTGGCTTCTAGAGAGAAATTTCTGTTCAACAATGGGATCATATACAGTACAAATTTTATGCCTTGACTTCAAATATCTGCCCACGTAGGCGCACAACATGTTAGCAAAGACGGAATCACGTATTTAATCGGTATCTCCACTCTAACAAGCAGTTTTTGTCTTATTTTGGTTGCCAAATACCTTTTAAGTTCGGACGTGACGAGGCAGCGAGGGTTGTCCTGAACTCTGAAAATGGAAGGCGTGGTAAGGATAGGATTGGCGTTTCTCCGCTACTCGCCCGTAGGATTTGTACTCCGTTATTGGCCTGCTGCTATAGCAGTACGTACACTTCATTTGTTGTAGAGACAGGGAAATGAAGACGAGAGCAACTCAACAACGGCAAGTCGTTGAATGAGATTGAGAAGGAAAAATAGTTGTATGTTTATTTGAATAAGGATTGGTTGATAAAAGGTGGAGTCCTGCTAACGATTCTACACAGCTATGATAGAAACTCATGAGAGTTAATACAAAGTATAGCTAAAAGGGAAAGAGTAAGATATCAACAACACCTCTGATTCAGGTGATAAATGGGTCGATTGATGATGGAATAGTTGTGCAAAAATCTAATCGAGCCAGGAAGACTTGTATAGAATTTCAAATCAATTCATTTCACTTGAATCTATGAAACAGAATCGCGTCAAAATTTCTTGCTGAATCACCTACTTCAAGCCTTTCAAAAGTTAAAGAGTGTGTGGCACCAAAATCTCAGGAAAACCAGGAGCTAATTAAATGCATAACTTTTCCCTGTTATGGAAACTTCATGAACTGCATGTGGTTCAACTATGGCGCGGTCATAAACTTTGAGCAGCAAATAAGCGAATTGCAAGCACAAAACATTGATCATATGAAGCCTTATGCTGACCATAATCTCCATGTCATTACCCACTCCCCACCAAAGAGGTTGCAGCCCGCTCACTTTTCTCTCGTAGCTTCATACTCTTACTCAATTCTCGTACATTCTGACAAGACAGTATACACAAGTAAAATGCAAGGCTACAAAATGTCAACTTAGTAATCATATGAATTCCAGCTCAATAGAAGACAAGTAGCATCAAGCCAGAAGTATGTCACATATTCTGAGATCAGCGAGATAACCTAAGGATTTATCTCAATCATCAATGGGAAATAAAATCGTGCAGTTATCTTTTTCTTTACGACATGCAAACTGATAGGATGTCTTAAAAATCTGATAAATGCCTAACACCACAATCTTGATAGTTTGATTACTGTCATTGCCTTTATACATGATGCAGCAAGAGTGACCATATGTTTCTGAAAAACAGGCCTGGGATATGGTAGGTTGATCCCTTCTTAACATTGAACCCCTTGAAAAAGGAAGAAAATAAGTTGGATTCCATTATAATGGGACATTAAAATAAAATAGATTACTCCAAGTAGGAAAAGGGAGCCTGCAGTAGCAGATTGATGATCAGAACTCCTAAAGAGGCCAGAATTGGTTCAGTTGGAAAGATATACGGAGTGGGACACCATGGGATAAATTGAAGGCTTAGTTTAAGGTGTTTCTTTAAAAAGAAAACATCAAATTCACAAACAAGAACGTAGTTTTGTGAAAAAGGATAAAAGAAAGACAGCAGTTAGCAGTGGCTCACTAACAGTACCATGATAATTAGCACCTTATTTTTATGAGGCAAATTGCACAAAAATTGAAATCGAAGCTGCAAAATGGAAACGGATTAAAGAAAATTCCATTAAAATGTCTTTCTAGTGCCGTAGTATGCATCAGCAAGAAATGCATGTTTTCTGCAGGTAAAGAATTAAAATGAAGAACCAGGGATCACATGTGAGATGAGATGGGTTCACATTCACTATAGAAGGAAGGGTTTATATGCACGCCTGCCAAGAAAAATATAGCCCTAATATTGATCACAGTGGATAGGAAAAATTTGTATGGTCTCAGTAAGTGCAGATTGCAGCTCAAAGTACCTACTTTCTAATTGCATAGTATGATCCAGGGAAGGGTGACTAAGGGATTTTCTTTCAAGTGCCTTTTCACAGTTGCCAAGACACTAATCTTGTGATCATCATAGTGTTAAACACTCAAGTTAGATAGAGTGATTTTCCAAAAAGAGAAATAAAACAAGGTCTAGATAGAGTAGTTTTCCAAAACAAGAAATAAAACAAGGTCAGGAGTAACATGTAGACCAATAATAACAACCCCAGACTCATTTTCAATGCTTCAAAGCTGCAAATAGCTGCAGGTAGCTATATTTGATGGCATGATCCTGGATTTGTGTTTTTTTTTTGCTTTTTCATTTTTTGATGTGGGGCAAGTCGAACATCACAAATAGGAAGAAGCTAGCACCAATGAACTTCACCAGAGCTAACAGGGCAGCTGATTGGTTAGCAAAGCAAGCTCGCAAGAAGATGTGCTTAGGTAATTGGGTATTAACACCCCCATCTTCTTTGGTTGGCATTTTGAGTCGTGATGGATTGCCAGCTCCTCCTTACTTGTAAAATTTTGATGGGAGAGGATAGTGAGACTACAATAGTTAGTTCTCTTGTATGCTGTGTTTCATGCTTATTTCCTTTTTGATTGTATTGATATTCTTGTACTCGTTACTTCCTATTAATGAAACTTTCTTCTTCTGATCAAAAAAAAAAGTATATAAATTAATTAAAAAACAAAATTATTTGCATATTGTACCTCAAACTCCTGAAAGTAAAATGCCTTTATGGCCTAAGGGATCTTCTTCTATACATAGCCCTCAGGATCAATCCATTCCTTATATAAAATTAATTGCTCATATAAAGTTAAAATTTTTTCATTGATAATAAAAACATTAAATTGTACATAAATTCAAACCGAATGACTACAACAATCCTATTGTCCTGGTAAGCGCGGATGTCTGAGAATTTAGCCCTCCCTTTCAACAACTTCATGTCATTTTGGAGCTTAGTCACGTACTCCATTGTCTGCTGCAACTGACTTGTCAATGTCTACACTGTGCTCTCAAACTGATAGATATGTTCCATTGTGGATCGTCCAGTTGATACTACTGTACTAGACGACGAGGAGTGCGAATAACATGTGTTCGCAAATAAGTCGAGCCTGAAGATCCTTCCATGACTGTCCCTACTACCCACTGCATCCAAATATGCCTGACTCTCATCAACAGATTGTTCTCCCTAAGACTGTCGCTGAATTGTTTCTTGTATTTGGTCCTATTAGGAGGCAATGCTTAGATTAGTAAGTGATAATTATTAAGCAATATAAATTTCACATACATTCAATTCTCTACATCGGTTGTTGACGAATATCACATTGTCATGCTTTTTAGTGTGAATATTCAAAAACAACTGACACGGTGTAAGCCTTATGCCTGTAGACCTTTCCTACATAACAATAAAATGTTCTAGTTAAACTATAATTTATAAAAATTTCAGCAGAGTCTCCTCTATTTTTATGATATTACCCCTTTTGAACAAAGAAAATAACTTAACACAGCCATATATGGCACCAAACATTTATACCATGATCATTATCCAAAATACACATATTTTCATTTCAACATTCACACATCAATTTAAATTGAAATACAATAAAGTAAAAAAATAGAATATAAGTGTAATATTTAGATACTTACAAGTCTCTCTGTATGCTCATGGTAGGTAATTGATCCTCCCGTATGAATGAGAAAACTGTCTACCCCTGGGCTTCCACGTCTGTTGGTCGAGTTACATCCTAAGATGAACATTGCCTCAGGTGATGTCCAATACTCCTGCCAACCACTCCATATGCCTTCAGAAATATAAGACAGTCATACACCAGCTTTGTGTATCGCATCAATAAAGTCGCGATAACTTGTACGAGCTCACTATATATGACCTCGTCGATACCAGAATTTCAGTAAAATTGTTTCTGAAGTTAAAAGGAATAAGTTCGATAACTTATAATCTAATAATATTTATGTACTTAATGTATACAAATTAATGAGAAAGGAAAATTATTTGCATATTGTAGCTTAAACTCCTAAAAGTAAAATGTCTTTTTAACCTAACAGATCTTCTGCCATATATAACCCGCAAAATCAATCCTCTCCTTATAACAAATTAATTGATCATATAAAGTTAAAATTTTCTTCATTGATAATAAAAACGTTAAATTGTACATAAATTTAAACCAAATGACTACAACAATCTTATTGTCCTGATGAGCGCGGATGGTCTGAGTGTTTAGCCCTCCCTTTCAACTGCTCCATGTCATTTTTGAGCTTAGTTGTGTACTCCATTGTCTGCTGCAACTAACTTGTCAATGTCTGCACTATGCTCTCAAGCTGATGGATATGATCCATTCTTGGCTGGCTAGTTGATGCTACTGTACTGGATGTCGAGGAGTGCGAATAACATGTGTTCGCAAATGAGCCTAGCCCGAAGATCCTTCCACGACTGTTCCTACCACCCACTGCATCAAAATATGCCTGACTCTCATTAACATCTTGTTCTTTCTGAGACTGTTGTTGAATTGTTTGTTGTATTTGGTCCTATTAGGAGGCAATGCATATATTAGAAAGTGATAATTATTAAGAAGCATAAATTTCACATACATTTAGTTCTTTACATCGACTCTTGACGAATGTCATACCGTCATGCTTCTTAGTGTGAATATGCAAAAACAACTAATAGGATGTAGGCCTTATGCCCATAAACTTTTCCTGTATAACAATAAAATGTTCTAAATCAAACTAAAATTTATAAAAATTTTGGCAGACTCTCCCCTATTTTTATGATATTATCCCCTGTTGAACAAAGAAAATAACTCAACACAGTCATATATGGCACCAGACATTTATATCATGATCATTATCCATAATACACATATTTTCATTCCAACATTTACACATCAATAAAAATTGAAATACAACAAAGTAAAAATAATTAGAATATAAGGGCAATATTTATATACTTACAAGTCTCTCTGGATGCTCGTGGTGGGTAATTGATCCTCCCGTATGAACTGGAAGACTGTCTCCCTTAATTCAGTTACATTTTGAGATGAACATTGCCTCAAGTGATGTCCAGTATTCCTACCAATAACTCCATATGCCCTCAGAAATATAAGGCGGTCATACACCAACCTTGTGTATCGCACCAATAAAGTCATGAAACGTGTACGAGCTCACCTCTCCTATACACTATGTATGACCTCGTCGATACAAGAATTCCAGTAAAATTGTTTTTGAAATTAAAAGGAATAAATTCGATAACTTATAATCTAGTATTTATTTATGCACTTAATGTATACAAATAAATGAAAAAAGAAAATTATTTGCACATTGTACCTCAAACTCCTGAAAGTAAAATACCTTTGTGACCTGAGAGATTGTAACATCTCGTTACCCATGTTAGGGCTATAATTGTGAATTATGGGAAATTATGAGAAATTAGGAAAATGTACATCATACATAATTAATAGTGACATACACATTTATTTTGCACATTCATATGATTATACATGCATTCATTGACATTTCCAGGTAAATTGATTTATAAATGGAAATTGTGGATTTGTTTGAAATGTATTAAATGTGATTTAGCAATTTTTGTACATTTTGGATATTTTAGAAATATTTGGTGAATTATTCTTAAGCTGAAAAATTATTTGGAGAGTTATATTATTATTTTGAAAATTTTGAAAATTTTAGAAATTTTTCTGAAAATTTGGAGTATTTTTTGACTAGAAATAATAGATCACTTATATTGTGACACGTGGTTTGAATAAATTAGTGATAAATGGCACACATTAATGGTGACACGTGAAGGACATGCAAAGGTTACAGGTATAATTATATTTTGGTTAGGAAGAGACTACTTTAGCTTCTGTTTTTTGCTGAACCGAAAGCTTTTTCCCTGTTATCCATCACCGAAAAACTTCTTGTGTGGAAAATTGACTCACTCTTATCGTTGGAACTGTTGTTGGTTCAAGTAAGTGGAATTGATGATGTTTTTACTGTTGTTGAGTTTGTATATGAATGTATCCTGAGTAGTTAGAGAAGTGCAGTTTCGGTGGTAATGAATCAGATGGATGATTTCTGAAATAAGGATATAAAATAGATTTTGTCTTGAGAATGCAAAAGTGTAGGAAAGATGATGTAGAAATATATATATATATATATATACTGTTTTGGCTCAAAGAAATTTGCATATGGTGACTTCACTATTCATACGTGCATTTGTGAAGAATTTTTAGAAATGGATTTACATGAAATGTAATGAGTTTACTGTGAAGTTTTGGTGAGGTCGTGACTTAGAGTTGCTTAAATGATAAATTTATGATGAAATGAAAGAGTTAGAAATATGGAAAGAGAAGTGCAAAAGTTATAGAAACGCAGTAGAGAGAGAGGGAGAAGTGGAATGTGAGATTTGTGATATTTGAAGTGGATGATTATTTCTGAATTGTTTTGAGGTTATGGTGAGTATTGATGAGATAAAAATGAGTTTAGAAGTTATTTCAGATAAATGACGTGAGGTTGAACTTAAAAAAAACAAAAATGGCAGTAGGAAAAGGAAGAAGAAGAAGATGAATAGTGTGTTTGACGTTGGTGTTTGAAATGTAATTTTGAACTAGAGTTGTTTTGTTGCACAGCTTGAGTTTTTGCCTATAACTTCTGCATCCGAACTCCAAATAACTTGAAACTTAGATCAATGGATTCCTAAGATATTTTTCATCAATGGATTCCTAAGATATTTTTCTTTCTCCTCATAAAAATTTAGAGTTATTTGAATTGATCTGAAAGTGATTGATAGGATGAAAGTGTGGAAGTCTGCTGGAATGTTATGAATTGGAAAATTTTTATGACCATGCTTTGGTTTTCTAATTATAACTTGAGTTGTAGATTTCTGAATGAGTTTGTTTTTTATTCATATTAACCTAGAGAGATATTTCTACAATTTTTGTGAAGAGATCGAATTTTAATTATGTCTCTTTAATTTTCAAAATTGACATGGAACTGAGTTTTAGCTTAGGTTGTAGCACTACCAGGGACAGAAATCATGTCCTATGATTATTAAATAAACTTTATTGATTTGGGAAGAATTAGGCTGAGTTATCTTCACTAAAGTTGTAGCTTATTTTCTTAGCTTTAAATTGGTATAAAGTTTGAAATTTTTGGATGTCTGAGCTGAAAGATATGAGTTGTATAATTAGAGGGTATGATCATGTACTAGCCAAAAGTTTGAATGTGCACAGTCTGAGGTATTTTGTGCATAACTCATTGAATACTGAATCAAATTTGATGATCTTGGAGTCGTTAGAAACTTAAGACACTGTAAAACAACTTTTCAGAAGGAAATATTGCCTAATTTTGTCATTTACCCTAACAGATTAATTATGCAAAATTGACCTGAAATCATATGGGTAAAAAAAGATACCCGAAATTGTCATTGAGCATGCATTGCATAAGATTATGATATTAATGAGGGCTTTGATATCTGATCAATTTGATGATGAGAGTTACAAAAAGATACCCGAAATTGTCATTGAGCATGCATTGTGCATACTTTCTATATATTGATGTGCATAAAGGAACATTTGTATATTTGAGCAAAAATGTGATAATTGTGAATGTGTTGTATATGTTTTAGAGGAGCCAAGTAGACGTCAGACAGACATTGCCGAACCATCCAGGAAATAGTATATTGGAGCATTCTATGAGTCAACCTGGATGATTTCTTAGGATTAATTTGATTTGAATTTAATTTAATTTATTACACTTACAATATTATTGAACTGTTTGTGAGTTGTTTTTGGATTCCGGACCTGAGGTTCGAGGAGTTTAGTAGTTGGGCATGTATTGGGAGTGTTTTGATTTGATATGAATTTGACGAATTTAATTTGATTTGTTAAACTTCCAATTATTGAACTGTTGCGATTGTTTCTGAATTCCGGACTTAAAGTCTGAGGAGTATATATTTGGGACTATATTGGAAGTGTTCTGATTTGTTTGATAATTTTGATTGTATTATGCTATGTGAATTCTCAATGAAAGTTGAATGTCGGACTTAGGTCTGATGACTGTGAAATCTTGCCTGAGCATTTGTATAAGATTGTGATATATGAGATTTTCTGAAATTGTTGCATTTCATAAAAT
>JAOSBK010000204.1:27139306-27150113 GCA_027568895.1 Erythroxylum shatona | reverse complement strand
ATATTCTTGTACTTGTTACTTCCTATTAATGAGAATTTCTTCTTCTGATAAAAAAAAAAAAAACTTCACCAGAAGCTCTTACCACCACTAAAACTTACTAATTCACGGAAGGTCCATCTACAAAGACAACATTAATCTCTCGCAATGCGAATATATAGAAGCAACAGTATTCAGTATTCCATAAACATACACTAAGCTCAACTAGAACAAGGATCCGGATACGAATAGATATCAAATAAAATATCAAATGCAGGTCAAGTTAGTAAAATCCTCACCGTTGATTGGATGGGGGGTGGATCAAGAACAATGGAACGCACAGACATCTTAGCGATCTCTGATATAGCAGCCTCTCTGATCCCAGGGTCATCACTTGTCAGCTCCTCGTACGCAGCCTCAAATGCCTCCTGCCAAAACCGAGGTAATCTGATCCGACGGCTATTAGTGTACACATCCCACATGTGCTTCACCACCTTCTCTCGCTCCTCCATATCCTACATTCCACCGCGAAATTAGCCACACAAACACTAAAGCAATAATATGCGATGAAACGTCACTTACGAGAACGTCGAGATCATCGTGAATGGGCGTGTCGATGTCGTCGGACAGGCGGTTGAGGTTGCCAGCGGACCACCGCAGACTGACGGTTCCGGTGAACATCGTCCAGAACGCCAAAAGTAAAATTGCAGCCAAAGCCCAAAACTTGTAACTTCTTTTCCCAAAGAGAATCGAGTCTGAGTGGTCCTTCTTTGCACCCGTCGTCGTCGTCGATGTGGTTGTTATCGGAAGAGAATCATCTTCCTTCATCTCGATTTGTTCCTACCAGATAGTTTAATTGTCGGAAAAATTAGTTTCCAATATATTCTTGGATTTTAAGGATTGTTCATCGAACGATTACTAATTTTCTATGAACATTATTTACAAGAATATATTGTTAAACGCACGAAAATCGATCTAACTGAAAGACAAAAAGATTTGCTGTTGGGTTTTGCCGTTTTCTGGAATTGTTAAGTAATAAGTAGTTGAACTAATTACTTTGTTCTTTATCTTAAAAATTCATGTGTTTAGTTATGTGGGCCACGAGATTCTATCTTCTTCAGTCGTCTGATCTGTGGTGATGGGAATCATTTCACTGACCGTTGATTTTATTAAACTGAAAAAGTGCAGTTGTGTCCCGCACAATGCGACGTCGTTTGGCGTGAATGGGCTGGGTTATTGACTTACTGGCTACAATGATCCGATGCGGACGCATTCACTGTCAATATCTGCAAATGCGTGAGTGAGCGTTTGTCAAAAAGTAAATTTGCTGGTTTTTATAATATTAATTAAAATTATTGTCAATAGTTAAATAATATTATTTTAATTAATGATGCTGACAGGAAGTAAGCATTTAAGAGATTACAAATAAATTTACTTTTTAGAAAAACCTAAAATGAAAATTCTCAAGAAATTGGGTAATCGCATTTGATGAAAGTTAAGGTTTTTTTCTTTTTGTTTTCAATTTCTCTTTATAAGATCCGTCCTGAAGTTCTAAATATAAAAAATAAAAAAGGAGGTTCATCTTGTGTTTTCATATTTTAGTAATTTATTGTTAAGAGCTTGCATGCTTGACCTTCAAACTAGTGAGAAATCTGAACCTTATATATTTTTTTGTGGTTTTAAACTAACTTCTAATGATATTCATCACTTTGTTTGGTTCCTTTTATGCATTGAAAAGTTGTAATTTACACTGCTCAATTCATTTCTTACAGATTGCGAAAGTTGCAGTAAAAGGTTTAAGCATTATTGTCAAGGTTATGGAGAAGTAAGAACATCATTACATCTAGAAAGGGCAAAAGGCATAACATATCATTTCTAAGTCCTACTCTCTTAAGTTTTGGATATTGAATTCTAGATTTGTGATTCACATTGGTATTGTTTATTCGTTTAAATTCATTATTACGTTATTATCCCTGTTTGTTCTAGTATAGTGTCGTGAACTCATACAAGTTACTAAATCACCTATTGATACTAACAAAACTCTCATCATCACTCCATTTCCTGAATTGTTCTAGTGGCATGTTGAATTGCACAATATAACTTAATATACTAGTCTTGTAAACTTCAAATATTGCTTGAAAATTTATATATTTCATATATGTAAAGTTAATTCAAAATATAATGAATTCAGACAAGAGTTTTCTTTTAAAACAATTTTTATGAATTGCTAAAGCATGTAATATATTATTTTTGGCACCATAGAGTATGCTTTAGATTCAATACAATTTTATAACTAGGTCAATTAACCCCCTTTTTGGTCATGAGGACTAGGACTTGCATCAAAACTTTTTGAATGTTAGCATCTTTACTCTAATATGGCCTTATGTAAAGTTTCAACTTAGTGTGGTTAGTTTGTTATGCAAGTGAATAACTGTGCTTATATGTATATGTGTTTTGTTATGCAAGTGAATAACTACGCTTATATGTATATGTTTTATCACTTGTAGGTATAGGTATGTACACATTATAGTTATGGGTAGCAATATATGCTTGATATGATGCTTCGAGAGTGGAACATACTTGCGTGTGAAACTAGATAACTTGTTCTATCCATAGGTTTTTCATTAGAAAATTGACCTTTAGGGATAGTTATTTTGATGTGTTACTTGTTTCTTGTAATTTCTTTCTATAGTCATACTTGCCTAGTTCCTTAAAAACTAGCATATGTAAAGGTACCAAATATATTTGTGTTAAATAAATATTAATCTGATATCAAAGAACTTGACATAATAATTTTATTGTCTAGGAACATTATATAGTAGGCTGAATTAGTACATCTGGATGAGAATAAAATTTATAGGTTATACATCTTATTTGTACAATAATTTTGATAACATATATTTTCACTGTTTTATGGTTGTTGTTTTTGTTTAGTGTTTTATTTTATAATGTGAAGTTTGCTTATAAGGAAAATGCGGAATATGTAAGTGGAGAAGTTAAAAGTTGGGCATTGAAATTGACAGGTTTTGTTATTGGGACCTTGAGAGGATGTTAGTGGAAGATGTTAAAGTACCTAAAGCAAGTTATTTTATGAACAATGTGCTAGTGTTAGTCTGAAAAATGGATTGATGGAGGTGAGAAAAAGTGATGCTTGTGTGATGGAGACATGTAAGCTCATTTAGAAGATAAGGCTCTAATCTATGTTGATCATAGATCTAATTTGTCATATTGATAGTGAAGTTATTGTTAAATGATATGATGATGATGTTTATAATGAGGTTATTACTAGGATTGTAAATGATGTGCTTATCAATGTCACTTAGTCCATTATCGCATAGTCCATGAGTAAAAATATAGTTGAGTAAGAAGTTATAAGTGTAAGTGACAATAAAGTTAATCCATCTGTGTAAGAAGAGAATGTATTTATTAATGTAAGATTAAAGAGGAGTTCAATTTAAGTTTGGATGTTGTAGAGTTAGAAGTGTCTAAGGATTTAGTTGTTTCCTTTAAAAAGGGAACACTAAAGAAAAATAATCAAAATTTTCAATGCAGATAATGAAGATGATAGTGATTGGGATGATGTATAAGATATAAATATGTCAAACTACTCTGAGTTAGATGATAATTGTACTTTTGAAGAATATGGTGGTTTAGATGTTGGTGAGGTTTAAAACATAAATCAAGCATTCCTAGAGTTAACCATCATAAGAACGAGATTTAGCTTAGTCTGTTTTTTGACAATTCTAACCAATTCAAGAAAGGACTTTGTAAGTTTGGTATTGATAAAAGAAAGGAATTATTTTTACTAGGAACACCAAACAATTTGCAAGAGCAAAATTTCTAAGTATGTATTGCAAATTATATATTTCAGCTAGCTTTATGGAGATCTCTAAATAGTTTTCAAGTAAGGATTTTCAATTTTTTGATTATTTTTAATGTAGGCATTATTTGTTTTATTGACTAACTACTCACATATATGTTTATATGTAAGAGTTTTTAAGTAAACGGATATACACAATATTAACTTTCATAAAAAAAGTATGGGGTATAAAGTGGCTTACTAAGAATTACTTTAATAGCCTCCCAAGACTCATTACATCGAAACTAACAAACCGGAGGAAGTTTGTTAAGAAATATTTAAAAGTTGACATTGGGTGCAATGTCTATTATATGGCTAAGAAGTTTGTGATAGAGGAAATGTAAAAAGTTGTAAATACTTGATCTCAACCTAAAAATTTTATTTGGTGGCCTAGGCCTAACCTAGTTCCTGATAAGCCTAATATTTTGTGGTTTGAGGCCCAGTTAAACCTTAAGCTTGTGACTTGACCTTGAACTTGATTACGCTTCAAGCAGCTTGAAGCTTGACTAGATCTTGAAGCCTTAAGTTAGGAGCCCAAAGCCTTATCAAACTGAGTCTAGGGATGACAGTCTTGGCCTAGCTCATCTAGCCTAGACCGACTTTAGCCCGAATTGGCTGAGCCACGAATCGGGCCACCAGCAAGACTACTTTGGCCTGAGGGAAGGTGAAAACGAAGTCTTTTTGTCAATTTTTTTAAAAAAAGTGTAGACTGGCTGAGCCAGCCTGACCCGTTGCCATTCCTAGCTAAATCAAACTCAAAAATTAAAAATACATTTAATTTTTTAAAATTTTTACCACTAACCAAAGAGTTATTATATTGGTAACCATTTAAAGTCAAATCTGTGTCAAGCTGTATGCTATTGGTCTTTAGGAATTTTTTCTCCAAATCTCCTCTTCCAGATGAGTGAAGCCATTGGAGACATGATCACATGACATTCATCACCATAATAAGATAAGGTAAAATCCTTAAAATAAACACTTTCAAATTTTAATTAAATTTTCATATTTAACTTGAAATTTCACCAAGTTTAATACATCACTCCGAATATAGAAAAACTATGTTAAACATTTGGAAAGAATAAATGGCTAAGATTTACAAAGTAGTGGAAAAAAGGGGGTGAATAATAAACTCACATGGAAAATCGTAGATAAACGCAACATCAAATAAAGAACTATAAGTAGAGGAAAACCATGTTCGATGGTCCAATCCTAATAGTTAAAATATCAAACTTACTATAATCAACTATAAAATCTACATAAAATGGAGTAGCTAACATATAAGTAACTAAAAAGAGATCCAAGTTTTCATATTGCAAATACCTATTTATATAGACATTGAAATTATATAAGTACCTTTAGATATCTGCTAACAAAAATGAGTCAACATTATTCCTCACACTAAAGACAACATCCATAAAATTATAGTTTAAATCCCAAAGCAATTGTAGAAGGATACCTGAAAGCTAACAAGCTCTTTATAAATTTTAGGAAATCCTTGTAACAAGTAAATAAAATATAATTAGACATCATGTACAACTAAAAACACTCTCTTACTAGAATATGCATAAATTTAAAGGCCATTATTTATTAGCATAACAATACATAAGAACTCTTTTCTAATAATGCATATTACCAAAACAAAGTAAACACAAAAAGCAGAAAAGAGTTTGGTGGATTCAAATCCATGACTATGATAATTGAATAATGAAAAGACCCCATCTCTTTATATGCTAAATAACTAATTTTTTTGTTAGCTCATAAGTGTCTGCAAGAAATTGTAGAATATCATTTTTAAATTTAAACTAAACTGGGATATGAAGCAAGTATCATCTTTGATACTCAAACTCTATTCAGCTTTATACTTTACAAAGTTATCTAACTATAACAAACTAACTAATATGCAACATGAAATGCATGTTCAACTATGATTTTGGATAAAACAACAACTAAATTCCAAATTGTTAACAAGAGAATCATCTTCTCACATTTAAACAGAAAACATATCTCTCTGTTATTCATTAAGAGAAAATATATTAAGAAATAAAATCCTATTAACACCAAACCCAATGCTTAATTTAGATATGATTTAGATGCACCTAAAGAAGATCTTAAACTAGTAGGTGCAAATAGAAACATCTATATATCATCTAGACAAAAATTGAGATCCAAAATCACACGATTCACATCACAATAAATAGAAATTGAAATAAAATTATTAATAGCCAACAAATAAGAATGAAACTTATCCTCTTTCTTATTAGTAGAGTGATCAGTTGGAGTAAGCATTAGCAAGCAATAGAGTAAGCAGAGTGAGCATATCACGATGAAGCAAGTGATAGAGTGAAAAAAAATCATCGAATAGTAGTGACTAGCAACAATAAGCAATAACTAAGGAAATAAGGACATAAAACAAATACATGTGTGGTTTGAGTGGGTGAGAAACGGATGTCAAATGAAATGTATGAATATGTATTCTCGATCACAAAATGGCAATATTTTATTTCATAAATAAAACAAAATGATTTCATATATGTATGAGGTTTGGGCCTCAAACTAGGATCAAGATATGGAGCGCTCATTTGAGCTTGATTAAAACCCTAAAAATTAAAAAAACTAACCTTCTTGAAGTTCAATTAACATATATTAGGCCCTTGTGATAATCCTAGGTATAAAAGCAAAATGTGCAAGCTATGAGATTACAAGGAAGAACTTTTAAGGTCAAATCCTATTAGTAAGGTTTATTGATTATTAAAAGGCCATCTTTTGGAAATGATTTTTAACAATTAGTTGATAAAATGTACGCATGTTTTAAATGTTGCAAGATGAGGTTCTTACGTAGTTATAGAAGATTGATAGGATTAGCTAGTTACTTTTCTAAAGATGTTGTGGAAGGTGAGATATTAACATTGACAAACTCATTTATTTATTTATATATTTTCATATGAATTGATTGAGTTTTTGTCATTATAATTGGTCTTTATGAAAGTATTTGATTATTATTTGAATTATTGGTTTAACTGTGATAAATTGATTTTAGACAATTGATGCTACTTTATTTGTAATTTTTATTGTAGGGTATTTGGAGAAATTATAGTTCAAAAAGATTAAGAAGCAGTGACCCAAGGCCTTAAAACAATTGGAGAAGAGAAGCAAAAGTGCAAGCATCACATGAAAGAAATGACAACATTGAGACAGCAGTAGTGGGACATTAAAGAAGAGACCAAATACGACAGCATGGAAGAGAAATGAGAAGGTGTGCATTGTCTAGGAAAAAAAGAGAAAACGACAATGTGGAAGTGAAATGAGAGAGGCATTTGTGGTCTAGAAAAAGAAGAGAAAAGGACAACATGATGAGAGAGGTGTGCGTGGTCCAAAAAAGAAGAGAAAAGGACAACGTGAAGAGAGGGGCATTGACGGAGGGTGTTCTACAGAAAAAAGGGATCTAGATTTCAATTCTTCTCCCATAAATCTAAACCATCATTCCCACCTTCCATGGCTGACCACTGGAGCTCACTGTTGATAGCATCTTTTATTAGTTTTCGTGGCTAGTTCATCTTAATCCTCTAATTCAATGGAAATGGTAGGAGCTTGGGCTATCATAGGAGAGTTTAAGTTGCATTTATCTTCTACCCATTTACTTATTTAATGATTCCTAGGTCTTAGGATAACTATTTAATTGTTTGAAGTTATGTATGGAATATATATTTGAAGTGGAAGATTTATGTGGTTGAATTATTGTTTAGTAACTAATATTGTGCTGATTTTTGTTCAATTTCGTTACTTCGTTTTAGGTCAAGACTTTGTATTGAGATTTTAGTGAATATTTGGTGATTATTCATGGTGTCTTGAATGATTGGATTGTTATACCAATTGTTGGTATTAATTCTATTTTCTTAATTATTGAGTAAAAATTAAGCGTTGGTTTTAGTATCCTTAATTCTATTTTACTATTCTGATGGAAATTAGTAGATTGGGATTTTGGAAAATATTTTTATGACAATTCGAGGTGGCTCAGTTGTTGGATTAAAAGCTTGATTATAATTCTTGGTTCATTTTTTTAACGCTAATATTTGTTTGAGTGATGATTGCCTGTGTTATTGAATTGGAGGGTTGCGTTTATTATTATTAATTACTTGTGTTTTTCTTCTTATTACGTTCACTCACTACTATTTCATAGCACTCATTTTAAATTGGAAATACCAAAACAAGTCTTTTATGTTTATTCTAATTCATTGCAAATTTTAGTGGTAATTGATCAAATCACACCCTATTCTATAGTTTAGGTTGCATTGCATTGAGTTACTTAGGAAATTAATTTCGTTTTTTTAGTTCCTTAGAGAGAATGACTCGAGGTTGCACTATATGCAATCTTTAGTTAAATTTTGAAGTGACCCTAAGACGACATTGGATTTTAGGTTATTTCAAGTGGCATCAGTGCCGAGGAACCAAGAAATTGGTTTCCTAGTAACTAAATGTCAAGTAACATTGATTGGGATTTATGTGTTGAGCCTTATACTTGCATTGGTATTATCTAGTCCATTTCCATTTGCATTTTGCATTTTCTTAGCTAGATAAAAGTTTTGGGTTGCTTTTTGACTTGGTTGCTTTTATTGGATTACATTGCTCTTGTTTTCTTAATTATAGCCTACTTGGTTGCTTTCTTGAGTGTAGGGGTCCATTCTCCAAGTCAAGATTTGGGAAAATAGCTCCTTTATGCATATTGGCAAAGTTTTTGACATTCTTTGATTAACTGTGCATATTACATGTTTTCACACTCTTTCATACACTATAAAGTGTATCGTCATCCATACTCATACATTCATACACACACACACTTGCACTCATTGGATTCTTCCATTTTTTTACTTGAATTTTGTTATGTAAGTCAATTTTGCACCTCGTTCTTATTGTTACTATTTATGCCTAGGAGTGGTAAGGCTTTACCTCTGAATCCTTTAAATCTTGAACTTGAGAGGTTAGTGAAAAATATTAGAAGAGAGGGGAGAATAGAAGGGACAAGTCAAGTTCTTGTTGGGGAGGAGCATATTTCACAAGAGTTAAGTTTGTCATTTGGTTAATAAGAACCTAGTGAGAGAATTACCTCTGGTGAACACTTGTCTGCTAGTAATTTTGAATTAGAGCAAGATACCATGGATGATGATAATGGTAATAATATACATAATAAGTCTAATGGGAACAACAGATATGGTGAGAACAACCTAGGAAGTAATGGTGAGGATAATAGAAGCATGAGGGAGATTAATAATTCCAATGTTGATTATGACCCTTATGGATTTTATATTGATGATGTAAACATCAAAATTAAAGGAGCATTAATTTCTTCCTTACCTAGATTCCATGTCTTTATAGGTGATGATCCACATAGGGATTTGAAGACTATGCACATAGTGTGTTCTTCCATGAAACCACCCACAACAAATCTTAAAGATGTATTGAGGAGAGCCTTCCACTTCATTTTAGAAGGCAAAGTCAAAGGCAAAGAGTGGCGTTACAAACTACCTTAATATTTCACCACATTGATCTGGGATCAGTTGAAAGGAGCATTTTTAGATAAATATTTTCCTGCTAACTTCGAGGCTAAAAAAAGAGATAACTAGTGTTGTGCAACGAGGTAATGAATCCATGTATGAATATTGGGCAAGGTTCATCACACTTTTAGCCTATTGTTCACACCACAATATTCCAAAGATTGATCTAGTTAACTCTTTCTATGAAAGGTCCTTCCATATCATAAGCCCTCAATTCATGTCGCAATAAATGGTTCATTTAGAGAATTGAGTCCTAATGTTATATGGGACCTACTTCAAAAGATGGCTACTAATGACCCTAGATCTGGAGACACAAGGAAGGTGTAAAATACCTCTTCGGTTTCTTCCCAAGATATTCTCGTGGAAGATATTCTTGTTGAAATTGTTGTTTTGGGAAACTGAGTGGAGAAAAGACTCAATATTTTGGAGAATAATGTGAAGGTCCAACAAGTTAATTCAGTGGGTCATTTTCAAGCTATAGTAGCCAGTTGTGAGTACTGTGGGTCCATAATGCATGCCTCCAATAATTGTGCTAGATATGAAGAAGTTTCTTCCTTTTACCTAAATAGGAATGGCCAATATCAAAAGAGAGATCCCTATTCCAACTCCTTTAATCTAGGTTAGAGAGATCACCCTAATTTTAGATGGGGTGGGGATTAAGGCAACACTCAAAGAAATTATTCTAATCAAATGTTATCTAATCAAAGGACATCATCTTCTTTTTCTAAGGGTGATGAAGTTGCTATGATCATGAAGGGCGTTGCTAGGATTAATTTAAGATTAGATCATGGGAATACATAAACCGATGCCAAGTTGAATGCTATGGGGAATAAGATGGACTCATGTCTACAAAATGTGTTCTCTAAGTTGGAGCAAATAGATACTAAGCATAAGAACTTGAACACTTTTGTTACTCAAATCTCCAACAACTTGAGTGAACAATAAGCAAAGAGTAGTGGTTCTATACCCTCCAATATAATGATAAATTCAAAATCTTTGAATGCAATCACACTGAGAATTGGTTAGGAAATTTATGCTAAGAAAGTGAAATTCAAAGAGAATGAAGAGGATGAAGAACAAGTTGATGAGGAAATAGAAGTTAAGTCTTGTAACACCCCCTTACCATAGGATATGTACCGGGACGCCCGTAGGTCAATTCCGATACACACCCTATGATAAGGTTGTGCTACGAACCATCTCTAACACTCCATATGGCATTAAAAATCATAAAGCATTAATATGAAATTCACTAATTTTTTTGAAACTATAAATTTCTCATTTCATAACCTCAAAGCAGTAAATTACACAACTGTTATTTTCTGTACATTACTCCAAAAAGAAAATCGAACATAAACCTAGCTAGGTCATCCCTCAAAAAGTGCCAGCTGACCGACCTGTGTGCCATGACTTCTCTTGCCAACTC
>JAOSBK010000204.1:27037081-27059262 GCA_027568895.1 Erythroxylum shatona | reverse complement strand
TACATATAAGAATCAATTACAACATTTAAATATAACATTTAAATCAATGACAACATTTAAATATATATCAACATTTCCAACAATAAACATTTAAATATAAATCAACATTTGTTTTTAAATATAAATAAAATAAAACATTTACATATAAAAACAAAAATACTATAACCTATCCACATGTATCAGAGAAAGAGGGGAGGGAGGAGAAGTGACTTACCTGTCGAAGACCACGACGACGACGTGGCGACAAGCGGCGGCGACCGGCAGTGTTGGAGGAGAACATTGAAGGAGAACGATGGAAAGGAGAAGGAAGAAAAAAGGAAAGGTCTGTGCGAGGCAGAGGAAGAAAGGAGAAGAGAAGGAGGGTTTAATAATTTATCAAAACGACGTCATTTTGGTTTAAACCAAAACGACGTCATTTTCGTTTTAATGAAGAGAGTGAATCCGACGTTTTTACCGACTACTTTACCAACCAAAATGTGTGTCGGTAAATATCCTCCACCAACATTCAGCGACGGAATATTGTACCGTCGCAACACTTTTATTGCACAACTAACTTCACCGACGGCTATGCATTTTCGGTCGGTAATTTTAACGATTTTAATACCGTCGGTAATATTCCGTCGCAAATATACATTTTTCTTGTAGTGGATTGATTGATGAATTTGGGACGGAATTGATGAAGAGTTCTGGAAAATGATAACTGGAGTATTTTCACTGAACATACTTCTGTATTTTAGGCATAACTTGTTATGTAGTTATCTAAATGAGATTATTTTTAATTTGGATTAAATTAGAGACATAGGAATACAATTTGTCTGAAGGAGTCAAGATTTAATTCTATCTTTAGGATTCCATATTTTTGAATTGAAGTTGAGTAAAGGATACTATTTAAGCTTATGAATAGCCTAAATTATTTTGAATATAACTTTTAGGATACTGAACCAAATTGAATGATTGTGATGTCATTAGAGACTTAAGGTAATGGGGAACACTTTTCTCGAAGAAAGTATTAGTAAATTACTTCATTCACTTGATCAGAATGATCATGGAGAGTTAACCCAAAGGTTTGGATTTTTGGAGGTGATCTAGGACTGAAATGAGAGTTTAGATAACTGTTTGGTCTTATAATGCTAGAATAACATTAATAAGTGAATTGTTGGTATTAAAGTACCAAAGACATATGTATAATGGAGATGAAGTGGTTCATATAATTAAAGTTGTGATTCAAGAAGAGGAGTAAAGTGTATCTAGTAAAAGTGAATAAGAAATGGGTTATTATGAAAACAAATTATGCTAAAAATGAGAATGTGATAAAATGTGAAATTTCATAATATACCCAGGATTGTCATGAACATGCATTGTATATATTCTATATACACACATGTGCATCAATTAATACTTATAATTGTGCAAAGTTATTAATGTGTGTGTGTAATATGTGTATTGCATAATTTTGATGTGTAGGATAAACGTCCGCATTAAGATGTTTCCAGATTATAGAAGTTAATGCTAATCTGGAGCGTATTATGAGTCGACTTAGATGGTCTCATTTCATTATTTGTTCTGAACTTCAATTTCTACATTGAATAACTAGGATTATGATTATTATGCAGTATGAATATAATTGATATGAATGTGATTTGCTATGTTGATGTCAGACAATGAAGGTCCGAGACTTGATGCATAAATGTGATATTGAAATGCTACTTATCTGTGAATGAGAAGAAATAAGTGTTTCTCAACATTTATGTTGAATGTCGGACCACGTTCCGATGATAAATGTATTTCGAATGTGAATGTGTATATGAATAAGAAAAGTGATTCTCAACTTAATTGTTAAATGTCGAATTAAGGTCTAAATGTTAAAGTGATTGTGAATCTGAAATCATGTGACTGATTAAAAATATGTGTATGTGATGCAATCCATTACATGAATATATGAAACATAAAGGCAATTGTGACTAGAGTAGTTACCAAAAAGAGCTTAAAACTCAGAAAGTAAAAAAGAGCCTCAGGCTCAATGTGAATGTACCCGATATCCACAAAGGAATATGGGACATTATATGATACAGCTCGATATCCATTAGAGATATGGGCCAACTCGGTATCCACAAGGGATATGAGCTAATAAAAAGGCATTTGGTCACAACAGAATAAGAAATAAAAGTGAGTCACATGCACATTACATTTATAAGTGACATGTGTATTTCGTAAGAAGAAAATTATCAATATGATTGCTCTGAAAGTGATATGTGATATTATGTGCTAAATGAACAGGTGTGAATGAAGTGCTTACATGATTGTGAAATATTAGTGATTAGCATGATTATAAATGAAATGACGTGAATGATGTGATTATATGAACTATATGTGTTATATGATTGAGTGAGTCATCAAAGATGGTCACTCACTGAATTCGCAAAATTCACCCAAATTTTGTAATATTTTTCAGGCTCAGAAGAATTACCCTATTGGGCAAACAAGAGTATAGCCACTGCATTCAAGTAAGAAGTAGAGGTCGGAATCAGTTGACGTCTGCATTTATATTTTCTTATTTTTGTATCAAATTGAGTATTTCACAATTTTTGTATCATATATATTTGAATATGTTTCGGTATGTAATAACTTTTCAAAGTGGAAAGATTTGTAAATGAGAATGATCTTGAGTGTAATAATAAAAAATGTGTTTTTGATGTTATGAAAGAAAAGAATGGACCTGAAATTTGATTGTTGATTTCCGTATATGCGTACATTGTTTTTCAAAAAAATTTGTACCGAGTTTCAAGTGTTCGATTGCTTCTAGCATGTCACCCTTGCACAGTACGTACTCGGGCATCACTCAAGATGTTAGCTACGGTTCTTGTGAGAGTGAGATGCTACAATTAGGATGAATCCTATGGTACATGAGAAATATAAAATAACACTTTGTCAAGCAAATACAACTGACACTTAAATTACTGCATAAATTCAATTATAGATTAGTAAGAGAAATAAGAAAAAGCCTAACTTCATATTATAAAACGTCAACAAGGAGTAAAGGCCATACAGAAGTATAGAATAATTCCATTAAAAGAGAGAGAATCATATCTACGAAAAACAAAATAAAGTAAACCCTTAAAAAAGATCTTAAACTAACAAATTCACTCCATTTCAATTAATCCATATAAAATAAGAGAAAATAGGATCTTCTAAAGTCAAAATTAATCAAAAGAGATTAAATCTTAATAAAAAAATCACGAAAGAGAAGCTAGCAAAAGCGATAGCCTAAAGGCCCTTATAAAAATATCAAAACCTCTTTATGACCGGAGTCATTAGCCTGAAAAATCCTAATAAAAATCATGAAAGAGTTTAAAATACAAAACTAGAAAAAGAGAAATAATAGAGAGAGAAAAAGAGATTGTCCTTTTAATGTGTAGTTAATTGAAACTGTTTGAGCTACTCAAAAGATGAATATTAGGTTCTAAAGGAGTTTAAGAAAATAATTTTATTCAAGTCTAAACGAATTTATATATAATTTTAAGCATTACAAGTTAAAATCTTAAAATAAAGTCAAGTGCTTTATTTTAATGTATAACTTAATATATTCTTTCTTAAGACCACTTTATTTATGATGTCAATAGAAAACAATCATTTTATGTTCAGATTAAAAATAAATCAAAAGAATCATTTCATCTCTTAGTTGTTCTTACTCTATTGTTTATTATTGATTCCTTTCTCATCAACATGGTCTCTCTGCTTTGTTTTTTTTTTTCATTTTTGTCGGATGTTATCCAATTTGTTATTATTTTGTAGCATTTGTGTTCTCCCTCCTCTCTTTTTTCTACTACTAGTAATTGTTAATGACATTGGTTGATTTCGAACGACGATAGTAAAGATAAAAGTTATTGGTGATAGTTGAGAGAGTCATTAGCAACCTAATTAGAATTAAGTTGGAATTGTTAGCATTATTTAGGATTAATTAAAATCTAGATATAAAAGTATTTAATTAAGTTTATTTTGACTTAAGTTTAATTAAAGTGAGTGAGACTTATACTGCCATGAGAAACTAAGTTTAATACATATGATATTATGGATCTCATATAAAAATATAAAATATAAAACTACTACGTTAATATTGATGTGACATTAATACACAAAATCTTAATTTCACTAAGGTTTTGTCCGTTTAAAATTAAAATTAAATAGTTTAAAAACAATATAATTCTTTTTTAATGCTCCAAAACATTAAATTATGACCTATATTTTAATACAAATGTTAGGGATATCCTAGCAAATTAATAAGTAACTTAAGAGAGTAAGCTAGGTTGAAATTAATTCTGTAGCATCAAATTAAACAAAGAAAAATCTAAAAAGGAAGGAGAAATTTAACAAACTATGTAAGACCTTAAGGTGCCCTGGAATGTACTATTCTGGCTGAAGGCAGGACACTCTCTAAACTATCCTATACTTCATTTCTTTGTTGAACCTCCACACCTTCATTTCTAGTTTCAGGTCTGGCTCTAAAACCCTTGCTGAATAGCTCTTCCATGTCTTCCAAGGACCTTCCTTTTGTCTCTGGGAATAGAAAAAAGAAGAAAAACCAAGCTACTACAGAGATTCCTGCGAACAGAAAGAAGGCTCCACCTATAGTAATTGATTTGTATAGTGATATGAAAGTCATTGAGACGGTGGCATTCATGAGCCTATTCACTGCCACACCGAGACTATACCCTTGTGCCCTTAACTTGAGAGGGAATATCTCGGAGCTATAGACCCATGTGACAGGTGCGAGCCCAATGTTGAAGAAGGCTACAAATGTGTACGTGGACACAATACTAACAGTAAGTGCCCACAATACCTTTTCTCCATGGTGCTGCTCGACTACCGTCAAACAAGAACCTAGTAGAGCTAGAGCTCCAATGACTCCTGCTGTGCTCGTTAGCAGAAGCTTCCTCCTGCCAACTCTGTCGATCAAAAATGTGGATATGAGTACGAATGTGAATTTTGTAAGCCCCACCCCAACTGTGGCGAGTAGTAGCTTTTCTTTGTCTGTGATGCCGGCTTTTTTGAAAATTCTGGGGCTGTATAGCACCACAGCTTCAATACCGACCGCGTGCTCAAAGAAATGGATCCCAACAGCCGCAATTAGTATCCAACGAACTGCTGGTTTTGGGTTAATTAGGAGCTCTTTCCACACTCCTGTTCCACTGGTGCTTTTAGGGGGAAGTTTCACAATATCCTGGTCGCAACTCTCGTCAATTCCCAGAGCGAGTTTTATTTCTCGGAGACGAGTTTGAGCTTCTTCTTTGGAGTTAGCTACCATGAGCAAGACTCTTTTAGCTTCTCCTAGCCGGCCTTGCATTGCTAGCCACCTCGGAGACTCTGGCATTTTTAGAATGCCAAAGGCTAAGAGAAGTGAAGGTATAGCTGCAACTCCAAGCATCAATCTCCAACCAAGTTTCAGGCTCAGTTTCCCCAACAGAACATTTGATACATATCCAAGCAAAATCCCTATACTTATCCCGAGCTCCGGTAGAGATGTCAAGAAACCTCTTGAACTAGGCGATGAGACTTCGGCAGAGTAAACGGGAGCTATCATGAGTGCAAATCCTACACCGACTCCTGCTATGCATCTTCCAGTAATTAGAACAGCGTAGCTTGGACCCCAACCCATCAGTATTGATCCTGCCATGAAGATCATGGAGGCCACTATGATGGTGTACCGGCGACCAATGTAATCGGAGGTTCTTCCGGCGAGTAGAGACCCCACCAGGGCACATAGGTTCAGAATTCCAGCGAGGACTTCCACGTTTGTATCGTGGATCTTCAGTTCTTCTTTTATGAAAATCATTGCTCCACTCATTACACCAGTATCTGGATAAATCAACAAAATATTAATTCCCACCTACTCGTGCAACACACACAAACCTAAAAGTGGGCTGCTGATGATTCTAAAACAGGGACGTTTTCTTCTTTTATTGATTCAGATGGATTCTCATCAGAGCAGCTAGGAAAAGAACACAACATAATTTTAATGCAACTGCATAAAGAAATATGAACAAAGGAATATGGAAAACTCCACTTTTGATGGAAGAATATCTATGATCCAAAAACAGAAACAGAGACAATGGCACTTACCGTAGCCAAAAATGATCGAAATCATTGAAGCAACAATCGCGCAAGCAGCAGCATACTTGTTGAATCTGTTCGACTCTTCTCCACTACCACCAGGAGCCGCCATGTCAACTATTATCTTCTTCACCTGCAACTTTGTCTCTTCAAAATTATAAACTTTTTATTTATAAATCTTATACAAGGTACCTAACTGTGTTTGCTTGTGTTCTTTTGTCAGTATTATCAAAGATTTTGAGGACTAGTTACTGATTCGCTTCTTGTCATAGAGAAGATGACTATGTTATATATATAGATAGATAGATAGATAGATAGATAGATAGCTTAAAACAAATAGAGGAAGACGAGTATATGATTATTCTGCAACTGAGTGCCTGTAGTGAATAGATGGGTACCCACTTTTGCTGGTTAAAAGATGCAGAAATTTGGCTTTTGGAGTTTTCACATAGCATGACAAGCTGGTAAAATTAGGCAGGAAATTATCTACAAATTGGAGTCTATAAGGTGTGAAGTGGATCTAACATGATATAAAGAAATTGGTAGGGAGATAAATTAGGGCTGTAATCCCATACTTGGCATCGTCAAGGTCATTATCTTATAGAACTAGTTGACTTGGATGAGACTGCCAAACAATGCAACCCATCTTTCTTTCTTTCTTTATTTTTTTGCCGACTCTCATCTCCTATCTTGTAAGAGACTCCAGAGACCAGACTTTGGTGCTCATTTTCTTTTTTATTATAA
Organism: Erythroxylum shatona; assembly: GCA_027568895.1. NCBI lineage: Eukaryota > Viridiplantae > Streptophyta > Magnoliopsida > Malpighiales > Erythroxylaceae > Erythroxylum > Erythroxylum shatona. The sequence continues at coordinate 27,052,410 of JAOSBK010000204.1, read as the reverse complement.
AATAACACATGTGAACAAACGTTGTCAAGTTGTTGATTTAGACATTTACCATTTTATGTTCATATAAAGGACAAGTCTCTTATCTCCTACACTTACGGACAAAAGCCTGTGACAGTCAGTATATTACCCTTTACTTATACCCATATGTATGACGTTTTTCTGTTCCAATTTACGATTTTTACGTTTAACTAATGAAAAAAAAAAAAGAGTGTTTGAGTACTATTAGGTTGTAAAATATGACAACACTCTTCTTACATAATTTACTTTATATACTTCACTTCATGTCCCCAGATATTATTCGCATACTATGATTGCTATGTTTTCCTATTTCTGTCAACAAAATGGTGCCCAGAATAAGATGACAATTGCCGTACGATGACTTAGTTATTAACCCTATCGTATATGGTTGTGGTTCTTAACTACATGTCATTGTAAGAATATACAGGACTACCTTGCTGAGAAGTTGGCTAAGATCAGATCGTGATTTACCCCTTCACTTTTTTATTGAGCCGGAGTATGGAGGCACCTGGAGTAGGTGATTCCACCTTTTGGTCCAAGAATATATTGATACACCAATGCAAACTATTTCCACTAAAATGTAGTTAAGATACTATACTATAGGCCACTAAGCGAGATGTAGGTATCCTCTTTGTTGATATAATTAAATACTTATTAATTAAAATATTTTTCTTTTTTTTTTCCTTTCTGTTCCTGGACGATACAAAAGTTGATAAGAAACTTAGCATTAACTAGTAATTGTTGTTCCCGTTTTTAGGAGGACTCAACTAATTAGATATTTGGACCTTTACAAATGTAGATTCTGTTAGTGATGATGAAATGGATAATCAGATCGATAAGTGAAAAAACATAATACAAGTTGATATAGGCCAAATGGTGTTTAAATGGCTAAAATTACAAAAAAAAAAAAAAAAACAGTGGAAGACTATAAAAACTCCTATTAGAGCATTCAAAAATGTAAAAGTTCCAATGGAAGATAAGACTTTTGCACTAACACAATTCTAGGGAAAAGAAAGATATATGTTTCCTCAAACTTATGTTATCATGCTTGCATGTGCTGACACATTAAAGAACAATATTCATGCATATGATTTGTGAAACACCCTAGGAATAAATTACACTTACAAAATCAGAAGGACATCTATTAAGGCTCCCAAACTATTAATTACTTTTGAAGGAAGCATTGCAGTAATATTTTAAGGCATGGTTGCTATCACGTTCCAACGTTAAAATGAATCAATCAATCATGTTTTGTTAGCATTTTTTATAAATGAAACTTGTAGACCAAAGGCAGTACAAGTAAACATGCTATATTTAATCCGATCAAGTTGATATTAGACCAATATTTTAACTTATTACAAGTTAAATCAATAAAACAAGCTATTTAAAAGTTCAAAAGTTTAACTAGTATTGAATTTTTATAAAAATAAATTGAAAAAGATTATCTTTACTTATTGAAAATTTTAAAATTTAATTAAAAATACAGTTATATATAAATTAATTGATTTTATTTTAATTTATAAAAATTGATTAATTTATAAAAATTAACCGATTAATTAATAAACTAGATTTATTCAACTTATTTTAATAATATTTGTTTTTCAATAGTATTGTGAAAGGAAGGATAAATTTTCAACTAAGAGAGAAAAAAACACGTGTTGTTGTCGTGGACATCTTTGTATCTTTTAGAAATAATGTCATCTTAATTTTTAGAAGTCAGACATTTTAACTATTTAACCTCAATGAATCATGAGGTCCAATACTCTCGTCCTCGAGGTTATCCAAAATTGCAACTGTACATGATGTTTACACGTTGAAAGGCCGCCTAGATGGTGGCAGCCAAGAAGGGAGGTCCAAACTCACGCTTAAACTTCAACCACGTAATGCACTGTGTACGAGTCAAAACTGGCCACCATTGCCAGGTTTTTGTTTGTTTTTAAATATGCAGATACAAGCTGCACTAGTTGCCATCTCCTAAAGCATGAAATAAATGCCCGTAGCTTGAATGGGTACAGGAATGGCCAGGATTTCGCTTTCTTACAGTGAAATAAGTCCAGGTGTGTCCCTTTCGAACGTCATCGTGCCCATCCGAATTATTCGTATCTAACAAGTAGTAAATGGTTTGTTTTGTCAAAAAAAAAATAGTAAATGGTTTGCATGTCGCTGACTTTTATGCCCTGCAGTTCTAGCATGGATCAAAAGCTTAAATGGTTGCCGTGTCCGCTTTAGCAAATGTTTTAATTAACTAGCTGTGTGTCTCATCAACTTAGTTATCATCACTTGCAAACGTGTCTTTAAAAATTTATAAAAGAGGCAGAAAGGTCGAACTTGGAATTAAGAGGATGTGGGGAAAGAATTTATCTAATTTTGATTTGTGGCCTATTTATATCAGAAAGTGAATCTTCAACTTAAGACATATCTAATTCTCTTTTCGTTTCTTTAAGAATTATTCTCCTTTTAGAATTTGAGGTAAAATAATTAATTATCTTTCTAAAATTCGCCACAATAAATTAACCCTTTTGCTACTTTCTTTTGCTAATCGTAGTTGTTGTCCAAGGCTTAAATATTTCTCTTTTATTCTTCTTCTTTTATTTATGAAGTTATTTTAGGTACAAAATTATTTTCGTAGATTAAGGTCACGAAATATATAATTTATTTTAAAAACATTTGGATACAAAAATATATTCGTAGTAAAATGTTTTCATTAGTTTTCTTTTGACTATGAGTATATTTTTGTAGTTTAGAACTCAAAAACAAGCAAAATTTAACGCTTTGTATAGATAATAATTATAATTAATATAATGATATACGGTAATTAATATAATAATATATGAATATATAGATAATAAATAAATTTTTTCATATCCTAGTTATCATATTATTCCATTTAATCATATTACTATATTTGTTATGTATAAATTATATAGAATTTGTATACTATATATAATTTCTATAGATAAGCCTTTGGCAACGCTTTTGGAAATCGTCACCAAAGGTTATCAAATGTTAACCCTTTGGCGACGATTTGCAAAATCCTCACTAAAGGCAATATGTATAGAAGATTAAATGGATCAAACTTTAGCGAGGATTATCAAAATCTTTGCCAAGGGTTGATTGTTTAGTGACAAATCTAGTATTTACACAAAAACAACGTCATTTTTTTCAATAAAAATGATGTTGTTTTTGTCATATACACAACCTAATTACCAGTTATCACCTCACGTTTCTAGCGTCCTCCTCTCTCATGTTTCCATCCTCCTCCCTGCGTTTCAGCCTCCTCTGTTGCATTCCAAACAAATAAAATTAAATGAGGTCGCTTTTTACCTAAATGCTTCCTTCACCTTATAACTAAATTATCATTCTGGTTAATGTTGTCAATAATATATTGAATAATTATAATAATAATTTGACTGGTATAAATCTATTTTGCATAATTTTCTCATTGTTTTCAAACAATGATGACTTGTGTCACTAACTCAACATTTTACATTGATGATGAAAAATTAAATTTGGATTGGGAAATAATGTTGGCTTATGGATTAGAGCCATATTGTTCTTACAAACAATACATATATACATTACAGTCATTATTGCCACAAAAAATTAATGTTTAAAGGCATCTCCTCCACTCCCATTTATTGTGTTAAATGCATTGAATAATTAGATCTTTTTATTTAAATTATATATGTTGGGCATCAAATATTCAAATGAAACAATTTGATAAGGCTATTTTGATTAATCTTTTTTTTTATATACTTCTCTCGAAACATAAAGTATACTTTCAAACTTCTCTTTTGTATAGGGTTGTTGTGTTAGATATGTGCATTAACTCTGTAAATCTATTTACTTAAAGGGTTCCATACCAACACAATCGGCTAACAACCTTCAAGTTGCAGTTGAATGAACGAAGAAAGGCATATTCTATTGGTTAGTGATTGTGCGGCCCCATTTCTTGACTGTAGGGGACACCAAAGGCCTCTACCTTTCCATCCCTTGTATCGATAGAGAGGGGGGGGGGGGGGGGGGCAGAGCTTTTGGTTAACCAAAAACTCATGTTCCTTGTAATTTATAAGAAATAAAAGGAGAAGATGAACAAACAATGTACCATAAATCCACAAAGACATTAAATAGATAAAAACATTAAGTAGAACAAAACACAAGCACTATAGATTAAGATTCAATATTAGTAGTAATAAACTCACATATTGAATGTGTTTTCTTTTATATTACTGAATGATTGATCCCATCTATATATATATATTGGTCAATATTGTTAATTGGGTGAGATGATGGCTAAATAGGAAAATCAGAATACTTATTTAAATGATAATGACAAGAAGGTTAAAAAATGTTCCCTTTAATCCATGTGTAATTTATGTTGTATAAAAGTGTACTATGATGTTCTATTTAATTAACATGTAAACTGTATTGTATAATTTGGTAGCATATTTAAGTAAGCTATGATGAATGTTTGGAATAGAAAACGTGTAAAGTTCCTTGCTACTCAGGCACACTTCTTTGCTAGGATTGCAACAATTATGTTTTTAATTGACTCTTTCTTAAGAGTTCTCCAATATCCTTATTAAGAATGATGATATCGATACTTTATTTACAAATGTAGTCAAACAGGAGGTGTTAAAGCTCATAACGATGAAAACACACATTGAATCAAATCTTATAATTCTTACTTCAAAATTAAAAGGTATGTTTAAAACTCACTACTTTTACATGTAGCTTTGAGATGGTTCATGCTTCCTATTCTTAACATGTTCAATTTCATTCTTTGGTAGAATTCAAACTTGATAAGTCAACTTAAATTGATTTATCATTATGTTATTTACAACTTAAATTGTATAGTAATTTAGTAATTGATTTTAATTGTATAGCTACATTGATAAAAGTTGGATGTCTCATCAAAAATGGTCCACTCAACACCTAGAAGGAGTCAAGAGTTTTATGAAATTTGTAAAAGATCAAATGGGTTTAGAATGTGAAATTTGTTGTCCACGCATAGATTACTTAAATTTCAACATTCAAAGTCAAGAAGTGGTATATAATCACTTACAAATCTGAGGTATAGATAAATTCTATACTCCGTGGATTTATCATAAAGAATGTTCTAAAGGAAGAAATGCTAGAAGTGTTGATACATGTGATGATGATGGAAACAATAATGATGTAAATGATAGGGATATTAATGGTGATGATGGGATTAGAGAGATGTTAAAGGATTTGGGAAATTATGTGGAGACTATGAATGATACTGATTTGTCTAATACATTTAGTAGAATTACATAAGATAATTTTATGAAGTTACTAAAAATGGCTCAAGAAGAATTATATCTAAGGTGCTCAAATTTCTCACAACTATCTTTTATTGTCAAGTTGCACTTGAAGGCGTATAATAGGTGGAGTAACAAATTGTTTGACATGTTAATTAAATTAATCAATAATGCATTAACGATTGGCCACAAATTGCCCAAATCTTACCATGAAACAAAAAAAGTTGTTAAAGGACCTTAAATTAGGATACATTTCAATACATGTTTGTAAGTATGAGTGTGCTATATTTTGGAAGGACTGTAAAGATCTTAAAGAATGTCCCATTTGCGGTACATCAAGGTGGCAAGTGGATGATGGAAAAGGAAAAAAAAGATACCCTTTAAAATTAAGAGATGCTTCCCCTTTAAACCACGAATATAAAGGCTTTTTATGAGGTGACATAAAAAGAAACACATTGATGATAACATTCTACATCATTCAATAGACTCAAAGGTATGGAAAGACTTTGATAGGAAGTTTTGATGGTTTGTAGAAGATTTTCGTAATGTTAGAATTTGTTTAACCTCTAATGGATTTGATCCATATAGTAGTATGAGTATTTCTTACAGTATATGGCCAGTAATTTTTGTGTCATACAATTTACCTTATGGAAGTGTATGAAGGAGCCTTTTTTATTATTGTCTTTATTTATTCCAGGACCTAATGCTCCTGGTAAGGATATCGATGTATACATGCAACCACTAATTGATGATTTAAAACATCTTTAGGTGGTTGGATTAGAAACTTATGATGTTATTGAAGATGGAAAATTTAGAATGTATGCAGTTGTTTTGTGGACTATAAATGATCTTCCAGCTTATGGAAATTTGTTTGGATAGAGTACTAAAGGAAATATGGCTTGTTCTGTGTGCAACCAATAAACTCATTCAATGAGGCTACGAAGTAAAATATGTTATATAGGACATCGTAATTACTTGGAATATAGGCATAGATAACGAAGAAGCAAATTGTTTAATGACAAAGTAGAACATAGTGAAGCTCCTTTGCACTTGTGAGTAATGATATGGTTGATCAACTATCACATTTGTCAGAGTTTACACATAGCAAAGATCCAAGTAATAGAAAGTGAAAGCAAATTTTTATTGATCTTAATTGGAATTTAAAAAGTATAATTTCCAGTTTACCATATTAGAAGAATTTACTATTGAGACATAATCTTGATATCATGCATATTGAAAAAAAACATTTGAGAGAATATTTTAGGTGCTTTGATGAGAATTGATGGCAAATCAAAAGACATGATTACGGCCAGATTAGACTTAGAAGACATCAATATAAGAAAAGATTTTCATTTAAGAAAAAGAGATGATGGGTCATACATAATTCCACTTGATGTTACAAAATGTCAAAAAAAAAAGAGAAGCAAACTTTTTATCAATTTCTTAAATCAGTTAAGTTTCCTTATGGGTATGTATCTGATATAGCCCGTTGTGTCAATAAAAATGAGGGAAAAATTTTCTATTTGAAAAGCCATGATTGCCATGTACTTCTGTAATGATTACTTCCTATTGGAATACGTGGGTATTTTTTGAAGGAAGTATCCATAACTTTGGCACAACTGGGTGTGTTTTTAAAGAAATTATGTTATAAGACATTGAAACTAGAAGAGCTTGAAAAAATGGAAAAAGACATAGTTTTGCTTCTATGTAAGCTTGAACTAGTTTTCCCACAATCTTTTTTTGATGTTATGGTGCATTTGGCAATTCACTTACCATAAGAGGCAAAACTTTGTGAACTGATTCAATTTTGATGGATGTTGCCAATTGAAAGGTAATTTATATTAACTTTTACTTTTTTTCTTCAATTATTAGTTTGTAACAATTAATATTTTATAGTTTGTTTAGGTTTTTAAGTTCTCTTAAGTGCTATGTGGATGATAAAGCTTGACCTAAAGGCTCTGATAGAGCTGAGGCTTATGTATCTAATGAATACTTGGCATTTTGTTCTATGTATTTAAATAACATCAAGATAATATTTAATAGGAAAGAATATAACAATGATTTTAATCAAGATGGTGGCTTTGGCTTAGTAGTCTTCTCCCAAAAAATAAGGTCACTTGGAACAAGAAAATATGTGGAGTTAACTAAGCACGAAATCAAAATTGCCCATTGGTATATTTTGAATAGTTATGAGGAAGTTGATTTATGTGTGGAGTATATATATTACTTCTCATTCATTATTCCATATTTAAATTTATCATTCAACTTGTCTTTTCTGATATCTATTTACTTTTTTAAATAGAGAGCGCAAAGATGAAATTAGAACCAAAGGGATTGTTAATGTTGAAGGAAGACATAAAATTAACTTCCCATCATGGTTTAGGATTAAAGTAAGTTATTCATGGAATAGTATGAACAAATGAAAATTGTAGATGTGATTAAATTCTAATTATACTTTTTCTATAGGCAATACAGTTACATAAATGTAAATTTCCAGAGGTGATGATAACATTATATGCTTTGGCATATAGGCCTCATATGTGTGAGAAAACATATACAGGGTACATTGTTATTGGAATTAGATTTCATATAAAAGATTGTGAAAGTCATATTAGAAGCTAAAATTGTGGGGTTGTTGCTGAGGGACAACATAAGGATGATTTTATTAACTTCTATGTTGTCATCTTGGAAGTAATGAAGTTGCATTACATCAAGGATAAAAAGGTTGTTCTATTTAAGTGAAAATGAGTTAGTCTTGGTGACAAAGGGATTAACATAAAAGTGAATAGCAATATTACTAACATCAACGTTAGTAAGACATGGTATAATGATGAACCATTTGTGCTTGCAAGTTAAATGAAGCAAGTATTCTACCTCAACAACACTGTATTGTATAGAAATTAGAAAGTTGTTCAAAAGTTTCAACACTAAAATCTTTTTTATTTTTGTGAAAGGGAAGATTGTCCAATGGGTGAAGATAGTGACGAAGTATACTAAGAGATTGACTTAGAGCTAAATGATGGAGCCCTAGAAATAGAAGATGCGGATATATAATCACTTCATAGGAGAGACGTCGATCCTAATATACTATAACCAAATGAAGTATAAGCCAATCTTGTCTTAGAAAGAGATGAAGACTATATTGAGTACGAATTATATGACAATGATGATACTTTGGTCGAATATAATAGCGATGAAGAGTTAAATCATAATGCAATTAGTGATAATGACTTTTAAGATCTTGATCATAATGATTGAAGGTATCATGAAAGTGCTCTTTATAATGTCTCAAACATTATGTTGGTAACATTTATGATGAACATGTGTGTATTTTTGGTGATTGACTTACGTTAATGTGATTAATATTAATGATTAAATGTATGTTGATAATGATAATTGGATGTATCATGAAAGTGCTCTTTTTATTGTCTCAAAAGTAATATTGGTAACATTTATGTTGAGCACATGCATATTGTTAATGATTGACTTATGTTAATGCATTTAATGTTAATAATTAAATATATGTTGATAATGATTGGATGTACTGTATTGTTACTAAAATTTATTTTTTTTATAGTTATCTAATATAATGGCATATGGTAGAAACAAAAGGAAGAATGTGGCAGTTATGGAACTTGTAGAATAGAGGGATCTGCAATTTCAACGGGATTAATTATTTAATGTCATCAATTCAATTCCTAGAGAACAATAACAACAAACCTCAGATGCCAATGATTTTAGTCATACACGACTTCATTATACCTTAAACAACAATGAAGCAACTAGTGCTGGTTTGTTAATTTCTAACACCTAAAAGTGGACTTATGCTCAAATATATATTCATATATTCTAATATTTCCTTATCATTATTGATTATTCTCAAGTTCCAATGCTAATACTAAAAAAAGATGTGGAGGTAAAACTAGAGGTTGTGAATTGCAACAAATGAATGTTACAATAAGTAGCAAGTTGTCATTACAGATTGATACTCAGCAAAGTCTTTCTGTAGATAAGATCCAATCTACAAAATTGTCAAGTGAGTTGGGGATTATTGTGAGAACAGAATTACCTTGTCTGAAAACATGTTAATGACTTACTTAAAAATGTTTTGCATAAAGTTGCGATAATTTTTTAATATATTTAACTATATGCAATATTGTTTCAATTATTTTAAGATTAATTACAATTTTAATTATTGTTCACAGTTGAAATTGAATATTTTCGTTATTGAGAACCCAGATGTTTCCAATTGCGTGACTTCATTATTGAAACAAAGGACCAAGGACAGTTGTTTGAAGTTGCATCGGTATTATAAATCTTTTCTTTCTTATGTGAAGGCACAAGCACATGTTCCAGAATGAATGTATCAAGAAAATTAAATAATTTGTGTGATTATTGGGCTAACCTAAAAGTTCAGGTTTGCTTTCTTTACCTTCATATTTGTTTCCATTAATCTTGTTAGATGATTTAACGAATACCTAATCTTTTTTTTATTTAGGAAAATTGTGAGAATACAAAGGTCAATAGAGGAAAAATAAAAACATTTTACAATTAGGGGTCCAGATCATTTGCAGTTATTCGAAATGAATATGTAAGTTATTTGTTTGTAAGTTATAATTATATCAATAAACACTATTTTATTTATTATGCCTTGTATTTTTCTTTCATAAAATAGAGTGAGAAGGAACTAGATGGACAAGACCTTGATATGATCACACTATACAAAGTCACTCGCTATAAGGAAGGTAAAGGGTGAATGTCAAAAGAAGTAGAAAGTAACTATGTAAATATAAAAAATTGTCTAGTATTTTAGTTCATTTATTAATATAGTAGTAAGTAATAATATTTGGATTGATTGTTGGTTTTGTTTTTGCAATTAGAATAAGATGTAAGAGTTGTTAGAAAAATCTATGCCTGAGGGGAGTGAGGTCAGTGTAGAAGACATTTATAATACCATACTTAGTACAAGTTCTGGCCATGTCAAAGGTCTTGGCTACGATCCTAAGCCAAAGATTTCAACCTCATAAAAAATAAAATTCATTTAACAACTTTAAGAGGAAATTAAGGTGCTTAAGGTTAAATTACAAGAAACTCGAGCAAAATTAGCCAAACATGATAAGTTATTCAGGTGATTACTTGACCAAGATTATGAAAATGAACAGGAAAGAGAATGGTATTAATTATATCTCATATACTTTTTTTTCAATTCATGTTTCCATTATAATTTAAATTTAATAGTTTTTCTCAAATTGTAGAATTGATGAAGATGCAAATGCAGAGTGATTATGTCGTGAATAGTAAAGTTATATGATGTTTGCTTAATTAGAACCTATTGTTTCAATATCACAATACTTTTTATATATTTTAACTAATCTTTTAGGATTATTATAGGTTCATCGACATGGACAATATTAGCTAGTCGTTCTAGTTATGATGTAATTTTTTATAATCTTAGCATTTATAATATATAAAGTGGTCTCTTTATTTATTATTTTGTCTATAAAAATTGTTAAAGTTGTAATTAAAATCTTGTATATGAAGATTATTCTTTTTTGTTGGTATAATTTAATGATCTTTAGCTTTTTATATACAATACTTCAAAATTTTAGTTAATTTTGTACAATTTATTTGTATAATAAATTTCCAACAAAAATATATCAATCATTATATACAATAATATGGATTAAAAATATAAAGAACAATTTATTTCACAATTGTATAATATTTGGTTAAAATAAAGCTAATTACATTTAGCTACATTTCCAAAAGTGTAGCTAAAAACTTTCGATTACAATTTTAGAAACATAGCTAAAAGTATTTAGCTATAAAAAATGTAGTCAAAACTATTGGCAACTATTTCTCAAAATGTAGCTAACAATTTTTGGCTACGCTGGTAACTATTTCTAAAAACTTCACCTATAGTATTTAGCTACCAAGATTTGGGGATCGTTTAGGCAACAAAATGAAAACGTAGTTAAAAACTATAGGCAATGTTTTTTTTCACCTTTAGCTGTGATTTTTTTCATAGTCAAATGTCAATTTTGTTATAGTGATTTGAACTCTTGTTTTCTTTAATCAATAAAGAACTTACTAAAATGAGTGATGCAAAAGAGCTTAAAGTGTATAGAAGAAATAAAGAGAAAAAATTAGTGAACAAAATCCTTTAAAAGATAAAGAATGAATCTTTTGTCCGCCATATGTCCGAAATCCTTTTTCGAAGCTGACTTCTAGTCCTTGAAGGATTATTGGCATTTTAGGTTTATCACAACATAAAGAAACTCTTTTCTTTAATCCTCTACTGTCTTTTGCCATAATTGCATCTGCACACCAATTACTTAATTTAGCTCTGACATGTTCAATCCTTTTTCTTAAAGTATCTATATTTTCTGGATTATATGTATCTATTAACTTTGATCCTCATGGGTCTGGAATCTTAGCAAAGAATAATGGTAAATAAGTACTTGTATCAGAAACTTGATTATAAATATGATAATAGTAATCTTGAAAGACACAAATATATTTTTCTATCTCACATATATCGCATAACTGTAATCTCATCAAAGCAGTAGTATATCGGGTTATTGTATTTGAATCTTTAACATATTTACCTTCACCATGGAATTCTAATCTAAATGTTTCAACAACTCTTGTTATGAAATTATCTGGGTCAACATATATTGCTTGCTTAGTATTTTCATTTAGATTTTGCCAAAATCTTTGTGCACTATTTAACAATGTTTTTTCCATAAATCCTTTAGTGGTTTCAAAATCCATTTTATTTACTACAACAGCTATCCTTAAAGCAGTTTCCCATTTATCTATTGCTTCTTCAATATTAGCAATACAATCTAAGTCTAAATATATTCCAAAGGGATTTATAGTATCAGCTTTCATTTTTTCATATGGAGTATATTTATCTGAATTAATTCCAGTATACATTAATCCTACATATCCTGTTACTGGCCTATTAAAACTCTGTCCTAGTTTTTGACGTATATAAGGCTCCTTACTAGAACTTGGTATATCTGTTATATTAGGATTTTCAGTTTTTATTCCGGATGGTTTAATATTAATAAATTGTATGCAAATTGATTTTAACTTTTATTTGGTATTAGAGCGATGTATATCTCTGCCTTGCATATCCTCTGTCTTGCTCTATTTTTGTTTTAGTTTTTGAACATGTCTACCGTCTGCATGAGTGACATGTTGGACGAAGAGGTGGCACATCATGTTGCATAATTCAACAAATGGAGGAATGATGCATGCCAGGAGGATGGACGTCGTCGAGTTGCATGGCGGTTATGGATATCGCCATCATGTAACGTGGTCTTGTTTCTTCTCCTGGGTACGTTATAACTGTCATCAGCTCCTCCTCCTCGTCCCTCTCTCTAGCACTGTCTCCTTCGCATCTATGGACCACCTCTGGTAAAGGTTGGAGTCGGGTCACACTGACCCGGCTAAAGGTTGAAGATGATTGCAATTTTCTTAAACAAAATTCTTAATTAATTAAGTAGTAATTAATTAAGTTAATGTCAGGTTTGTTGATGGGTTAATTAAGCCTTAATCTAATTTTGTGATTTTAATTTTCAAAACATTCTTTGTGATTAATATTTTTGTGAATGTTAATTATTTTAATTTGCATGTCTAATATATTAAGAATTATACATTTAAACATTGTATGATTAATATTTGTATTAAATTAGACATGCAAGATTAAATATTGTGATTTTATGCACATTAAAGTTAAACATTATATATGTAATTGAAAATTGTATGTATAAATTTATGAAAATTATACATGCAAAAGGATATTAAATAATTTGTGCATGATTATGTGATTTATTTGCATTATTTCTTTTTTGATGCAATATTTAGGTTTAATTATGATTAAAATAATGTAAGGTGATTCATATAATTTTAATTAATTTGGGAGTAGTCACAACATCTTTAATTGATTAAAATCATATATTTAAGTTTATGGATCACTGTAAACATTAATTGTATTTAATCATATATATATATATATATATTACCCACAAGAATTTGTGTTATATGTATATCATTACTTAAGATAAAATATCAAATTATATTTCTTGATTTACCCATAGGAATTAAGAAAGTAAACATAATTTGATAGTTTTACCAAATGAATCTAATTGAGTAGAATTTTAGCCTATAGGCAAATTTTATGTCACTGAATTCATGCATGATTTACATTGGTAAAACATGGCAATTTTGGTCTCACAATTTTGTTAATAAGCATGTATGTTAATTTTTTAGTTATTTTACATGTGAATATCTTTGAAGTTAAGTGTGACATTCCCGAAATAAAGGGTTATAATTATAAGGTATGGAAGGAGAGAGTGTTTCTTAATTTAGGCTGGATGGATATAGATTATGGTATAAGGAAAGATGAACCACTTGCTATCACTAAAACTAGCACTCCAGATGCAATTAGTCTTTATGACATAAGAGCGATCCAATCATCTCTTTATGGTGTTCATAAAGACTAAGATATCTACTAGTATCTGTGGTTCAGTTGAACAACATACTAAGGTGAAAGACTTTTTAAAAGTCATCGATGAGCAATTTGCTACATCTGACAAGGCTCTTGCTAGCACCTTAATAATGCAATTGTCATCTATAAGGCTCACCGGGATAAAATGATATATGTGATCATATCATGCGTATGAGGGACATAACGACTCAACTAGAAGTTTTAGAAGTGAAAATATCTGAATCTTTCTTATTTCACTTTATTCTGAACACTCTACCCCCACAATATGGTCTTTTTAAAATTTCTTACAACACACATAAAAACAAATGGTTAATTCATGAGTTGTTGATCATGTGTGCTCAAGAAGAAGGAAGATTGGTTATGGAAGAGGGTGGAAAAGTGAACTTGACTATACAAGGAAAGAAAAAGAAGGATCGGGGAAAAAATAAGGGAAAAGGCAACATTCCTCCTCAACCCTAAATAAACAAAGCATCAAAGTATTTCTTCTGCAAAAAGAGGGGACACATGAAGAAAGAATGCTTAAAATTTTAAAACTAGCTCAAAATGAAAGGTACTCAACTTTCATTTGTTTGTTATGAATCTAATATGGTTAATGTTAATCATAACACATGGTGGATTGATTCTGGTTCAACAATCCATGTTTCACCTATGTTGCAGGGTATGCACAAACTAAGAAAACCAGTGAGAAATGAACAATACATCTATTCAGGAGACAAGATGAGTTCACATGTGGAAGCCATTGGCACTTACAGTTTGACGTTAAGCGGTGATTTTATTTTACATTTGGAAAATACCATTTATGTGTCAATTTTTTCTCGAAATTTAATTTTTATTTAAGGACTTCTACCATTAGGTTTTACCTTTAATTTTAAAGATTATGGTTTTCAATTATCCAATAAATCTAAAGTTCTTGGACATGGTGTTTTGATTGATGGTCTTTATTCTCTTAAATTACAAAATGACACTGCTTATACTTCTTGCATATTACTGCTGGGATAAAATGATGTATTGGGAATGATGATTCCTCTATATTGTGGCATCGTGGATTAGGACACATCTTCATTGAGAGACTTAAGAAATTGGTAAACGAAGGAGTACTTGGTACTTTGGATTTTTCTGATTATGAGACTTGTGTTAATTGCATTAAATGTAAGCAAACTAACAAATCTAAAAGAGGTACAAAGAGGAGCACAAATTTATTAGAAATCATACATAAAGATATTTGTTGTCCAGACATGGATGCAAATAATCCGAAATACTTTATCACCTTCATAGATGATTATTCACGATATATGTATCTCTACTTACTTTGTTCAAAGGACGAAGCTTTAGATGCCTTTAAAGTTTTTAAGGTTAAAGTAGAAAATCTGTAGCACCCTCTTACCTCAGGGTACACACCGGGACGCCCGAAGGTCACCCCGGTACATATCCTATGACAAGGGCGAGCTACGTTCGATCACTACATTCACTTCCAATGGCATGGTATCACAATTTACTTAAAAAGCATCATA
>JAOSBK010000204.1:27011366-27028487 GCA_027568895.1 Erythroxylum shatona | reverse complement strand
TATTCAAAAAGCTTGAAAATCAAAAGTACTAACACTAAAAGTCTACATTCGACTTCCACCTAAATTCCCGCATCCTTAGAGGAAATTTCCAAACTTCTTTTCTTCATAAAACTTGTAGTCCTTTATCTCTAAATCACAACGAATCCAAAATCACCTCAATTGGACATCTACCGCCAAAGATATGCCCAAAATACCAAAATTCCTCTTTGCTGGAAAAAGGGGCTCGCCGCGACGAAGGCACGCTCGCCGCGGCGAAAGCCCGTACTCGCCACGATGTGCACGTAAGTGTGCGCCGCGACGTGCACCATTTTCTCGCACGTCGCGGCGTGTTCATCCGCACGTCGGCCTGGAGAACGTCTCTGAACCAGATTTTTCAGCATTTTTCCAACCTCAATCCTTCCCTTTTGCAAATGCAACACAACTAAACCTTGATTCAAGTCCTATACTACATTTCTAACCCATTAACACCTTAAAAACAGGCACAGAATCAACAACCCAAAGAAATCTATCCATTTTTCCCTTAAACCCTAAACCACTGATTCTAACACATTCAATCCATCTTAGGGTTTAATCTAACCACAACACAAAGGAAAGAGTTCAAACTTACCAACAATTGCTTCAATCTGTCGGAAATCTCTAGGATCGAAAACCCTCTTTTCTTCTCCTTCTTCCTCCACCTACGGCAACTCTCTCCTCTCTTTTCTCCTTTCCTCTTCTTTTCCTTTCCTTCTAATTCTTCTAACTCTTTCTTAATTCTAAAGGGGGGACAAAGACCAAGTTACCCCTCCTTGTCATGCCTAAACCATTCCAATCTAAGCAATCTTCCCAAAAAGCCCTCATACATTTTTACCCTATAATCCTATTTAAACCTCATTAAACTCAAATACACTTCAATTAACCACTAATACTCCCAATTTAATCAAACTAAGGCATAAACACATAATTAACACCATTCATGCTTAAATAACATCAATTAGAAAAATTTAGGGCCCAACAAATGGAGCTGTCAATCCTTGTCCGGCCGTCGCTAAATTTACCAACTAAAAGAAGCATTTTGTTGAAAAATTTACTGACAGCACAAAATTATTGTCGTTATATTTAGCAACGGAAGATAAAATATCCGTCGATAAATTAGCAACAGAAAGTCTATGCTTCGTCGACAATTATTACCTACAGATGACTTGTTCTGCCAGTAAATTCCGTCACAAAATTTACTTGCAGATGGAAAATATATACTATGTATTTGACTATTAAATATTGCATTGAAATAATTTATTTAACGAAAATCTTCTCTTAGAGTTCATAATCGTATAAAATTCTTTGAACATTTTAAAATGATAAACAATGATTTTTAGGATAAGTGAAATCACATTATGAAACTTTTACCATAAATAATGATTTATCACTATTGCACAAAAAGTTACTTCTTATGATATGGTCACCAAGTTGTAGTTTAAATAAGAATTTTTATTTATAAATCTTAAGATGCTAATTAATATTTGTAAATATTTTTAATGAAAATCTTAAGGTGGATCATAGTTTTAACTAAGTTGATTTATTTGGGGAAGCTATACATTAATTCTTGTAGTAATCAATTTTTGAGTTCCACATGACCACCACCCCCTAGGTACAAACTTTATTACCTTCTTGTTATCCATTTGTTAATTTTCACTTGCTTCTAAGAGAAGGGCCTGACTTATACGCCAAATCTGAATTTCGGATGAAAAACGTCAAAACTTTTGTCGGGGCTTGATTGACCCCACCACACAATAGAATGAAAGTACAGAGTACTATAATGCATTAGACAATAGCAAAGTAGTAATCTGTAATTGATGTGGCATGAAATGTGGAAAGTTAAAAACTGAAGAATGCTCCACGTATGCCAGTGCCAGTGGAATCCCCAGCTAGCGTACGGTTGGATTAGGATACACCCAGACCCTGGCTACCTAGAAGTCCCTAAGCGATTTAATTAAGAATCAATGTTTTTTGTTTGTCGGGTTTCACATATCTTGCTACATAGTCTCTTTTCAAAATAATATACATAGATAACTGGCTTCAAAAGAGAATACATAATATCTATCTATTTACCTATACATATATCTTTACGTGTGTGTATCTATACATCTGTACAGGCAACGTTCGGAAACTAGTGTGTTCAGGATTTAACACTTGCAGTTCAATTGTTTGTTGTTTTCACCTTAATCCACTATATATAGACACAAAAGACCCACCACTGGCTCAGGACAGACAAATTGTTGATGATCACCAGCTTGGCAAAATTAAACGTCAAGAACAGCACACGTTAAAAATGGCGAAACGTTTCAAGCTCAGGCTGTCCCGAGTCATCCCGTCCTTCCAATCTTGTCGCTCCAAGGACCCATCTTCTCTGCCGTCGAATCCTGTTCCTTCATTTCTCAGACTCGCCCCGGTGGTCGACCTCCGCCCACTGTCCAGAACACCTCACCACTCCATCATCAAACGCCACGTCTCATCGGCGTTCACGTCCATTGGCTGCGGTTTAAGATCAAAGTCCACCTACAGCGGTAATGTGTCCGATGCTGACCACTCCAAATCGCCGCCGCCTCCTCCTACACCGGAGTTCCATTGGGAAAGAGAAGATAAATGGCATGTGATAGCTAAAGTCAACGAAGAAAGTAGTACTACTCGTCAGAAAATCTACAGGAACGACGTCAACGTTGTGCTTCCTCCTCCACGGACACCGAGCTTGATGAGGAAGAAGCGAGGAGGCAAGAAAAAGAAAATGACACCCAGAACTCGAATCAGCACTTCGTCAGCTGATAGCGAGTTGTTTAGCAGTGAGGGTTTTGAGGACGAAACTGACATGAATAATGAAGAAACAGAGACGTTAGTTTCATCTTCCAAGAGCTTTTCAACAGATTCCTCGTCGGAGTTCAATGGCCATCATCTGGAAACCATTCGCGAAACTCCCTTTAGTGGGGTTGCAATTAGCAATCGAAGGAAAAAGGTTAAAAAGGAAAGACGGAGCTTTTCAAAGCAAAGGGCAACGAGGAACAAAGTAAGAAAGAGTTTTGAGTCGATGTCGCCGGCGAGACTTTGCCGATTTCAGTGGCTGATACCGTGCACGGTGGAGGGAAAAGTAAGGGAAAGCTTTGCAGTGGTGAAGAAATCCGACGACCCTTATGAGGACTTCAGGAGGTCGATGATGGAGATGATACTTGAAAAGCAGATGTTTGAAGAGAGAGACCTGGAACAGCTATTGCATTGTTTCTTATCTCTCAATTCCAGGCATCATCATGGTGTTATCGTCGAAGCTTTCGCCGAGATTTGGGAGGCCTTGTTCTGCAGAAGATCATCGATTTCTAACACAGTTTACAGAGCTCGTTAAACTGCGCGCTAATTGTATGATCATCAGGGTCTTTCTTTTGTCTTTAATCTTCATGTAATTTAGTAATGTACGATTATCATATATATTATCAAAACTGAAGTTGGAAAACGCAATGGACATCTCCGCTGTCCGATATGAGACGACCCATCAGGTAAATAAAGAGCAAGTCACCAGTCATTTCTATACGAGTACTTTCACAAGTCTATGAAGTCGCTCGCATGCAGCAAATTTCATTTTTAAATAGGGTAGCTCAGTACTTGGTATGTACGTACTGAAATTTTCTAATCTTATCCTCACTGAAAAGCTCTGGTTCCGGTGGAATTGTTTGTCCTGGTCGAGCCATGGTGGAGTCCAATACTATTCTTGTGCTGGTTGGCTAGGTTAGGGCTTGAATTTTCAGTGACTAGAGCTGAAGGTTTCTGTATGTTCAGGGATACTGCTAGTCTTGTCATATTAATGGAAGAAGCTATAAAGCTTGTGAATTTTAACCTTATGAATTGATGTATGCAGTGTCCTCTGTGAAGGGTAAACTTTTGAGTTTTGACCCAAAATTTAGAAGAAGAAGGTTGAAAGTTTTGCCCTTCCCCAGTTTTAATTTCTTTGAAATTAACCTCTATATTAAGCAAAAAGACAACTGTAATTATGAGGGCTTTTTATGGATCGAGACCATTTTCTTCGTTAATATTAACATACCAAGAGAGACTAAACCAAACAGCTAATCAACCGCTGGACACTTCCAAGAAATGGTCATTAAGAAGCAGTCACAAGTGAAAAGTCTCAGTTGAAAAGGCAAGAATAATGACGCAATGTGGGTGCGGGAAAGTGGAACGGTCACCTTCCTCCGTCTTGTAGGGTTTGATTATTCCATTTCCACTGCACATGGATGCTATCACCCAAAATATGGTCTAATGTGCTCCACTTGGTTGGGAACTATCATTGTTCGATATAGCTATAATGGCTACACAGGGTTCCATTGTCTCCTCCGTCAACTTACTTTCATGTATCTTTTATTTTCCTTTTTTGACAATTGATGCAATGAAACTTCGGCGTGTGTGAGATCTTCGGCTCTAGGTTCGAATGTTCGATTTTACGTCTTTGTAATGGATTGTCGCATAGTTTGATTGGTGGTTTTAGAGTATTTTTCAGGAGGAGGTTAAAAATACAATATCCGATAAAAAAATTCAAATGATCTATCTTAAGAATAATTATATTTTTTTGTAATGACTTAGATTTTATCTCTATTAGTTTCTTGTTAGAACAAAAGTCCAAAAAGTTTTGATCCATACCTATTAATAATCGATGAGTTATTTTTATATTATAAGCGGAACAATATAAGCCATTTTTTTTTTGACTCAGTTGGAGAAATACATTAAAATTAAGTTACAATTCGGAAAAAAATGACCCCTGAATTATCCTCTAGTAGGATAGAAGAGCAACTTTCAGGCGAGTTTAGATACCAATTGATACCAAGTGTAAGCTTCTTGACGTGATTTGCTAGCCAATTTAAGTGTACTAATTATCCGTTTTGCAAAAGTTTAGAAATGGTCATAATATATGTATTTTTATTTTTTAAAAAATTATTTTCGTAATTTAAAACTGTGATCTTATAATTACAAAGAAAAACTTTATTGGCCATTAGTTTAAATAATTTATTCTAAGAATTAAAGTAAAATAAACGATAAGAAATGTCACTTTTTAAGATAATAAGATGATCCTTCCCTATCATTTTAGCCACCTCATACATGTCACTAATAAGTGAAAAGACAAAATAAATAAAACTATACAATTCTACACATGTAATAAGGCCTTTTGTTACGAAAGTATGACCACAGACATGAAAGCATTGGACTATGCTATTAATGCAATGCATGGTCTAGAAACTAGAATCCATCAACTAATTTTCACAACACCAGAGAACAAAAGTGCCCTCGTCATCAGGTGGTCTATTCTGCTTCCTATGCTCGTTCACCGTGCAAATCCTCTGTTTCGCTAGCTGGCCATGGTATCTGTAATATATATATATATACACACATATATATGGATACAGTAGTAGCTTCAAAGCCGGCAGGAGGATGAACATATATAGCAGTAAAAGTGCATGTACACAAATAGATTAGAGCCTGTTACCGTGAATGGTACGTTACCGGGCCAAGAAATTTACCATGGGACAAACACAAATAAATTTTAACTGCAAGTGGTAACATTTCAGTGAGACGATTACACACACGGTATCAGAGATTCTTTACCCACCAAAGAAAACCTGACTCCGATTTTTGGCACTTGTTCCCATGAAAGCGACAGCTTTTTTCAGTGCACGAGACAGGAAATTAGAGATCTTTGGAATTCTACTGCTCCATATCCTTTCCGGCATGCTTTGTTATCTTCTTTACAAGTCACTCAAGGCTCTCAGAACTTTACCAGTTCTTCGGGGTTAAGACTTGTTATTGGACAGCCCTTTTCAAGATCTCCACGGAATGGACCAACATTTAGATGACCTTTCCTAAGAAGTCCATCTTGGAAAAATAAACTTAACTTTTAGGTTCGTAAAGTGTTAATTTTTAATCTATTAATTATTGTGAACTATGATCTATATTTTGGCCAATTATTTAGAGTATATTATTTACAATCATTTAATAGTTAAAAATTAAGTGGATGTTGTATAAAATAACAGAGGTTGGAAGAAGTATTAAATGTAAATAGATAGGAGTTGAATATAAAACTATAATCTAAAACTATCTCATAAAAATAAGAAGAGCTTATAAAAAACAACCTTCATTTCCTCTAATTCCTCTCTCACTACACTTGTCAAATTCCTCTTTCAATATCTGTGTAATAAAGAGGTACCAAAGTTTGGTTGTCTTAGTCATAAAAAAAGACAAATAATATATTTTCCTTTGCTCACCAAAAGACAATTATGGAAGTTGGTGCTTTCAACTAAAGGCTTTACGAGGCTCTAATGATGTATGAGAGATAGTAGAGATAGGCTATCAGGAACCTTAAAATGAAGCTTCTCTAAATCCTACCCAAAGGGAGGCTTTACATTATGGTAAAAAAAAAATGATTAACAAGCCCTCACTCTCATCCACTAATATTTGGATGATGTCGAGTTCAAGAAAATTATAAACGAAAGAACTTCAAAAGAGAAATAGGAGATTCTTCAAAATGCTCACTAGGACATTAATAAAGTAAATAAGGTCGTCTACAAACTCTTTGTCACAAATTTGAACATCTTCATATGGAAGAGTGAATTTATTTCAAATTATTATAATCAAGTGTTGGTCATTGTTAATAAAATGAAAAGAAATGGAGAAGCCTTGAACAATACATGAGCAGTAGAGAAAATTCTTTGATCTTTAACTCCAAGCTTTGATTATATTATTGTTGCAAATAAAGAATCAAAGGATATAATCCTATCACTGTTGATGAACTCATGGGGTTACTACAAGCTAAGAAAAAGAATCAAGAAATTCCTATAAACAATAGGTAGAGACTAAAGAGGTCGTGGACGTGATACTGTCAAGGTAATCAAGAAGAAAAAGCAAGTCAAAGTTTTCCTCCAATTAGGGGATGTGGACATGGCAATCCATTAGATAAGCATAACAATGCTTAAGTTCAATGCCATAATTGATAAAGGTATTGAATTATTCGTTAGATTATTGAAGTAAAAGCCAAAATGTGAATGAGAAGGTAAACTTCACAATATGTCATCAAGAAGAAGAGGAGCTCACCTTATTAATGGAAAAATTAAAGGAACAAAAAGAAGAGGATAATAGGTGGTATCTTGAAATAAGAGCAAGCAACCATATAAGTGGAAGTTAAGATATGTTCTTTAGGCTTGATAAAAGAATACAAAGTGACGAAACATTTGGAAATGGCTCTATAGTTACAATAAAAGGAAGAGGTAACATTCTTATCAACCTAAATGTTGGTAGGCTTAAATTTGTTTATGATGTCTACTATGTGCTCAATATGAAAAATAATATCTTAAGTTGAAAGCATCTTTTAGCGAAAAATTATAAGATCAAATTTAGAAATAGACGTTGTAAGATAATGAATGAGATTAAAAATTTGATAACTACAGTGCCAATGATATAAAATAGATTATTCCCCTTAAATATTCAAAATGATGTTGCTAAATGCTTACAAGCATATGTAAAGGATGATTCTTGGCTTCCACACTTGAGGTTTGGTCATATAAACTTTAACATTATAAAAGGTTTGCCTTCCATCGATTGTTCTAATCAAGTATGTGAAGGTTGTATCCTTGGAAAGTAAACTAGAAAAAGTTCTCTAAAAGAAGTTTCATTAAGAGCAAATAAACCATTGAAGATCATCCACAAAGATATTTATAGATCGATAAATTCAATTAATCATGGCAAAAATAGGTACTTTCTACTCTTTATTGATGATTTTAGAGATAAAACTTAGGTATATTTTGTTAAAGAAAAATCATAGGCATTCATCATCTTCAAAAAGTTCAGGGTTGTTGTGGAAAAGGAGTGTGACTATGAAATTAAAGCTATAAGATTTGATAGTGGAGGAGAGTTAACATCTAAATAATTTAACAACTATTATGAAGATAATGGAATACATTATCCTTTAACCATGCCAAGTTCTCCACAACAAAATGGCATAGATAAAAATAAAATAAAATAATTCCTAACATAATAAGAAGCATGTTGAAAAGCAAAGATGCCAAAGGAGTTATGGGATGAAGATATGAGTTTAACATCATATATATCTAATAGGATTGTCTTAAAAAGTCTTTCCAAAATTACTCTAATAGAAGCATTGAATTGGAAAAAAAAAATGTAAAGCACCAATGAGTCTTAAGAAGCATAGCTTACGCTCACATTCTAGTTGAAAGGCATACCAAACTTATTGAAAAAAGTCAAAAGCTAGTCTTCATCACTTATGAAAAGGTGTCTAAAGGTTATAATCTTTATAATTTGGTTAATGAAAAGATCATTGTTAGTAGAGATGTTGAGTTTAATGAGGAGGCTTCATGGGATTGGAGTATTAAAGAAAATGAAAACTATAATTTCTTTCTTATCTTTATAGAAGAAGCATAACATAATCAATCCTACGAAGAAATCACAAGTCCATTATTGACTCATACTTCATCACAAGTTTAAGATCCTTTATCAAGCTCAACCTCTAATGAAGAAGTCTAACATTATGGAAGTATGGAAGAAATTTATAAGGCCATTAAAAGTCTAAATAATCAATTTAACCTCCTTTATCTGTATTTTGATTGTGAGCCTATAAACTTTCACAAAGAAAAAAAAGACAAAAAATGATTAGAAGCTGTGAACAAAGAGGTCAAGGCAATAAAGAAGAACAACACATGAGAGCTAACAACACTTCCAAAAGTTCACAAAGTGGTTAGTGTAAAATGATTCTCCAAGTTAAAAAGAAATGCCAATAGAAGAATTTGAGAGGTACAGAGTAAGATTAGTGGCTAAAATTTATATTCAAGGGGTTAATGCTAAAGGTGTTTTCTGATTATGAGTTTATAAACTTCTAAAAAGAAACAAAAGACAAAAATGGTTATAATCTATGAATAAGGAGATCAAGGTAATAAAGAAGAATGAAACATAGAAGCTAGCAATAATTCCTAAAGGTCATAAGGTGATTAGTGCAAAATGGGTCTACAAGTTAAAAGAGAAATGTCGAATTAGTCGCTAAAAGCTATATTCAAAGGGACAGTGTCGACTATAATGAGGTGTTTGCTAAACTATATGATTTATCATCTCTTTAGCAATATAAAAAAGGTGAAAATCTTCCAAACGGACGTGAGATATGCATTCTTAAATGGCTCTCTTTATGAAGATTTCTATATTGAGCAACTAATGGGATATGCAGAAAAGGGACAAAATGACAAAGTTTTGAATTTCAAAATGGATTTTTATGGCTTAAAACAAGATCCAAGAGCTTGATATAGCTGTATAGATAGTTACTTCCTAGAAAATAATTTCTCATAGTGTTCTTATGAGTATTCTATCTCTACCCTAAGCATGAGAAGCGAGATTTATTGCTCATGTGCTTCTACATGGATGATTTAGTCTTCACTGGCAATAAGCCAAATATGTTTAAAGAATTCAAGAAGGAATGACTAAGAAATTTAAAATGACTCGCATTAGCCTTATGGGCTACTATCTTAATATTGAAGTAAGGAAAATGGATAAAGGAAATTTTATTTCATAAGAAAGATATGCTAGAGAAGCATTCAAGAAATTTAATATAGAAAATTACAATTGTCACCACCTGAACGAGCGCATGACCACACATAAAACTCAAAAGCCTAAGCCCTTAAATCATGTAAGCATGATCACAATGAAAAAAATAAATGTAAAAATCTCAAAAAATAAATAACAACATGGGCACATATAAGTACAAACACAGTAAAGTACAATAACGTTATCATGCATCAGAAGAAAATTTTCAACATACTAAATCATATCACTGCAGAGACTAAAGCATAAATACAAGTGAAAATAATTGAAAAGCATACATGGAAGTAGATATGTTGTAGCCAACATTCCTCAGAGTATTGGGAAGTTGGTTGTAGCTAACCTGAAAAATAGGGTGAAGGAGAGTCATACCTCACTAAATAAGTCCATATTGCCCAATGACACCTACTGACATCCTCGCATAATATGTAGTTTATATTAGTATAAGCACACATATATGATGCATGAAAAACCACATGTAATAGACAATAACTTGTGGAGAAGGAAATTTTGTAAGACCCTAATCCCTAAGGGTAAATGCTTATAATATTATACCTCTAATGGTTAGTAGGAGCTAATCATCACCAATAACCTAACCATCTTCTATACTCTTATATCTATAAGGTTCTCTTAGTCCAAAGGGGTGATAGGAAGTTAAGCATTACCAATACACTAGCCCACACTTAATAAGTCACAATCACATTTATAATAGACAATATCAAACAAGGACCTGATTGAGAGCTAAACATCAGCTAAGATCGATTCGTACTATATCTCAATATCATGTCATAATTATTCTCATAATCAAACCAATGTGCTCTTAGTCCTAATACATACCCATCAGGTGGCAAGTCTTACCAATTTTTTCCTCCTACACATTCATAATCAAACCTATCCACACACAGTTCAAATATCAATCCTAAAATTTCACAAAATAAGCACTCAATCAAGTAAGAACCATTATAAATGCATGTAGTATGCTTTAGGTACCCAAACTCATATTCATATACTTAGATATAGCAGTATTATTCGCTTAGGCATCATGATAACAACTACTCAAATTACATATATACATGTATATACTTATATATCATATATGTATATATCATAACATATCCACGTGCATAAAGATAGGATCATCTATCCTAAGTTAATATGATATCAATCCTGAAATTTCACAAAACAAGCACTCAGTTATGTAAGAACCATTATAAATGTATACAGTATGCTATAGGTACCCATAATCATATTCATATACTTAGATATAATAGTATTATATATATGCATAAAGATAGGAGCATTTATCTTGAGTTAATATGTCATCAATCATATCAATCTAGAACCATACTCAATAAAGGGTATGAATTCGGTATCGGTAGATAGATATGCACTTATCTGATTGATGTACTTGTCAGTCTAATCTTTGCAATATAAGTCCCATTAATAACCTAGGACTCATTAGGTTTCCTAAGATGGTTCAATTATGCAATTTAGTCGTTGATTATATTCTTGCCTAAACCTTCTATGATTTTTAATTTGCAAACCGCTAAGAAGTTTGTTATGGTTCTTAAGGAAAAAATGAGCATCACAATTTATAATATTTTTTAAAAAAATTAAATAAGAGTTGCCAGAAGGTTGTTGGAAAGTATCTCTAGTGATTGGAATATTCCTTTGATAACCAGGAAATTGTTCAATCTTAGAATTTAACAATTTTTATACCAAATGAAGGCTTTTAAAGAGTAGAAAAACTTTTACAGCTACAAGAAACTCAAATTATCAACTAATCTTTAATGAAATGAAGAGAAATTATTTCAGAGTTGTAACTTCTATTTTCATCAATTGGTTATGATACAGATGGTGACCAATGGTAAGGCTACGGGTCCATTATGCCAACCTATGAGAAAAAGAGTCATGCATATTTCAAATATTGGAGAAGACTTGATGTTAAATTCAACAAATTTAAATAGTTATGTGGCATATAAAGATCTTTAAGAATATAAATAAACCACAATAAATAGAGGCACAAATTGCATATTAATAAAAGAGAAGAATAATTATTTATGACAATCTTCTTTGCTATTAATAATTCAAATAAAAGTTAGAAATAACCTCTCCATCAACTAAGGATAAGACTGTGTATTATTAAACCTTTTAAGACTAAAACAGGACTCTCACTGAATATTATTATTGTTGTAGTTATTTTTGTAGTTCAAATGAAAGATAATTGATTGACAATGATTTCACTAATCATACAATATACGATCATGAGTTCTTTAAAGAGCTCAATAAGTATGTTATTTCTAATGCTAGAATTAATAATATAGAATCCATATTTATTATAAAAAAAGAGCAATCACAATTGAAAGTTGTTCAAGTACTAAAACAATCACTAACGTACATGGAATTAACTAAAATGTGTTGAGTGTTAGTCAACTGCTTGAAAAGGGAAACATAATTTTGTTTGAGGAAAAATTATGCCTTATTAATGATACAAAAGGATATGGCTTATTCAATGGTAGAAATTAAAGGGAAACTTTTCCATTGGACTTAATAAAGAAGTAATAAGTTTGTCCTTGCTCAGACAATATAACAAAGCTTAAGGAAAGCAGGTTATAATATTTCAATCATAGGATAGGCCCGAAGCTTATGTAAAGCCTTCTCTCTAGATGAATGCTTCTCAAACTATAAGGCACGTTAATATGGAAAGCAAAAAATGGTGTAGGGCTTGAGCCCAGCCTAACTTGAGGCTCAATTAGGCCTTAGGATAGGCCCGAAGCCTGATAGGGCTCGTGCAGGCACATTTGAATTAAAAATAAATAAATAACTTTTAAATTTTAAAAATTATCAAAATTTTTTATAACATATCTTGTTATTCAAAAACCCTTTATTATTAAAATTATTAAGTTTAATGTCTTGTTTTTGAAAAAAATAATTAAAATTTATTTGCTTAATTTTTTAAAATTTTGATTGATGTTGCTTTAAATTAATATCTCTTTTTTTACTAATCACTATTCTTTTAAATTTTATTTATCTAAAAATTTTATAACATATTTTTATCTAAAAATCCATTTAATAAAATGGTGTTGATTCATTTTATGAGTCTGCTTATGCAACAAATATCACAATAATATTATGAAAATAATTTTACTATTATAATAGAAAAAGTATTATAATGCTAATATTACCCAAATTGTTTAATGATACAATTTATAAAAGTTAAAAGAAATTATCAATTATAATTACTGACAAGTATAAAGAACATTTTAGAACTTGCATAAAAACACACAAGTAAAATGAATTAGAAAATAAATAGATGCATATTTAGGTACTTTTTCTTCCTAAAATAAGGAATGAGCATGTAGATCTAATTTTTACTCAAAAAGTGCATTATCTAGTTTGAAAGAAGCTAAATCTATAATTTATATCTTCAGTTGTGAAAACCAAAACTATCATATGATAAATAAGTAAATTCATAAACAAAAATTAAAAATAACAAACCAACAATGGATGAAAGGGGATAACTAATCGTTATAATCAAAATCATCAATAATTTGCACAATTTAATCCACAAGTAGAAACATTAGTATGCAAATTATACCTGATTATGCAACAATTGTATTAAATGAATATTCAACTCATAATAATCAACAATTAAATATACCTTCATAATTGAATTTTTTCAAAGAAATTTTAAGTTGAAAATCTAGTCTTAGTACCAGTACCTATGTTAATAAAAAAAGACAACATAAGATAATATAATTTATGATTGTTAAAATTATTATGATAGACAAAATTATTATATCATAAATTATATAGTTTACCCTTAATATCTTCATCCTTTAACTGACTTCGGGCACGCATAAGAGCTTTTACAATATTAGGATGAACCCGAGTACAATGAAGACTAATTATCTATCTGTCAGTACTAAAAGCAGACTTCAAAGTAACATCAAATAATGGAATTGCTAAAATATCGTTTGCAATTACTTACATGATCAAAAAAGTACTTCTATAGTTCTTCCACCACAGTAATACATCAAACTCCACACCTTGAACTTCAATCATAACACCTATCTCTAAATAATTGTCTAACTCCATTCTATTGTAAAAAATCTTAACCCTTTTTTTCTTTGATTAATTTTGCAAATAATGGTTTCGCGTTAGTTTTAGATGAAGTTAAAGTTGAAGTTGCAGCTTAACTACTGTGATCCTGATTTTTTTAAAATCTTAATTGATAATCACTAAACAAATTATACCTGAATTATTTAATGACATCAACATACTCCTGAACCTGATCAACATATAAAATGTTATAAAAATAAACCTCCCTCATTTTGTATTTCAGGTCTAACACAAAAATAATTGCTATAGTTTGTCTGACCATATACTAGTAAGAATTGAGCTTCTACATCATCTATTCTACTAAACCCAAATCACCTTATTGCTATCAAATATCCAATTAGATATAGATTTCTTAATCTTACACATACTGCTAAAGCAATTGTTCAAAGTTTGGTATTTTTGTTCCCAAGAATAACTCAATAGCATTATAAAATATTTCCAACTTTGTATAGAGTGCTTTAGGCAACTCCTATTGCTCTTCTATCAATATGTAAGTATATTGAAAATCCCTTTGTCTTAGCCTGCTAAACACCTCAACATACTCGATTTCTAACTTCAACATCTTTAATGTTGAATTCAATATGGTAGGATAATGCAAAACCAATTTCCTCATCATGAAATACGTAGTTATCATGTAGTTTCTTTAAAATTATCAACTTTTTTGGATATTGCACTCCAATACACTACACAAACCTGAATTAACTTTATTGCTTCCTTTATCACCTCCAACTTGTCCTTCACAATCAAATTCACAATATGCACAAAACAACACATATGGAATAACCTTCCACTAACCTACAAGCTTTTAACCTATAACTCATTCTTTAACTTTTCAATCATGGCATCATTTGTGTTACAATTATCAAGTATTATAGTAGGCAGCTTGGTGTTGATATTCCAATCCATTAAATAATCTAATAATAATATTGTCAATCTTTCACTTATATATGTTGTCAGCTTATAAATAAACCTACAATTTAAAAATATAAACAAAAGATGATTATAACGTGCTCAATAATTAAATGATAACAATATTAAAGAATATGATTGACCTAAATAGTTAATTACATAGAGTCCAATTGTTATGAATGTAGCTTGTTATTACTATCATATAACCCCTCTTTTGGTTATCAACTGTCTATATGTTTGATATCACAGCTAATCATACATAAATAATCATAGATAAATACTCAACAATGTCTTTAATATTTCTTTCTTTTGATCCTTATATATCTTAAAAATATCTTTTTTCAAGGTATTTCAACTTTGGATCTTAAAGGTTGGTTAGAGTGAGGTGAAAAACATCCTAAATTTTTGCTATTAACTATAGAGAGTGGTTGCTCATCACTAATGATCATCTTAGCTAACAAAAACATTAATTTGATATTGTCAAAAGTTGTGGCATTCATTTCATTATTCCCTCTCATTAAGTTAGGGGTAAAAATGTTTGATCTCTTAATACGATCTTTTTTTTCTGTTACACAACTCCCTATGTCTCTTTAAATGAGAGGTTCTGCCTATTGAACTTGTGACTAACATCTTGTGACAACATTTACAATCGACTTTATCATCTTTATCCATTCATCTAGTCATGATGAAGTGATTCCAAACGTTACTTCTCAATGGACTTGCTCCTTCAACATGAATTATTTCTTCACTTAGTATCAAATTAGAAGTATCCACTGGTATACTATCTAGTACCATATAAAAACTCTCCACTAAAGGAATACACTCATCCATATAAAACAATCACCATATACGAACATATAAGTTATTCTTGGATATTAACACACATACTTACACTTTATCATAATCAATACAAAGAAAGTTCATAATTGTTTCTTTAACAAGTTGCCCAAAGTGAGAATACGGTTTCTTAATCATTACCTCTCATTCAAAAACTAATTTTGGCTTGCCCATTACTTTTTAAATTAAACTTCTTTACATTTTTCAAATTTTTGAGTAATTGAAACACGATACTTTCCATTTGCTCCAAATACACTTAGAAAAATCCTATTGTCACTTGTCAACAAGGTTGAGTCAAATATATTGATATGCTCATAAAATGAAATAGAAAACATAGCTTATCATTTCAATTTTGGTAGATATTAACATGTATAACTATCTCGTATCAATTTACAAATCAATCATATTAAGATGCTTAAAATAATCTTATAACTAAGAGTCTGTACCAAGTATTTAATCAACTGAATACTATATTTATAGTCCGTTACAATTTTGATTAGTTGAAATTTCTACGAAATTCGTAAAAACAATACTTGATGAATAATCTGTAATGTAGAAGCAAATAGTTGATATGTACATGAGGAGCATGCAATAACATACTAAATCTTTGGCCAAGATGAAGACCCTAATGGGCCAATAATGTACATCGGCAAGATTTCTTCTTACGTTTGCCTAAGTTGCTTTTGTGTGCTTTAAAGCTTTAAGAGAGAAACCATACTATTTAGAATTTAGTCCTTTTACATCTTCAATAGAAATTGATGCTATCAAGAGTACCTAGTTATTGGTGCCATTACTCATCTTAGTTTTCTTCTTAGATCAAATATTGTTGTTTTCCATTTTTTTATAGTGTTTTGTTTCAAAAATGGAATATTCTTAACATAAAGGAATTTGCACCCTAATTTGATGCTGAGAGACATCTTCCCAAATGCCAGTTTTGTTGGACCGCTTTTCTGGAATCCAACAATCTCTTTGATACCACAAGATGTTAGAGTTGGGGTCACAAAACCTATTATAAGGCTCTGATTTCTCAAAAATTTCAAAAAATTCGAAAAACTTTTAGCTTCAGTAGTGGCAGGTCCGCTACGGCGAAAGTCTTTGCATCGCCTCAGCGAAGTCACCAAAATTAGCACCGAAATCCTTCGAACAAAACCCAGACCACCCATATTCAACACCAAACATACATACATTCCTACAATTCTTTTAACACAACCATTTTAGAAAAGAAGTTAACTATGAACAATTACAAACGAAACTTCTTCAATTCATCATTTCATTAGTAAGCAAAAGAGTTAAAAAAACTTTATTTAAATATCAAAAGCTACACTATTGGCTGATTACATAATACAAAATACACGTGATACAATTGAATGCTTATGCTTGATATGATTTTAAATACCAAAGTTTTTGAACTAACTTAAATACTAAATGTAGCTATCTCGGAGTTGCCAAATGCCTTGCAAGGTTCACAATTCTCTTGTTCTGCTTTTTCTTCACTTGCAGAGTGGGAGGTGATGGGGTGAGCTGCGAAGCTCAGTGGCTTATACATTTATAGCCATTGGCAATGAGCTATACAATTCAACATATCTGACAAACTCATTTATTCATATATATTTTCATATCAGTTGGATGAGTTTTTGTCACTCAAAGTGATCT
>JAOSBK010000204.1:26973674-26989408 GCA_027568895.1 Erythroxylum shatona | reverse complement strand
CTTTGCAGGTTTGGGTTTGTTAAAATGCAGCCGTTATGCTGCCCAATTTTTGATAAAATTGGTTGTATGGCAAAGATAGAATAAGAATAAGATTTTTTGTTAAAGATGATATTGAGATATGCATGATTAAGAGAAATCAAGTAAGTTGAGTTTTGATTGAGGATACATTTTCCTAATGGGAAATAAGATTGCTTTGTATGAGATTAAGTAAAAAGGAAAATGAAAAGAAAAAATTTACACCCATTCGGATAGGTTAAGTCTAAGGTTTCCAACGCGACCCTTTTCTTTTGTTTAAAAAGTTTGAGTTCTCGGATGTCGGAACTTTGTAATTCCGTGCGATTGAATCGTTTGTTTGCTTTGATTCGATTTGTATTCGATTTGCTTTCGTTTACCTTCGCTTTTCGATCCGATTCGTTTTCGATATTTTCGCTATTTGTTTTCGCCTTTTGATCCGCTTTGTATTTTGTTTCCACATTTTGTTATTCGATTCGCCTTCGCATTCAATCTATCCGATTTGAATTCGCTTTGGTTTTGGCAACTTTTGTTTTGTTTTCCGGTTGGGGTCCGGTTCCGAGATCGGGTCCCAACATTGGTACTCTGACCTTCATCCTCTAGACTGCATTATATAAAGGGTAAATATGGAATAATCATAGTATCCATCCTACTATCTCCTGGAGGGTGCGAGGATCCTCCCTTATTATGGACAACGTATTCCAAAAACTTAGTCATCTGTGATTCCATTATTATGGGCCCCCCTTCTGTACAGCAAAATCTATAGTCCTTGGAGTGGTTGGGATATCCTACTAGATAGCAATGAGTGGAATGAGGTTATAATTTTCTCTCATAAGGATTATATAATTGTACCTTAACAGGGCAGCCCCATATACGAATGTGTGCAAGGCTTGGTTTCCTACCAACCCACTGACTTACTTGGTACTCTTTTCAAAATACACAATATCATCTTGATGGCTTTGCCCTAAAGATATTAAGGTAGGTTAGTCCTGTTATGCATTAACCTCATCATGTCTTTAGGGTGTGATTGCATCTTTTGACCACACCATTTTTCTTAGGACTACCTAGCATAGTAAACTGAGTCACTATTCCAACCGATTCCAAATACTTGGCAAATGAACCCTTTTCTTATCCTAAAACCTCATGTTTGCCATAATATTCCCCTCCCCTGTCAGATCTGACAATCTTCATTGATTTTTCCAACTCATTCTTAACCTTATTCTTAAAGATCTTGAACTTATCAAGAATTTCAGACTTTTCCTTAAGTAAAAACTTATAGTCATAGTAGGAATAATCGTCCATAAATGTTAGAAAATATCTAGCATTGCATAATGTGATTGTATAGGGACTGCTAACATCTGTATGTATGAGGTCCAATAAGCCAGAAGCACGAGTTGATCTCTTTTTCTTTATCTTAGTCAACTTACCCCTGCAACAATCGGTACATGTTTCCAAATCACTGAAGTCCATAGTTGGGAGAATGTTATCCTTTATCAATCTCTCAACCCTCTCCTTGGAAATGTGGCCAAGACGTTCATACCATAAAATATATGATGTTTCCTTTATGAAGGCTCTCTTTTGAGTAATAGGTTTGGCAACATAACAAAAGGCATACATTTCAGTAGGAGTATGACACATTCTATATAATCCTTAGGATAAGAAGACAATTCCGATATGTCTTGCATTGATAGAAATATTTACAACCGAAATATCAAATACAAAGCGATAACTCTCTTTATCTAAAACTGATACAGAGATGAAGTTCCATCTAAAAGATGGTATATAAAAAATGTCTCGTAAAACGAGTACAAAGTTCGTATTGAGGTTCAAACCTACATCCTCTACATACAAAACATTCACCTCTTCATTGGTACCAACCATCAGCTTATCCTCTCCTTTAATCGGCCTTTTCATGGATCTAAACCCCAGCATTGTGGAAACAACATGATTCGAAGCTCCACTATCTAGCCACCAAGAACTTGATGTGGCTATAGTTATTTTGGATTCATGAATCATATAGGTTGATGAGTTATCTGATCATTCTTGTTTAACCTTCCAAAGTTTGTACTTCGGGTAATCAACTTTTCTATGCCCCTTCTTCTTACAAAAAAAGCCCCTCATACTCTTCATGTCATGTGGACCCTTGGCAATGCTAGATTGTCCGGTCTGAATCTGTAGAGAGGGTTTAGGTTTCTTACCCTTACCTTTAGATTGTTGGGGCTTCGCTTTTCTCTTACCTTTGGCAGTTGTATACAGGGCTATCTGAAAAGAACTATTAAGCTTCTCCTCAGCTACAGCACACCAAGAAATCAGGGCATTGATGTCCCAAACGTCATCCTAAGAGATGTATGACATCACCAACATTTTAAACTCTTGTGGGAAAGTATTAAGTTCCTGATGCACTATAAGTATGAGAGGAATGGGTAGATCAAGTACCTTCAGTTTGCTTTGAAGGTAAATCATCCTGATGATGTACTCTCTAACGCCTCTTTCTCTTGTGTACCTTATGTAGAATAGCTCTTTAATCAAGGTGCTATGTTCTGTATGGGAAGACACCTTGTATCTTTGGAAAATAGTATCCATAAACTCCTCTACTATGACCATATCTGGTAATCCACTAAGCAGATGATCCAGGATCGACCTTTTGATGGTCAAGTAACACATCATATTCGATTGCTTCCAGATTGCCATAGCTACCTTATCAGATTCTGAGCTGATATCAGTGAGTAGAGAAGGTCTCTCTATATGCATTGTCATATTGATGTCAGTCATCTTCAGGATAAACTCAACGTCCTTCTTCCACTTCTTGAAATTGAAATCAGTTAAAGTCTCAATCGTGACAATATTGTTGTTTACAGAAAAGGTGACTTCAAAACAGAAAAGATAATGTAAAGATCAAAATAAATGTAAGATAACAATGATAATTAAAGCATTAAAGCAGTATCCATACCAAGAATCCAAGCACACATATTTTGAAAAACCTTTGAGCTGAATACATAATATATGTAATTAGACTTCTATATAAAAGCAATCAGAGTACAAACTATCAACTCTTATGACACTTCCATCTTTGATCGAATAGATCATTTAAGCAATGATTTTCTTCCATATAATGCCTTTATGTATATCTCAAAGCCCTATATAAACCCAACACCTTTGGACAAAATAATCAAACAGAAGATCAGAGACATCCCCAAACATGTGAGCAGAATAATCCAAAATACTGACTTAAAAGGCCACTTTAGTGACTACACCCTTATTAGTACCCTAGAAGGTCCACAAACACAAAGGATACATCCTTATATTATCTTCACATTTTATATGGACATAATGTATGTGAAAATTAGCTATAAATGCAAAAACCAAATGCATAGTCAAATAATCATACTCTGGTACTGAAAACATTGTCTTTAAACTTTATTTGAGACTTGTATCTTAAAATTCTCAATAAGAGTGACTATTGTGCTTTCCCGAATACCAAACCTACCACACAAGACATGAAACCTTAAGTGTCTCCTTTATGTGTAGTTTGGAGCACGAAAATTTAATCAAAATTAAATTTAAAAAGCTTTAAATATTTTTTAGAATCCAATTACATACGTAATAAATTCAGAAAAATTGAAAATTTACTTTTAAAATTTTCCCAATTCAGAAACTAACTCAAAAGGACCTGGGAAAACCTTACGGAAATTCTGAAAATTTTCCTCTCTTTTTCTAGTGCTGACGTTAGCACAACACTATGCTTTGACGTCGGCCCGACGTCAAACTCGCACATGGAAGGGGCACGCATGCAGTCCACACAAGCGTGTCGAACTCCCCAAAAGCATCTGACGCGTGCAACACACCCACCCGCGCCCCTGTGCACATAGTTACTGTTGACACGTGTGTAACACGTGCCACCACGCGTAGATGTTCCTATACTGTATGGAGCAGGACCGGTCTGCACTAATCGGGATCTATTTTTCTCCCGAACTTCCACCCATTGATTTATATCATTTATTAGGTCACTTTATTACCTCTATCTGGATCAAATTACGTTATTTAACTGATAAATTATTGAAAAATCAAAAAATACGATTAATGATTGTGCAACGTTATAGGAAATGACAAACTTGTCCAACAATGTTTCCTATGGAACATTTTATAAAAGATCCACCAGAATTTACTTTATATTGTGAAATGAAAAGGAAGGCAGATAAGAACTAGTTAGCTCTACGAAGTTCTTACACAGAAGACAGGTAAACAAACAGAAGTTTGAAAGGGGTTTGAATTGGGAGCTCAAGCTGTAGGGGTGGATCAGCAAAGAATTTAGACTATCTAAATTTGTAGGCTATTTCCATATAAAGGAATTGACGTATCAGGCTTAGACAATAGTCGTTTCGCATATTAAGACAAAATGGTTGCCATCACCAGCTATTGAAGGAAGCACAGAGAACCTAAACCACTTATTCTTCTTTATTGATCATGTCCCCAACAATCTTCTTTTCTTTCTTTAGGATTGCACTTGGTGTCAAAAGCTCCCTGAAGGATTGTTTCATTATCATTAATTATAGCAATGAAAGTCACTATTAGTTCTCCCACGCTTATCTTAAATAGTGATTGCTCGTAAGTTTAGATTCCCAGTATAATAATTCAATTATCATATGAGGCTAACATGTTTTTATTGGATTTTTTTAGTGGACTTACACACACACATGTATATATATTAATAATTATATTTCATGGGATATTATAAGATTAACCTAAAATTAAAAGTGATCTATGAAGGTATTGAGTTAAGAGAGTTAAATCTTCTAATTAAGTACGAATATTAGATGCATAGAAACTCTAGTTCTAATTAAGTATAAATATTAGATGCATAGAAACTCTAGTATAATATTCCTAATTTATTATGGACAAATTAGAAATATCTACTATATATATCTTAATTTGTTCTTTTGGAATTCATAGCCCATCATAAATTAGGAATATTATAGTAGAGTTTCTAAGCATCTAATATTCATACTTAATTAGAAGATTTAACTCTCTTAATTCAATACCTTAATAGATGATTTCTTTTCTGCCATTCCATCCATAGAAAAGAGAGAACATATGTATATCTCTTGAAAGACCAAAAGTTAAAAAAGCCACAACAATTCAATTAAAACTATTTTAATAGATTTAAATACGCTTCTATTAACAAGTTTATCCTTAACATTTTGACACTAAAAGTTAGACGGAAAAAATGCATTTCTTTACGAAGAACTAAATTGTGATGTCTTTATCTCATGGTTTTGTTTTCAAGGAGTTCTTGAATCATGTTATACTGACTTAAAAAGATATTATATGACTTCAAGCAAGCTCCGAGTACTTAATATGATAAAAGTACTTAATATGTTGAATTTTGGGATCTTATATCTTAATATGTTGATCCGAGCTTATCTATTCAGAGTACAACCACTATGTGCACTTTACGTTGGATGATATGATGATTACCACAACCGACAATAATGTTAAAATTAATTGCCTTCAAGATGATTTGTCTATTTGTTTTAAAATCAAAAGTTTGGGTGAAGCTTACTGTTTGCCTCATTTAGAATTTTTTTTCCCTGAATATTTTGTCTCTAAAAGGGATATACAGCAAGTTTATCATAGTGGTTTCGTACGGGGAACAATAACTAGTCCTATGCCTATGTAACCTTGCCTAAAGTAATCTAAGAACGAGGGGAAGCCGTAAATTTTTCTGATAATTGTTGGTAGTTTATTCTATTTAATTACCACAAGACATGACATTACGTATTCTATTGGAGTACTTATTTCTCAGCTTATAGGTTAACCATGCGAAAGTTACTTAATTGCAGCAAAAGAGGATTCTTCGCAATGCAGAAGGCACTCAAAGTTATGGATTAATGTACAAGCGGTTTATATCATTTTCTTATATATGCAACTAGGCTAGTGACATGAATGACAAACG
This sequence comes from Erythroxylum shatona, assembly GCA_027568895.1. NCBI lineage: Eukaryota > Viridiplantae > Streptophyta > Magnoliopsida > Malpighiales > Erythroxylaceae > Erythroxylum > Erythroxylum shatona. The sequence continues at coordinate 26,983,443 of JAOSBK010000204.1, read as the reverse complement.
TTCCACAATATGACACTGTTTTACTACAAATTCTCTTACAATTTTATGGTGTAGTGGAAAATAAAGCAGTTACTATGACTTAAGAAGATTTATTCAAAAAATGGGTTCTTTTTTCCACTACTCAACTCCCATGTACTGTGACAGTGACAGAGCAATAAAACTTGTCACAAATTCAATATTTCATACATTAAGATTTACTTCTATTTTATCCAGGAGAAAATGCAATCTCAGGATGCTGAGCTGCAGAAAGTATGAACGGAAGATGAATTCCCTGACATCTTTACTAAAGCACTTACCAAAGTTAAATCTGAAGTAGTTCGTGGAGCTCTTGGTGTTGTTTACCGTAAGTTTACACTAGGAGTATCAAAAATTAGTGCAGAGTAGCTCCCAACCTTTACTTATGAAAATAAAGCAGGAGCATCATTATCCCCTCCCAACAAACTTAGCTGAGTTGTTTTAGGAAGTGTTTTTAGTATAAATAGAAATATAAGTCCGGAAGTTGTTTACTTCAGTCTCTGCTTTCCTTTAAATTTCATGTATGAGTAATAATATTCAGCTTTTTTCAAATTGTTTATTTCCTACATCCAATATATATTTACTCCTAAAATTTGTGTTAGTTCAAGTACTGAATAAGTCGTCAAAATACGAACGGAGTTTTACAAACTGGCACAATGTGAAGTCTGTTCATATTATCAACTAAATGGTAGGCAAAGCATTAAACGTGGATATCTCGCTACAAACTTACCATCCGCAACTTAAACCCACCATCGAGTGGAAAGTTACGGGCAATAAGTTCATTCTAGGTCTGACGTTTGAAAGACACTTTTGGCACATAATGGGCCTCATTTTGTAAAATGAAAAAGGAAAAAAGAAAAAAGTGTTAATGCCCAGCACTCAGCAGAATAATGAGGTCCGCCTATTGCTTCCACATAGCAGACTTCACAGGCACCTTCGCCAACAAAGAAAAACTAGTCATCGTTGAATTTAACGTTTCTAAAAGGAAGTTTATGATGGCTCATCTGCCAACCTAACTGCAAAACAAATTTTCCTATTGTATGCAACAGATTCAAGAAACAAGACAGGTCTTACGGAAAACTTTTAAGAATTCTAGTGTCAGTCTTCAACTTGATGGTGGTGGTGGCGGAAGGATATTGGACAGAGGAGGTGGTTGCATCATCTGCATCATATGAGGCCTTCCTAACAATTGTTGTGGGGGTGGTGGTGGCCGCCAAACTTGTGGCTGGGGCATTCCCATTGGCTGTGGGGGAGGCCTTTGAAGGACAGCAGCTGCCTGGGGAGGGGGTGGTGGCATGTTTGGAGGAGGGGTTCGGAACTGGCTTGGAGGTGGAGGCATGACAGAGGATGGCACTGTTTGCCCAGGTTGGGGTGGTTGACCTTGCCAAGAAGGTTGTCCAGCTACTTGCATCGGAGGAAATGCTGCACTTGGAGGTGGAGGACGGAATGCTGGAACAGACCCTGGGGCAACAATTCCATTTGAGAATGGACGTGGAGGCACTGGTGCACCAACAGGGCCATTGGCTTGAGGAACATTTGGAAGTGTCGGAGGTCCGCTTGCAAACAGAGTATGAGGTCTGCTCTTTTGCACACCTGGATTGCTTGCAGCCAGAACTCTCTCTAATCGACAGCAAGAATTAAAGAATAAGCAAAATCTTAGGCCAGCTATAGTCATTAACCAAAATTTGAAAGGATTTTTCAGTACACAGGCATCTAAAGAAAACAAAGTATCAGGCCTCACCTGCAGGAGTACCATGGCGCTCCCCTTTCGTATCTTTCTTGTATGCATATGAAACTGTTATCTGACGATTGCACAGGTATTGACCATTCATTGCCTGTGAAGACCCAGACTTCTTCCAATTAGTCCTTTATTTAAAATTAGATAAAATGAAGGTGCAGAAATTTGATTCGATCAATTATCATATCAACCCGTCAGCCTGAATGCATGGTAAGCAGGTCTACAGGAGAGAGAAATATCTAAGCAAAGATATTACCTCAATGGCTGCATCAGATGCATCAAAAGAGTCATAACTAATGAAACCAAAACCACGAGAATTTCCAGTCTCAGGATCTCTCATTATCTGCAAACATCCACATATCAGAATATAATCACAAATAAGCACCAATGCCGTGACAAATTAAAATATCACATCAAAAAGCAATTGCAATCACTTGAATCACATATTATCTTATGTGTAGAGCAACGAGTGCTAACGGTGTTAAAGCTAAAATACAAATTCAACCATGTCCAGTGTATTAGGTCAACAAGCCACGAGCGACGTAAAATTAGCATTTTTTTAATCTAGAACATTAGGTGATTTCAGATAATCGTCAAAATATTGATAGCATCAATTGTCGCTGTAATTATTCACAGAGACCTCAACATCACATAGCTGCCTATTTCAAAGTGCACAAACACTGATACAAACCAGAAATGGTACACACACACAAAGACATAAAAGAACCTGATGAATAAAAATGTATTCTTGCATGAATTAACTCATATAGACACTGCACACTCATAAAATGATTCCATAAACATTTCTAGTTTCTTTCAAAGCTCATAGTGCTTAAAACTCATGCAATATCTAATGCAACTGTGAGACAGGAGCAGGAAGACCTTAGGGTTGGTAACGATCACTCCAAATGCACTAAAAGTATCATGAAGAAGCTTCTCGTCGACATCCTGCAAAAACAAAGACATTAACCGAAAAAATCAGAAACAATGATATGCATTGTGGACACACGTAGTTTTATTTTTTTGAAGAATACTGCATTGCTTACAGGATCAAGATTTCCAATAAAAAGGTTTGCTCCAACATCTAAGCTTTTCTTATCTTGTGATGCCTGAATGAGAAAGCAAGGAAACAAAAGCCATAACAACCATCTTAAATCGGGTAGAAAGAATAGTATGAGCTTTAAACTGGATAAGTTCTCCGCAATTATCCTCCATCTTAGTTTCAAATTCTGAAGGAAATAATTATGATAATTAGAGAAAAAATGAACAGTTGTACCTTGTTTACACGTATTGGTTTCCCATAAAGCTTGATCATATTCAAAACCTTGATTGCCTGCATAGACGTCACAAATTACATATATAGCTTAAAGCATGTATGCGCTAAACAAGCTCAAATAAAATACATGAGTATACAGAATCACTCACATAATCAGCATCTTCTTCACTCCGGAATTCAACAAATCCATAACCTTGATGAAGATTGGTTACTCTATCCTTGGGGACATAAACATTAACTGAAGCAAAGAAGAATAAGCAGGCTATGAAAACCCAACTCGCAAAAAACCATAGATATAAACCTAAGCCAATGACTTCAAAGCCACATAAACCACATACCAACAGGACCTGCTTGAACAAATAACTCCCATAGTAATTCTTCAGCAACCTGCAACATCACAAAATTAAAAGGGAAAAGCCCAGGGAATGTGAGAAGAAGAAGAATAAAGAGGAAGCAGATATTATTGAGAGAGAAAGAGAGATAGAACCTGTGGGTCGAGGTTGCCGACATAAGCGGTAGCGTCCTGGTTCCTCTCGGCGGAGTGTTGGCCGAGTAAATTGGCTCCAACACCTGGAGCGATTCGGGTAGTCATGATTTTCTTACGATCTCTGTCTCTGCAACTCTCGTGTGACCCTCTCCTTTTTTATTCTAAACAAGTTCGAGATTGGGCCAACCCGAGGCCCAAATAATAATTTACCGGGTACAAGAAGGCCCATTAGAGATTAGCAATGTTCATCAAGCCGAAAAATGAAACCCTAATTTAAAAAGAAAAAAATTGGTTCTCACATGCATGGTTTGGTTCGTTGATTTTAGTAGATCCATCGCATTGGCGTTGATTAGATACTTAAGTGAGTGTAGATGAGGGTAAAAATGGATGAAAAGGCTGACGGGAGTAGAAGGGCTTGGCCATTTGGAATTGTATAAACAAGCTCACAGCTCAAATGCCATGGTCGCTAGTGCTTGAAATGATTAAAACTTAAATCTGCAAATATCAATTGATTTACCATTACAAACATTATAGCATTATAAGGAGAAAACTCCCCAAGATTCAAGTTATGCATTTTTTTTTTAAATTTCCACAAGGTAAGAAGTACGTAACCAGCTTGTTTAAACAAGCATTAAGATTCCATGAATAAATAATCAAATCCTTGATAGCATCTGCTAGAATGGTCAATAAGTACCATTGCCTACTAAGCGTCAGAAAATGTGTTTAAGTGGTTTGATGTGAGTGGCGCATACTCTCATCGCTTAACCAAGAGGTTTTAGGTTCGATCCTTGCCCTTGGGAATGCAGCAAACTCCTGAGCCAGTTGTAACTCCCACATGGGATGTATTAGGCAGCGAAGGGGGATTAGTCACCGGCTTCGGCTCAATAGACACCTCCTGGGAAACCAAAAAAAAAAAAAGAAAATGTGTTTAAGGCCTTCAGCAAATTTTTGCACCGGACATGACATGATTCATGCAACTTTCCTGTCCGAAAGCACCAACAAGCTTGCGAAGAAAACAACCATTGACTACAAAACATAAAAGATGTATCAGAAACAGCCACAGTAAACAGGGTGTGTGCAATACAATTTATTCGGAGATTCCTGCCCGGTATTTGGAGATGCTCTTATAATTGTACGAGAAAAAATGCTTCATGGAGGCTTTGAAACACTTGACATTAGTTAACATGGCTCAAAAATTACATGCTTCAAAGTATTCTAACAAATTTGAAACACTTGTACTGGTGAAATTAAGAACTAATCTATATCTTAATGACCCAGAAAGAATTTCCTGAGACTGCTATACTGCAGCTTCTTGGTCTTCTCTGACTTCAGGATTCGAATCATTAGCAGAAGTCAGTCCAAGATTTTCTTCAACTTTCTTCCATGCATTCAAAAGATTTGGAGGATATTTCTTCTTAATTGTGCGTATCAATCCTTTTGCTTCCTTCATCTTCTTCTTTGCTACCAATCCCTCTACCAAACCCTTCAATATAGCAAACTCCGGAATCTTGTGAACCCTCACACTTTCCTTAAAAATCTTATACCCTTTCTCATATTCCCCTTCCTTACAGAAGTAATGAACCAAAGTCCTGAAAGTGGATGCATTTGGTTTACACCCATATTCCTCCAAGCTTTTATAAAACTTCTCAGCTTCCTCCATCAGTCCACTCTTACAATAACTAATTATCAAGTAATTATAGCTAATTGTATCCGGTTTCAATCCCAAGCTCCCCATTTCCTCAATAATTGCCTTCACTTTCTCAGGTTCCCCACTTTGGGCATGCATCACCTTCACATTATAAGCTGCAACATCCAATTCACACCCCTTTTGCACCATCTCACTCCACAACCTCTCCGCTTCTTCACTTTTTCCTTTCTTATAAAACGCACTCACAAGAGTAGTATAAGTCACAGCACTCACTTCCACTCCTTTTTCCTCCATTTCCCTCAATCTCTCAACACCCTTTTCGGGCATTCCTGCCTCGCAGTAACTCTTAATCAAAATCCCGTACGAAACAGAATCAGGCAAGACTCCATATTTCGACAAAACATCGTTGAACAAGACGGGAACTTTACCGTACAACTTCGATCGAGTGCAAGCAGACAACAAAGCGTTGAAAGAAATCACAGTTCGAGAAGCACCGAACTGACCCATTTGCTCATAAGTCCTCAACGCTTGATCGAACATACCCGCCTGACCATAGGATCGAATAAGCGTAGAAACAAAAGGCTCTTGCTCGATTTTGGGATCCTTTTTCTGGGCTTCAATAAGGGTTTCGATATCCGCGAACCGTTGGGACTTCGCAAGTCTCCGGACGGTAAGGTCCTGCAAGTAACGGGTTGAGAGAAGAGAGGAGTCTTTGCCGGAGACGGAGGAATATATTTGCAGAGCCTTGTCGGGGTCGAACTCGGATCGCAGTTTGGATTTGACTTTGGAGATGGACATTGAGGAGGTGGAGTTAACGGCGTTGGTGCTCGTGGCGGTCGTGGCCGCGGTGCAGAGATGACGTAGGCGAAGAGAAGACGACATTTTCTTAACGGCTGTTTGTGGGAGGGAGGGAATGGACGTCTAGGGTTTAAGGAGGCTGTCTAAGTGCTGCGCACAATGCCTTCAGAACTTGATGACTGTGGCAGTGACACAAATTAGTGGATAAAGTTATGTTTGGTTGATGGGTATATGATAGAATGAAATGTGATGTTAATATTATTTAGGAGGAAATTTTATAATATAATAAAATGAGATGAGATGGAAGAAAAGTATTTTATATTATATCTTATTTTATTCTAAATAGTAAAATAAAAAATTTTCAATCTGGAGGTTTAGGATGAAACGTAAAGTGATACACTATATTATATTATAAACTCTTCATATAAACAACATTTCACTATATTACATTATGAACTCTTTCATCCCTCTCAAATAACAATATTTTAATATTACATCTATTTACGTTCCGTTCTATTCTATTTGAAATCATTCCATTTCATTTTATTTCATTCCATTCTATTAAAAACTTTACGTCTAACTAAACATAGCCTAAGTAAAAATAACCAATACAAGTTGGGTCATAATTAAAAGAATAATATTTAATACTTATTTTGCATTTATTATTTCTTTTTGATAACTACAAGTAGGGATGAATCATTCAATTCGGGCTCAGCCAGAACCTTACCTAATGAAGACTGAGCTCGAATCGATCCAATCAATTTTGTTAATTATAAGTGCAAAACGACGTGTTGTTGTGAAGAAAAAAAACGTCATTTTGTTTAGAAGAGTTGAATTTAAATAGCCTAAACTCAAGCCCAACTTGAGACCCGATCGGATTCGAAGCCTGGTTCATTACAACTCAGGCCCATTTGTCACCCTAACTATAAGTATATTTAAGAAAGAAGAAAATCAAAATTGTAGGACATGAATAAAAAAAAACAAATGAGAACTTTAAAAAGTACACATTAACAACCTTATTCTATTACGAAATAACTTAGCAAAAGCAAATATGATTTAGATAATTATAAAAATTATCCTCTTCCAACCTTCTTGCTTATGTGAATCCATTTATACTATCTTCCAGGTAAAAAGAATATATTGATAACCAAAACTAATGTAACTTACATTTTATATTAATGAAATTTATAATCGCTATGTTTCGAATACACATTAAATAAATATACATAATAAGAAATAGCATGTTTCGTATAAGTTATTTAGTGAGCCAACAACTTTGGCTATGTTTGGTTAGACATAAAGTTTTTAATGGAATTGAATGGTTTATAATAGAATGGAATGTAAATAAATGTAATATTATAAAATTGTTGTTCGGGAGGAATGGAAAGATTCATAATGTAATATAGTGAAATGTTATTTAGAAGAAAGATTTATAATATCATATACTAAAAAGTTGTTTATCATTTTACATTTCATCCTAAACCCTCCAAATCGAAGGTTTCTCATTTTACTGTTTAAGATAGAATGAGATGTAATATGAAATACTTTTCTTCTATCTCATTCCATTCCATTTTATTATAAACTCTCCTTCAAAATGATAAAATAATATTACATTCTATTACATTCCATTAATAAACCTTCAACCAAACATAGTTTTAGAGTTCAATACATGTATTATTAGACTCAATATACTTTAGCTCCTAACTATACTTTGCAAGTATCTTAAATAAGTCACATCGTGGGTGTAACCCCAACCAGCAACCTATTGAAGACAATAATCTCCCATTATTGGACTGTTTATTTTCGAATCAAGAAATTGTCTTACCTAGGGCTCATTTAGTAAAAACCTAGGGACTTAGAATTAAATATATGGACTTTTTTTATTTGAAATGGGTATGCCACTTATTTCATTAAAGACTAAAGAAGAAAAAGGAAAGCAAATCTTAGGTGCTTCTTCATCGTGTATAACACTATAAGAAACTTCATCCTTTTATAATAGGATTCATATAAAGGGATTGATTCATTCTTTATCTCTTTCATCAACTATGATTGCACCCATAATTGTATAAGTCCATGCCACATGTTCACTATGTGGTTATTTGCATGCTTCAATTTTCAAGTTAATTCCTATTATTTAAAATTGTAGTTTTTGTCTACTAAGATTTGATATACATGTTGCCTATTTGTAAGATCCAAAAGTTTTTATAAGAGCCATGCGTTTTCCTTGTTTTTATCATACCACTTTTAGTAAGAGAATGTTTATGTTTATTTAATGAGAGATTATTTTTAAATAAAAAATTAAGTTATCCTTTTCTCTTGTAACATTTGATGTCAAAGTAAGTTATAAAAAAGAAGTGGATTATGAGAGTTACTGAGTCTTACCAAATAGGAAATAATGTTATATAGATTAGAATTATATGGTAATCGATGCTTACATTGTAAATGTCTGTGGACTGAATTGAGGGACAAGTAATAGAAATATGCAAAGGCTTTGTTCCTAATTCAACAAGGACTGGATAATGTCTTGTTTCCACAAATGATGGGAGCAACAAATCAAAATAGGCATGTGATTTACTTCAAAAACAATATTATGTATCAATTAAAGTTGTTATCATGAAATTGCAATATCTTGCTACAATTTTAAGACTATCAATGAAGTCCACATATTGGATCCCGTTTTCGAAACCCAACATCCGGAACCATTCATCATGAGCGTATTAACTTGTAGGGTTATTTCCATGGAATCTCTTTAGCCATCATCGGTTCATCCTTATTTTCACAACATCTAAAAACACATAGTGCGAGCCCACACAGTGAAATCACCAACATCACAATTTGACATCTTCAAAAAATTGTAGCTCTATGTCTCTAGTTTATTTTTGGAGAAAGAACCAACTCAATCGGAGTTCTATAGATGAAGATATGCTTGAAAATCCAAAGTGTGTTCATAACCCTGTCATGCTCTTCTAACTGATCCTTCATTTTCTTTACATCAATCTTTCTGAATTCAACACCAAAGGCTACCAATCTTTATGGAAAGATAGCTAAACGTCTTAGGAATCTATTTCTTCAAGAAACGTTTAATTTGGAGGTCGGTTCATGAAGTTATAGCCAAAAGAACTCTGCTCATGTCCTCAATTATGTTGTACCTATCTCGGGACAATTAGCATAACTTTAACTAGAGATGTCGGATTAAGGTTTTATTTAGATGGTTTTAAAGAGAACTTCTAGATCTAAAACTTTTATGAAGAACTCGAAGTGATATTTTGTCATTTAGAGGGTTAAAACATAGGCCGTGTGAACTCACACGGGCAAACCGTGTAACTTTCGAGTGTGATTGTGCTTCTGCGCTGGAAACACACTGCCTGTGTGAATTTCACATGGGCAGACCATGTAACTTTGGGTGAAATAAAAATTTTCACTCTCCAAGACCCCTCCAATAGATCCTAAACCCATCCTAACATCCCTTTTGCTCATACTCTTTCCAAATTGAACAATCCTAGTGCGATATCACTCTATATACTTTAATTATTCGGGATACACGTCCTATGCAATATTACCTACTCAAACAATCATATCTCTCAACTTCGATATCCAAAAATTGCATACTTTATAACATTCGAAAGCTAAGAGGATAAGCGACAACTTTCATGCAGACAAATTTTTCTAATTCATCCTAGATTAATACAGATTTTCTCTTGACGTCAGAACAGACACTTTCCCCTCTTGCAAAACTTGAGAATTATCCCAAATTCACTTCCTCTATTGCAATATCATTCCTAACGATTTCAACTATCAATTGGAATT
>JAOSBK010000204.1:26958189-26973574 GCA_027568895.1 Erythroxylum shatona | reverse complement strand
ACACAATTCAACCCCCCCCCCCCCTTCTTGTGCATTCATATATCATATAATAAGCCTTGTATTAACGTGATATTCACTTCATTCTCCTTTATTCTGATTTCAAGGAATTTAATTGATTGACTAATTTTGAGTAGTCAATATTGTAATAACTACAAATGCATAGTGTAGCTGTAGCTATTACTAGCAAGTATAAGTCAATCCTATGAAGACTATGAATACTAGTAATTACCCTTTCCCTATTATCTAGCCTAAGTATTGGTTCTAGATTTTTTAATTAAAAGAAACTAAAACTAAGCCAAACAAAATAAAATAGGTAATGAAATTGAATAGAGAATTAAGGAAGCATTTAGGTAGTTATTGATATCAAGAAATAGTATCTAGGTTTCGAATCCTCCTAAACCCTTAACAGATTGATCTTTTATTATGTGATTGTTTTGTTGATATATTAGACTACCGAGACTCTTATAGTATGCTAATGGCTGACCTTGGGTCTGCTAACAACTAATCCTAAGGTTTCCAATTGAATTACTCAAGTTAAGGTTTATAGGATTGCTTTACCAATTTGTGAATCCCTTTATTAGATTTGATCATAATTCGGAAGATTTATGTCATCCTATCTCTAGGGTTACAATTAACTCCTTCTAATTATCGTAGATGTATTCAAACCTAGGATTTCTCAATATCTACATATGAAATCAGATTATGATATAGTACTCTCAAGTCTATTAGAACATAAATAAAACACGTAATTAGATCACAATAATCAATCAAACCAATTCTATTAATAAAGGAATCAAATCATATCAAAGTGTTAACATATGGTTCATCTAACCTAAATACTAACTGGATGTTTTGTTATACATGATCGAATACAAAATCAAACATATATAAACAAAAATATGAATTGAAAACAATGTGTTTATAATTCTAAATCTCCCTGATTGTTTTCTATCGAATGTTCTTACAAAGTAAAGGCTTGATCTTGTATTTTGAAGGATCTTTCTATGATTTCTTCGTATTTTCCACTTCTCTAGACCAAAATCACACCTGAAGAATGAGTTCCATGTCGAGAGTCGCCTCCCCACGTCTGCTTTATGACTCCTATCGATTGCCCCCTTCTTTTTACCTTTTAAAATGTCTCTTTATAACAAAATTTAGGATTTCGGGCAGATGCACAGTCGTGCATCAAATTGTGCATAACCAAAAATTACAAGGATCGTGAAGATGCACAAGTTCAGGAAGTGCACGGACATGTGCACGACCATGCATCCTTTCTACACTTTAAATCTTCAATTTCTACCATGATCTCATCCAAATTCTTCTCCTTTTAGTCCATGAAGGCAATTATCACCTACAAAAGCACTTTGAGTAAATTAAGTACCAAATATATGATGAACGTATAAAATATCAAGCAAAATACATCAAATATGGGTGGTAAATATAGTCAAATATTCATCTATCAAACATCCCACACTTAAGCTTTTGCTTTTCCTCAAGCAAACCATAATCAAAATTATAAATTTTACAACATCAATCCATCACCAGTTTCAGTCTATCCATTTATATTATACATCATCATTTCCTATTAAATTAAATTAACATAAAATTAAAGTCAAGTTGTCCTAAAATTAACTTCCTAAGAAATATTAATAATAATCACCATAACAATCGCATTGAAATCTAAAATATATATCTTTATCCCCATACTAAGATTTCACTTAATGCACTTAAATCTTTAGGGTGAAAAGTATCGAAACTCTCAATCAATACATAATAGAATTCTTATCACATATATGCAGTAAAATCACATCTCCACCACTTATGCACAAACTAGAAATAAAAATCAAAAGGTCTTTGTGTAGGTTGTAATGGAGCTAAGGTACAATATGATTGGGACAATAAAGGGTTTAATTGAAGGAAATTTACTATGTAATATATTTCAAGACTTGTTTACAGGTATACATAGGTCCTTTCATTACAAAACTAATGGTACTAAATACTTTTTTTTTCTTTTATACTCTTTTCTTATGTTTTTCTTTTTTTACTCTTTTCTTTTTTTCGTATTAAACATTCAGTACCACAATTCAATAAATATTGGACCTTTCACAAATGTCAAGTCTCAACAAGCAAATATTGTAAACAACCTTCAAGGTTTAAAACAATAAAGAGATCTTCAAAGAAAAATAGGAAAATTTTTAATATGTGGGTTTAATCAATGAAAAAGGTTAAGACTCAACTTGGTTATTCCTAAAGGTAAATTTTTGGATATGGTAATTTTCAAAGAAATATGTTAAAACAAGTTGTTGATTCGAAGCGTTTTTATCATATTAATGCTTCTAATTTAACAAATATGGTCTCAGCATGCATAATAAAAGCAAATTCTAGAATTATCCTACTATACAAGACAGCACACATGAAAGAATAAAAAGAGTTTAAAAATTGAAAATTTGCACTTTAGGCTCAATGATTACGACAAAAAAAATATGACTTAAAAAACTAATTTTATTCTAACCATCATCCTTTTGCACACCAATTCAAATCAATATTTAACAAAGGCATATGGTATTCGTAAATAGATCCAACCCATTTTAAATATTAGTTAATAAGATCTATAATTAGGATTATCATAAGCTTAAGGAAATCACTAAAATCATTAACCCCTTCTCTAAACTTAAAGTCGTACATTGTCCACAATGTACACAATATAAATATGTATAATGAGTGAGAGGGTTGAGTTGATACTTTCCAGACTATAACGATTTCTTGATTTGGATCCATCTAATATGAGACTAACATCCTTGCAAAATATTAAAAAACAAAAGAAATAACATAAAAAAATAAAATCATATACTAATATGAAAGCAAACAAAAGATAATATAAAAACTGACATAAATTAAAACTAACTCATGGGTTGCCTCCTATGTAGTGTGTAACATCTCATTATCTGCAGGGAGGATAAAATAGTAAATATGAAAGATTACTGAGAGATTAGAAATGCATTGCATGCTCATGCATTATATGATATACACATACACGTGAATATTGAACTTTTGAACATGAAAATAATTTTACATGCATTCATGGATAATTCTAGGTATAATTGAATTGTTATGTGATACTATTGAGAATTGTGAATTTGATGTATTAAAATTTTAATTGGTGAATGTATTTGCTAATTTTGAATTTTGGTGAATTTTAGTAATAATTTTCGAAATTGTTGGACATTATTGTATAGGGAAAAATGCGACTTGGCAAATAAATTAATGTATGGAAAATAGAAATGAGTGTAATGATATTGAAGAAACTTTTGGGGAGATGACTTGGAAAACTTTGGGGATAACTGAAATGAAAGGATGAGAGTTAGGGAACTAGTTCAATAAGGACTAGCTAGTTAAGAAATTAGCTAAGAGCTTAAGACAAGTGTCTAAGTTTTAAGTTAAATTTTCTTAACCTTGAAAGACTAAGTATTATACTCTGGTCTTCGTCTTTCTCGTAGCTTCTTTATCAATTTTTCCATTTACACAGAGTTTTCCATCAGGCCTTCACCTAAGTAACACCTTGTTTTATCTATCCATTTTTACTCCCAACTTCGGTTTCCTTCCCTTTTGCCTTAAGAAAAACCGAAGCTTGCGAATCTCTACAATCATGTAGGTGAATGGCATAGAAACTAAGGCTTCTTGAACTTTTAAAGATTTTGGAGCAATATCAAGTAAGTATTGTTTAAATCCTTTAGAGTTGTAATTTTATGAAACAAAAATGGTGATTTATTTGTCATTGCATGATCATGAAGAAAAATGGTCGTTTTTCATGAACACCGTGGGTTTAAGATATGAATTTTTTTTATGTATGATTTTCGATTATTTGACAATCTAGATGTGTTAAGATAGTGTACAAATGATTTATAAGATGAAAGATCATAGGAAACGTGTATGATTAAATGTAGAAATATTTGGATAGAAGAACAACTAATTGCTTTGTTTATGTTTGTGTATTCATTGTATACATGAGTTTATAGTGTTTTTAGAGATGAATAAAAGAATGAATTTAGAGTTGAAGAATAGTTGTATGATGATGTTTGGAGATGAGAAAGATTGTTTAAAATAAAAGTTGAGAAGAAAAATAGAGAATGTACAGAAAAATTGAAGTGCAAAGAATGGTGAAATGTAGAATATAAAGAAGATGCATGATTGATATTTGGTTTTTTAAGATTTTGAGAATTTTGAGTAAACATGCATATTTAGATGTACTGTGAATGTGTTGTGAATGAGTTGAATGGAAATGGAGTAGAAAGAGTATAAATGAATTTGAAGTGTCAGATTTAGTGAAAGAAGTTAAGTTAGGGAAGCCGGTTTAGAATAAAAGAAAGAAAAAAGGGTTAAAATATGGTCTGAAATTTCCTTGATTAAACTATATTGATCTAGGAAGATTTAGACAAAATTGTCTTCATAAAAGTTGTAGATCTTTCTTTTATCTTTTTAATGATATAAAGTTTAACATTTTTGGACTTCTGAATTGAAATTTATGGAGATTATAAGTGAGGGTGTGCGACTAGAAAGTCACGATCGCAACGAAGCACAATCGCGACTTCGCAAGATTGACAGTCAACTCACGATCGTGCTTATGCATGATCGCCACTTCTAAAGTTGGAGGCTGACGTAACATCCTTCGATCTTTTGGCTAAATCTCCTTTGTCTGACCTCCAGATTACATGAGACTTGAACCATTGGACTCGTAACATACTAATCTACATCTCCATAAAATATCTTAGCCATCTAAAACTGTTTGGGAAAGATCGAGTGAAAAACATGGGACGGTTCTGGTTGAGTGAGTATAGGCATGACTTTTCTTCCTCACACTCGTTAGTCACTCACACCTGTGACTTATCTTCATCTCACCCGTGAATATTTATTGATAGACCACAGTTTTTAATTGTCACATCATGACATTGTGCTCTCCAATAGTTTGTGCAACCGAGAGCATCTTGCAAACTGAATAGTCTTGCTTCTTTAGACCATAACTTTTTCTTTAGATCTCTAAATGACTTGATTCTTAGGCGAATAGGTTCCTAACACATTATTATACCTCTCCATAAAAATTGGCATCATTCTAAATTGATTTGAAAAAGATTAATTGAAGGAAAGTGACAGAATATGTTGGAAAAGTATGAACTGGTATGATCTCACTAAACATGTCTAGGTATTTTGGTTATATCTTATTCTATAGGCATCCAAATCAGATGATTTTTTATTTGTAGTAAACTAGAGACATAGGATATAGAAAAGTGAAATTCTAATTCAGTCTTTAATACTTTCAATTTCTGGGTGGAAGTTGAGTATAGTGTACTGTTTCAAAATGAGAACAACCTGAGAATGTTTGAGGTATAACTTTCAGATTTCTAAACCAAATTGAATGATATTTAGTGTCATTAGAAATTTAAGAGATAGGAGAACACTTTTCTAGAAGAGAGTATTGTCAAATTACTTCATTTTTATTGTATAAATGATCATGAACAGTATACCCAAAATTCATTTTTAGAAAAATCTGAAAGTGATTCAATGAGTTATGAATTGTGATTTTAATGGTTTTATTAAGATATAAACCTAAGTATAAATTATGCTTACGTAAGTTTTGAGATAGGATTAATTATGTGACGAGGATAATGGAAAAATACCCGAGATTGTTATGAACACGTATTGTACATATTTCATTACATACATGAGAATTATTAAACACTTATAATTGTGCAAATTGTGATATGTGTATATTGCTTGTTATAGGGGAGCAATTGAAACGTCAACCTCTAGACATTAATAGAACTTCCAGGCATTAGCTTTGGGAGCGACCTATGAGTTCCTAGACGGTCTCACTCAATTAATAGTTTGTTTGGTATTATGTTTGACTTATTGAATGAATGTGAATTGATTGTGTTGATTTCGGGCAAAGAAGGTCCGATGATTGTGATATATGAATGAGTTATTGAAGTACTACTTGTAAGTGAATGTGATAGAATAAATGTTACTCAACAATGATGTTGAATGCCAGACCTTGGGTCCGATGAAAATTGTGATTTGAATGCGAATGTGCAAGCATATGATTGATTGAGAAAATGATATATGAAGCATTTCAATACTTGAATGCATGTAAGATAAAGGAAGTTGTGACTGAAGTCGTCATGATAAAGAGCTTAAAGCTCAGAGTGTGATTAGAGCCTTCGGCTCGATTATGAATATACTCGGTATCCACTCAAGGATATGAGACATTGTATGACATAGCTCGGTATCCACTAAGGGATATGAGCTAGTAAAAAGGCACTCAGTCACAACGACAATAATAAAGAAAAGTGAGTCTCACGTGTATTACAATCATAATTGATATGTGCATTTTGTAAAAATGATATGATTAATATGATTGTTCTGAAAGTGATATTTTATGCATATGCAAAGATGTGAATAATATGTTATATGTATTGATATGATGCATGAATTGAGTGAACCATCGATGATGGTTACCTCACTGAGTTCGCAAAACTCACCAAAATTACAACGTTGACTTTTCATGATCAAGGGACGACTTTAGCTATTGAGATACACTTTTACTTTTAGGAACAAGAAGAAATGACTCAAAGGTCAGTCAGCTAGATATGGATAGATTAGATAGATTTTGTATATTTTCCTCTTTCATGTAGCACATTTTTGTATTAGGCTACAATGCTGTATCGGTA
This sequence comes from Erythroxylum shatona, assembly GCA_027568895.1. Lineage (NCBI taxonomy): Eukaryota > Viridiplantae > Streptophyta > Magnoliopsida > Malpighiales > Erythroxylaceae > Erythroxylum > Erythroxylum shatona. The sequence goes on along the minus strand of JAOSBK010000204.1, from coordinate 26,966,852 downwards.
TGGATGTTGAAAGATACAATGTAGATATTCGATTTTTATGAAATAAAATGAGCAAATTTTGGTTTTAAAATATTGTGACTTTCTTGATGATGTTTTATAAGAGAATAAAGATAGATGATGTCATGTTAAGCGAATGTTGTGATTGAACGCAGCGTGTCATTATCATAGGTTATGTACTGGAATATCCGCAGGGTGTTTCAGTATTTATCTTAGGATAAGGGAGCACTACATAGTGCTTCTTTAATATTGTTAGCTTAACGTAGCCTGCATGTTTAATGTCATCCTAGATTAAAAATCAATGGCTTGCTTCCACCTTTTTCTCTATAAAGCAGTTTTATGACCTATAAATAAGTCACATGTTGTAAGATAATAATAAGGACATATTTATCAAATTAATAAATTTAATTTCAAATAATAATGTCGTTTTCAATGACAAACTGTTCATAAAAGAGAGAATAACAAAACTCCCTGAATTGTCGATTGGATCAAACAATTGAAGGACTATGTTGTTGTCTAATGTTGTTATAGTTTCTGAACTGAATGGATGTAACAATATGATCAAACTTTACATCATTTTGGTATTAAACGAAGGATCGAGAGAATAAGTTTAATATGGAACAAGAAACTATGGATGCTTAGGTGAAGAATTAGAAATATATTAACTTAAGTAGTAACTAGTCGTCGGGTTTCTATAATTAATTCTAATGATAACTTGTTGAATACGAAATTAGACTTAGTTTATTATTTGAGTTGATTGTAGAACTCAATTGTTAATTTTAGTAAGGAGATAACCCAATCATTTCCCCTTAGTCATGCATAGGAGATTAAATTAGTGAAATTAATTCTTAAGAGTCTTCCAATTTGATTAATTTATTTGTCTTTACTTCCAGTGGATTCCGTTTACTTTTCAATCTATTTTGTGATTTTCTTTAAAATCTTCACTCAATAAATTAGGAAAGAATGTTTAGGAGTGCATCTGTTTTCATTTTTGCTTTTGTTCAAGGTTAACTTAAGTGCACCAATTTCACCTCCATAGGAGACAACCCTGGGTAATTATTACAACTACCTCGTATACTTGCGAGTAGGATAGCCTAGATATTTTAATAACTTATTTGGGCATAATAAAAATCAAAATATGATCTAATATTTTCGGGATTATTATAACATATATAAAAGATGTAATCATATCATAATAATCAATCAAACCAATCATATAATAAAAGGAATCAATTCATATCAAAGTATTAACATAAGGTTCATCTAACATAAATAATAACTGGATGTTTAGTTATACATTATCAAATACGAAATCAAACATACATAACTAGAAATAAAAATTGAAAACAATGGGTCCATAATTTTAAATCCCCCTGATCGTCTTCTATTGAATATTCTTGTGATGTAGAGGCTTGATCTTGTATTTCGATGATTTCTTCATGTTTTGCACTCCTTTGGACTAAAATCGCATCCAGAGAACAAGTTCCATGTCTGGAATTGCCTCCTCATGTCTACTCTACGACTCCTACCGACTTCCTCCTTTTTACCTCCCAAAACATCTCTTTATAACGAAATTTAGGGTTCTGGGCAGATGCACGATTTGATACATGACCGTGCATCAAATTGTATATAACCAAAAATTACAAGGATTGTGAAGATGAAGGGGCTTGGGAAAATGCACAACTATGTGTATGGTCGTGTATCCTTTCTGCACTTAAAATCTTCAATTTCTGACGTGATCTTGTTCAAATTATTCTCCTTTTAGTCCGTAAAAGCAATTATCACCTACGAAAGCACTTAGAGTGAATTAAGTACCAAATATATGATAAAAGTATAAAATATCAAGTAAAATACAACAAATATGAATGGTAAAATATAGTCAAATATCTATTTATCATCAATCAAAATTGTTTTTGGTTCCTTTGATCAAGTCAACAACCATTCCCCATTATTAGGGCAATTTAGCCTTACTTCATTCCATATTAGTAATGATATTAGCTATGACAGGTTGAAGCCTTCTGCTTCCTATTATGACTTTTCCTTGTTACCCTCTTGAAGTTGGACTCTAAGCTACTTCCTTCCACAGCTTCATCGTAGGCTAATGCTTCCTATGCTTTTTTGTAGGGGAGTTTACCATTTCCTTAGGATAATGAATCCTTTAGGTGTACCTTGTGTATTGTCAAAACTAATAGTTGTTTCAAGGTCCACCTTTATTTGCTCCATATTTTATCGAGCTTCTATCTCACACTCAACTACGTTATCATCTTTAATGGCTTACCCAGTTACAGAAGTTCCCTATGAAGTATTATAGGGTGAATTTCCTCCCAAACCTGAGTCTATGAGGATTAGTTCATTAAATTCCTTAATCCTAAGTCTCCTTCTAGTTGCTCCTAAGATCGCTTTGGTTTTTATACTTCTAGGTTTCTAATTAAAGATGACTAATATCTTATCTTCAAATAGGTTTCTACCCTCATATATTCTTATTATAGATAAACTCTTTAATGTTTTTGTAGTTTCATCGATGCATCTTAACCCAGTCGTCTAATATTTTAGATGGATAATATTGATATATACTCAAATTGGTATCTACTTATGCCTTAAATCTTATATCGTAGTCCTTACCTTCCAAGCATGTAAGAGCAGACCTGACCCTGGGCAAGGGCAAGCAGGGCACCTGCCCAGAGCCTAGCTTCATGAAGAATAAAATAGGTAATAAAAAGGAGCCTCATTTTATTTCATTTTGTTCTTTATGTAAATCTTGATCTTCATAAAAAAAACAACAAAAATGCCCCTATTTTACCTCTTTTATTCTTTATAAGAGCCCACTCTTAATTATCATAAAGAGAAAAGAGGCAAAATAGAAACTTTTTTTATTTGCCCAAGGCCTACAAAACGTCAGGACTGACCCTGTATAAGAGCAATAGTTTATTGTTAAAATGCCAAAGCCCTATCTCTATGTTTAGTTGAATCTAAATAGCAATATATTATTATCATTCAATAATACTTCCTTAAGTTAATTTTTTGTTAATTTTAAATGAAGTCCGTAAATTTTATTAATCAATACAAATTAAGCAATTGTATGTTAATTTTAAATGAAGTCTGTAAAACCGTCTAAAGAAATCTGAAAGCACTTTCCTACACTTATGAAGGCAATGTTGAAATAATTTTGACGGCAAAATCTAAAGGCATTGTTGAATTTAGATAACATCTTTCATAAAAGAATCGAAATGAAGCTTTAAGCCTAACTTCCAAACTCCAGAAAATGAAGTCAAGATCGTTACACAACGTTGTGTAAAGGTCATCAAAATAAAACGATCGAATATTAGATTAATCAAAGATGTTATATGTAGGAGTGGAAGTTGAAGTATAACATTAGTTCAAAGAAATATTAACCCTAAAATATGTATTACTTTAAAATAAGAATGTTCTTATGCAATACAGCATGACTATTAATCGTTTTGATGAGTATGTAATTATCAAGAATGCACTAGTTTGATTTAATATTTATGAACAAGAATCAAGTGAGGATAAGTTTAATTGTTAAATTTTGAAAGATGAAACATAAGAACTTTTACTACAATCAAGTTTAACTGATTATTAGCAATTAAATACAAAAATTAATTAATGAAATATATGAACATTAAATATTGATTTGAAGGATCAACAGTAAAAGGAGCTTATCATGGTTGCTCATGACCTAATCTAACACTCCAATTCTAAGAAAATGAAGGAAAATGATTCCCGCTATAATCTCCTGCTTTAGAGCCCAAGTCGTAATTAATGTTCTCCCGATAAGATGTCACCATCATGTGATATGTTTCAACTACTCTCTTAATTAATTAGAAGTTGAGTTCCAACTCCTTAATTTAATACCCAGGACAAAGACGCATATTTTAATACATCGTGCCCCCTTCGTAATGAAACGTGGGCAAGGCAAGAAGAAACAATACTATTCAATATTTATGAGCCTTGTTTATTGAACGAACGAATACTCATAAAAATAAAAACAAGCACAAAATAATAAGAACAGTCATCTAAAGAAACAAACATCCTTATAATAAGCTAAGAAAATCGACAGATGTTAATAAATAAAGAAATATGCACTTTCTGTCTACTAAATACGAAACAACACTGAATGACTACCGATCAGGAAATGATAACTTATGAGTATGTTGCCACAAAAATTACAGGTTACGACTTTCATTTGACACTTTTCGTGCAGGTTACATGGTGAATAATTTGGAGCACGTGGGAAAGAAAGAACACAAGGAAGGAAGCCGGCTAGTAGATGTTAAAGTTTGCAAAGACATTAAGAAAAAGAAGACCAGAAAGGAATGGGTAGATGGGGACAAATGCACCATAATTGCTTTAGAAAAAAGAGTGCCCGATCAGCTTCTAGTCGTAGCGTGTTGAATATTGATTACTCGTTTCCAGCGGCCGCCCCTTTGTAATTGTTGTGCACACACTCTTTTCCCGCGATTGAAAGGTTAGGTCGTGCTTGTCAAAGGTCGGAACAATGGACAAGTTGGCTCCTCATTCTTATCTACTAATTCTAGACTGGTTACTTGCTTCAAGAGCAGGATGCTTGCATAATTAACCTCAAGAGTGCTTAGTTTACTAGAAAGAATAGTAATAAAAATTAGAAATAGATATAATTTTTATTTTTTCCTATATATAAAAAATACTGTTTTATTTTATCCCATCATTTTTATGAATTTTTGTTTTGAAGCATCGATTAGTGTGCAACTGATAGTTTTGTAGATAGATCCAAAACCCCTTTATTTGTTAAAGGTTTTTGTCAAAGACCCGATTTGGACTATCATAATATATTTAATTTAATAGTTAAACTAATTACTGCCATATGTGTTCTGGGAATTGCTAGTTGGGCTCCTCGAAAGTCAAGAATGCATTCGTACAAGGACCATTTTCAAAAGATGTTTATATGAATATGATGCTACTCTCGAGCTTCAATGGTTATGATCGTCCCACATATATTTATTAAGTTTTGTAAAACTATTTACGGCTTCAAGCAAGGACGACGAGTTTGGTATCATGAGCTACGCTAATACCTTATTAATGCTTATTCAATTCTCATGCTTACACACCTTATTAATGCTTATTTAAGAATGCTCGTGCTTACACTTTCTTACCTATTCTCTGTCTATTTATGTTAATAATATTATTCTCACAAGTCTCCGACCTTCACAAAACAGGAGCAATGTGCATTGAAGTTTGCCCTTTATTGAAAATACTTCTCATCAACATGGTATTTTATTGTCCCACTGACGTTACATTATAGAATTTCTCAGACGAGCCCGTATGCTAGATGCCAAACTTACTACTATTCCATTGCCTACTAATTCTCAGTTTACACTTTAGCACAACACTTTTAAATCCTACCAATTACAACATTTTTGTTGGTAATCTATAATACATATCACTTACTCGTCCATACATGTCTTATAAGGAGAACAAATTTTCTCAATTTATCCATCAACTAACAACTAAGCATTGGACATGACTCAAGCATCTCCTCCACTATTTATATGGTATTTTAGATGACGATATTCTTTTTTATTGCGATTCTCCATTATCTCTTCATGTCTTCTACGATACAGATTGAGTCAAAAACAAAGATGATTTTGTCTCTAACAAGTGCATACATGACGCAATCCAATCTCTTGGAGTTTGAAGATACAAAACAATGTTGTTTGCTCATCAACCAAGGTTGAACATAACTCCATCCCTATCACCGCTGTTGAACTCACTTGAGTGTGTTATCTCTTATTTAATTGTGGTCTTACTCTTTCTCAGACACCTTTCATTTATTACGATAATATTGGTGCCACACATATGTGTTCAAAATTTGTGTTCCAATCAAGAACAGAACATGTTGAAATTTTATTTTCATTTCTTTGGAGATAAAAGTTCAATTTTATGGTCTTTGTGTAGTTCATATATTCTCTGCTGATCAAGTAACCAATATGGTTCTGTCTGATTTGGATGGGGCTGGGCGCTGCTACTAGGATCCATAGAATTGGTTGACTTTGGCACAGAAATACCTGCAAAACAATAAGGCTCACCGGGGGTTGACTGCCGGTAGGCCCCTCCAACGCTCAAGTTAGTCTTTTTGTGAGGGTTTTGGCGGCTAGTGAATAAAAAATAATAGGGTTCTCGAAAATCGTACCTTTTATGATGAGGTAATAAATTTATATAGATGATACCTACAGAAATTAGGCCAATCATCAAGGGATGGGTCGATCGGCCCATGCGCCGTTCTGAGTCTGAGTTGGGCCTAGCACGACCGACCCAACCATAAGCCCCCCTACTCCTCGTGTCTGACCAAGGAGAAGGGTCGAAGGAGTACATAAGGATTGTGCAGCTCGTCTGTATGACAGCTAATGCCAGGATCTGTCGGTTGAATGTTGACGCCTAGCACATGGAGGCATTTGGTTTAGTCATTACTAACGGCACGTGTCCTCTGACAGGTTTTCAAAATTTGAAATGAGGTGTCTTTTTAACTGCTGCGCAGCTGTCATGGGTGTCCTTTCAGTTGTTGCGCCGCTTCAGGTCCTTTCAACTGCTGCGCCGACTGGGGCATTTGATAACCCTAATTCGCACGAATCAGATTTTGTCACGCGTTCGACTCTGATTAACACGCTCGTTCAATTGATCTTGGTGATAACTACTCGAGGTCGACGAATTTCCTTCACTTTCTACTTCGTGTATTCAGTTTTGCAGCATTCTCTCTATTCTCTATCTTTCTCCTTGCAGTCACCAGAATTCACTTTTCGCTACCGTCTCCATTCCCTAACTCCAGTCACTAAGCTAGGTACGTCCTTTCCCTGATCTTTATCCTACAAATTTCTTTTTTGCAGTCATGTCGTCGATTAGCCCTAGGAGTGAGTCTAGACTTAGGAACGAAACCACTTCCTCTTCCTCTCTCGACCGGGAAGTAGCTGCCGGAAGTGCTTTACAGATTGTTGGGCCGCTTGATATAGCGGCGGGAGCAGTGGTGGTGCCGGAGGCAAGGGGTAATGAAGCTCCGAATGCAGAAACAGATGAAGAAATCGCGGCAGATGACCGGATAGACGAGCGAATCGTTGAGAAGCCGCCGAGCGACCCGTCAACAATGACCGTAGGGGAGCTGAGTCGATTGGTCATCAAGAACAATATCCCTTCATCCTGGGGACCCCGATTCGCCGCGGAGAATGAGTGAATTCACAGCAATGCGAGGGGCTACTTTGCTGTTTCAGACAGCTTCTTCTCGATCGGTGGCATGAGGCTTCCCTATGCCCCGATCATCGATGAGGTTTGCCGTGTACATAAATTGCTACCGGCCCCGATCCCCTCAAATGGTTGGAGGTTCATGAACGGTCTTACCCTGCTATGCCACCATTTCGGGTGTCCTCCGTCGATCGACATTCTGCGGCTCTTTCTGAGGCTGAATCAGAGCTCGCTCACCGGGGCCGGGATCCCCCACTTCCAGTACAGAGATGCGTGGTATCGCCCCGCTGGAACAGCTTCGTCAATTAAGGCCTGGAGGATAAAGTATTTCTTTGTGAGGCCCCCGGGGTCTTCCTTTGAGTCCAGGGAGTGGAGGTATCCCCTGGCTGAGCGGTGGAACGATACTTCCAGTCTATCCTTTACTAGAAGGGAGTCTGAAGTAATTGATCAGATCAAAGCACTCGGTCGGTACAATTTCGATCGTCTTATTCTTGGGTATCTGGGGGGAATATCAGCCGATACCTTCTCAATTAGCCCCCCGGCTCGAATCAACGGGTTGGAAGGAGAGACTACCCCTTCTGGTTGACTCATAGTTTAATTGCCTTGTTTCTTATAAATATTAGTTTCGATTTCTGACCTGCTTCTATACTTGTGCAGGCATGGCAAGACTCAAGAGCTTCGCCTCGTCTGATGCTTCCAAGGCCAAAGGCCAACGCAGAGCTGCCAGGTCATCCTCAAAAGAGCGAAGCAGGAAGGTGGTGGTCGAGCAGGATATCGCCCAGTCAACTGTGCCCGTGGAGGTCGGGCAAAATTCCGTTCAGCCAACTGCGCCTGTCGAGCCTATGGCGTTAACGATCCGACCGGCTGATGAGGGTCGTGCTGTTATGGAGGAAGAAGAGGAGGCAGGGAGACCCTTTAAGAGAAGGAGAGCCGCTCGGCGCGTGCCCTGCCCTTTGGACAAGGGTAAGGGGAAAGAGCCAATACCCCGGTCGAACAAAGGCAAGGGGAAGGAGCGAGGGCCTAGCTCTGGAAAGTGGAAGTCCGCGATCAGTCTGGACAAGACTGCATCGCTTAGGAACGTCGATGTGGACCTCTACATCGCTCAGAGGGTGGTTCCCCCCGAAGACGAAAAGTTTTTGGATACACTGGACAATAAGCAACTGATGGCCAGTCTCATCCGCGGTTGTGCCAGGGATCTGGCGTTCGCCTCTGCGATGAACCAGCGTCTCGATTAGCTCGAGGAAGTTAAGGGGACGCTGGACCGGGAGGTTCACGATCTTCTGGAGTAGGTTAATGCTTTAAGAGCTAAGCTTTCGGAGGTGAAGGAGGAGAAGGACGTTTTGCAAGCCCAACTCTCTTCATTGGAGGAGGAGAAGAGCGTCTTGGAGGAGGAGAAGAGCGTTCTGAGAGCTCAACTCGTTTCGGGGGAGGAGGAGAGG
>JAOSBK010000204.1:26946392-26958089 GCA_027568895.1 Erythroxylum shatona | reverse complement strand
AAGAAGCTTACACTTGGTATTCATTGGTATCTAAACCCGCCTGAGGGTTGCTCTTCTATCCTACTAGAAGATAATTAAGGGGTCGTTTTCTCCCGAATTGTAACTTAGTTTTAATGTATTTCTCCTACTGAGTCAAAAAAAAAAAAAGTTGGCAAGGTCTCTTACGAAATAGGATCTCCAAAACCAACATCTCAAGCGAGTTCGTGATTAAGAAGGATTAAGGTCAGTCACGTTAAAATACTCCACAGCATACATCTCGGCTGATGTTATGGTTTGTCTTAAAGTATCTCTAGTCTAAAGCATTTTACCATCTGCTCTCTAAAAAGTTTCTTGTAAAGGTAAATAATAGTCAGAAGGTTACCCTGGACGAACCTCATTTTAGTAAGTTTGTGGTTATTATTGCCTTTACGAGAAGTTTTTCAGAGACAAGAAGTAGTGAAGTATTTAGGAATGGAGACATTTTAAGGCAAACACGAATATTCTCTAAGGATAGTGCGAGTGGCCCATAGTGCAGAGTGGCTCTAATTGGCGGGTGAACGGTGATGTCAATCACGGATAAGGATAAAGATTTGGGATTTTGATACTTCAATAAGAGGTGTAATCGTACGAGCCTAGTCTCTTGAATTATGGACATGTGTCCACTGTAGAATGGAGACGGACAACAAAGATCAAGAAAAGTAGAAATCGAATACAAAACAAAAGCAGCTTGACTTTCTCATTACTAAAAATAAAATCTTAAGGAAATCTAATTTAAAGCTAAAGAAACAAAAGATTGACTCCCAAAACGTGCTCAACCCCCGCCCTGTCCCGTCCCAAAACCCAACCTTCGCTATACGACAAAACACCGAACAGAGACGACACCGTGTCTGAAAACGACAAGTCGCGCGGTAAATCCTCCGCCTTGCAATAAATGACTTGGACGCGAAGCCCCATTTAGTATGGGTTAACACTGAACAAAATCACCTAACCCTTTTGTTTTAATTTATAATTTGCTCTCTGTCCGTCCTTTTCTCTCTTATCTTTCTATATCTCGCGTGAAAGGTTGGACCAAATACCAACGACTTTACCCTCTCTCTCTTGTCTTCTGCCTGTTTTCATCGTGAAGATTCTGAAGTTTTAGTTGTTGGGCTTGCCGGAGATCGGGTCTTCCGTCCGGTGTTTGTGTTTAAAAGCTCTAAACCAAATAGTTGGGTGAGAGTTGTGCAGTGTAAGAGTCATTGGGTTTAAATTAATCATTGTGTTGTTTGGTTTAATGTGAGTTTGTGGTGAGAGACTCGTGAGAGCTGGGCTGGTAGTTGGGTTAAAAAGAGAGAACAGGAAAAGGTAGATTGACTGGTAGCTGTTTGTGTGAGAGAGCGATAAGAGGGAAAGCTGAAACGATGCTTTTGAAAGCAAAGGGAAAGTTTGTTCTTTAACGTTCGTTGAAATTCCAAGTGGATTGTTTCGGATTGTTACACTTTTTTGTCCATTAGCTTGATCTAAAAAAAAAAAATCCTAACTTGTTAGTTAATTCACTTCATTTGTCTAGTATTACTCATGCCGGTCGAATTAGATAACTCTTCCACAGCCTCCGGCGAAGCCAGTGTTTCTTCCTCCGGCAACCAGCCACCGCCTTCTAAATTCACAACAACAGCAAAGAAGAAAAGAAACCTCCCTGGAACGCCAGGTAAAGACAAGAAACATATTGACTGTGGAAGTCTTCAAAGTTAATATCAGTTGTTCCGTTCGATTTGGTTAAATTTGGTTTGTTGCAGATCCAGATGCTGAGGTGATTGCCCTTTCTCCAAAGACTTTGTTGGCTACGAACCGATTTGTGTGTGAAATTTGCAATAAAGGGTTTCAGAGGGACCAGAACTTGCAGCTTCATAGACGAGGCCATAATCTTCCATGGAAGCTCAGGCAAAGATCGAGCAAGGAAGTGAAGAAGAGAGTTTATGTGTGTCCTGAGCCAACTTGTGTCCACCATGATCCATCAAGAGCACTTGGTGATCTTACTGGAATAAAGAAACATTTTTGCAGGAAACACGGAGAGAAGAAGTGGAAATGCGACAAGTGTTCGAAAAAGTACGCGGTTCAATCGGATTGGAAAGCTCACTCAAAGATTTGCGGCACCAGAGAGTACAAATGCGATTGCGGAACTCTGTTTTCGAGGTTTTTTACGATGAAGTTTAATCTTTTATTCTCTGGATAATTTGTTTGGTCTCTGTTTGTGGTTTGTTTGGTTTGTAAGTGTTTCCGGGCTTTCTTTGTGGTGCTTTTGAAGGAGGGATAGCTTTATCACGCACAGAGCTTTCTGCGATGCTTTGGCGGAGGAGAGTGCCAGAGCTCAGCCTCAGGATTCGAATCCGCCTGTAGTGAAACAGAATCCAGAATCCCACCCGATACCTCAAGCTGAGCCCTCTTCGCCGCCGGCGTCAGCTCCGATAGCTACTTCTGCTGCTACGGCATCAGCTCCATCGCAGCCCACTGCTGTAATTCAATCGTCAGTTCCGGCAGTTCAAAGTCCTGGTATGCTGATTCAAATGTGACAACTTCTTCAATTTTCAGTTTGAATATTGTCGGTTGTGGTTTTGTCTCAATAAGCACGAAATCTTTGTTGTTTCTCTGTCTTTTTTAGAATCTTGGAGTCTAGTAGATTTTGTCTGTTACCAATTTTGTTGTTATTAAGGCTAATTGAACACTGTAGATTTTAGGAAGTAATGGAACGGTTAAAGAAAAGAAAATGGTTCTTCATCCAAGTTCTAATTGGGAAATTTAATTTGCACAATCACAAAGCAAAACAAAAGCTAAAACCAAAGGCAGCCCACATCTGCTCAAAAGCTAGATAAAAGAAACCCGGTGACGGGTTTAGCTGGGGTTAGGAAAGTATTATTGACTCTGCTTTTTAGTCTAAAAGCTTTCTTACAAGAGAAGAACCGACTTTGCATGCCTTTATTTTTCATGAGATTCATGTGTTCTTCCTTTTTGCTTTCGATCAGAGCTGCCGGAAAATATCAGTCAGATCATAGAGGAAGTGCCTGCAACGACAGCGGCATTAGGCTCTGGCAGCAGTACTAGCTCAAGTAGTAATGGAAGTGCCAGCAGTAGTGTGTTTTCTAGTCTGTTTGTTTCATCAACTGCATCGGGGAGCTTACAACCTCATCAAGCTCCTGCATTCACAAACTTAATTCGGGCCATGGCACCCCTTGAGCGCCCAACTGACATCCTTCCATCCTCCTCTAATGAACCCATTTCTCTATGTCTCTCCACCAACCAGGAATCGTCATTGTTTGGTACCACTGGTCTAGAGCACAGGGCATATGCACCGCCACCACAACCAGCTTTATCTGCTACTGCATTGTTACAAAAAGCTGCTCAAATGGGTGCTGCAGCAACAAATGCGTCTTTGCTTCGTGGGCTAGGGCTCGTGTCATCTTCATCATCTGTGCCGCAAGACAATATCCAATGGGGTCAGAGGCAAGTAGAGGCTGAGAAGGCCTCACATTCTCCTGGCCTGGGGCTTGGATTACCTTGTGATGGAGGCTCTGGTTTGAAGGAATTGATGACGGGGACTCCTGCAGTGTTTGGTCCCAAGCATGCAACTCTTGATTTTCTTGGACTGGGGATGGCTGCTGGTGGAAGTCCTGGTAGTGGACTGTCGGCTTTAATTACATCGATTGGTGGAGGCCTTGATATGGCCGCAGCTGCAGCATCTTTTAGAAATGGGGAATTCAGTGGAAAAGAAACGGGAAGAAGTTCATGAAGTTCTGCATCTCCATTTGACTAGGGATATCTTAAACGTGTAAATTCTACTGGCAATAAATTTTGCAGAAGATACAAGAAGTTAAAGCACCAAACATAGCATTAAGGATGGATTGCTCCAATCAAAACAATTTGGGGTCTTTTTACAAGGGTTCTGCTGCAGAGACGATGCAGAATTGGTGATAAAGCTAAAGGGCAGTAGCCTTTTCTTTTCTCCTATGTGTATTGGCTGTATATCCGCTGAATTAAGTTACTAAAGATGAACAACTAAAGGGGCAAATTTTCTGTCTCTGTAAGTACGGCTTTCTCTAAACATCCAAATATTCCGGCAACTGAGTTGCCGTTCAGAAGGATTCCATAATTTGGATAAGCAGCTCTAGACGGGCAGTTAGTTAATCTGTGGCTGCAAGGAAGGAATCAGACATTCATTTATTGCAGCTGATGTAAACAGTTAGACCAATCTTTTTAATACAATTGCCAAATTATGTACTAAAATTGTTTTTCTAGTATGTTCTTTTCCTATTATCAGATTTAGGTCCGTGACACTAGATTGGTTAAAAACTGGATCAAAGTTTTGCTTCATGGAACTTTATATGATTGCCAACTTGTGCACTAAATTGGTTTTATGTTGGTGTAAACCAAAGACAGAGTTTTTTTTTTTTTTAATTTGGTCCATTTGGTAATTTAAGACAAATCTGTTGGTAAAACTTAAATCTAGGGTTACTCCTGATGATCAGATAAGAGGAGTCAATGAGCTTCAACTTGTTTCTCGTCTCATTTACATAAGTATTCAGAGTTCTTCACTGTTTTCAAGTTTCGTTGAACTCTTCCGTTCTTGTCGTTATTTGACAACTTCTACACTGTCTTCTGAGAAGTCATTTCTTCCCTGAAATGTATACCCGTCTTGCACGTCAGGTTAAATGCCTTTACTCTGGACATTGAGTTCGTTTTTCTTAAACTCATCTGTAGCCTTCCGAGTTCTGTTCTATCCTCTCTTCATACAAGAAAAGTCATCTTGATTGCGTGATCATGGCTTTCAGAACATTTCAGTACTGTTTCATTTTTCTTGTCATGAGATGTAAGCTGAAAATTATAAAGGTAGTCGCGTCAGAATCTAGACCTGGTTTCACATATAGCTGGCTTAGCTATAGCTAGCTGGACCACAGGACCAAAAACATACGATCTCTGAGCATTGAGGGTTAACATTAAAACTGTATGGATGCCTTGAATCAAGCGAAGTCTGAAACGCTGAGAGCAGAAAAGGAAAAATGAAATGCTCCATGATATAAAGAAGGAAATTAAACAGATGGAATAATCCGTTGAAGTCCAATCTCAGATTGTCTTTAGTTCTTGTCGTTTTTCCAGTTCCTACACATCTACAGAAGCTAAAGGATTATTCTCTTCCTCTTCCCCTCGTCCTTACCTTCTGATCTACGTTTCCTGCCTTGTTTTCTTGACATCTATTACGTAAACAAACGAACTGGTACTTGAATTTAACTTGCTATAAACTATAATAATGTCAGACGCACATGTGACTTACGGTTCGTTGAAGAGTCATTTCTGCAGTGGCAAACCTGTCCAGTAATTGTCTGAGAGGCCAGATTTGTCGTGTACGATTAATTGCGTGTCCTGGGATCTAGATCCTGGAGCAAGTAATTGAGCCTCTTAAAGTAAAGCGTTCATTTTGCGTTAGAAATCAACAATATTATTCACTTGAAGTGTCTGTGTCTTGACTTACAAATTTGCTGAGGGAATTAGTGATTAATGAATTTTACCAAGCAAGAGGAAACAAAGTTAACTTTTTTTAATTTTGCAGTACTAAGAACATGACAAACTGACAAGAAAGAAGAAAGCAAATTTCAGGAAATGAAAAGAAACCAAGATGACTTATGGATAATGGTAATAGTGCAGACCTCAAATCATCAGCTATTGAAGCTGCTCTGACCACAGAAGTTTTTCAGATATATCATGTGAGTGTTTCAGTAAACACTGATATGGGTAGATGGATGGATAGATTATGCTGGTAGGGGTAATTATGCAGTAGCTACTGAAATTGTTGGCCTGGCATTTATTGCTTTGCCTATTTATGTCCTTTATGAATTATTGTATTACCATTACTCTTTGTTAAATTTCAATGCAAGAAGAAACTCAAAAACCCTTTAAGGCTAATTTTTGGTTGAAGGTTTAATAACATAATATAATTGAATGCAATATTATTCTATAGTTTAAGATGTGAGTTTATAATAAAATAAAATGAGATGAAAGAGGAGAGTTTCATATTATGTCTCATTACATCATATATAATAAAAATGAAAAACTTCTGATTTGAAAATTTTAAGGTAGAATGTAAAATGATAATCAACTTTACACTATATTATATTATAAATCCTTTATTTAATCAACAATTCATTATGTTACATTATGAACTCTTCCATCTCTCATAAATAATAATTTTTTAATATTATATCTATTTATATTTCATTTCATTATAAAATATTTTATTTTATTATATTCCATTCTATTTTATTAAAAATCTTATATTTAACCAAACATAACTTAAGACTCTAACGTGGAATTTGCAGATACGACCCAAGAAGATTGAAAAGCCCAATTATAATGAAAGTGATTCAAGTGTCTTTGATTCTTGACACTTCATGTTTATCAAAGTCCAAACTTCCAAGATACTTCAACAGAGCCAATGGGCCAAATTTACTAATGTTTGGTGCGCATAGCCTTATAACCCGACCATGGACAATCTGATTCTGATCACACGTCACAGTTCTGGTTCACGTCTCCTTCCAATATTACGAACTAACGACCTACCACATGTTGACACATCAAGATTGACCCATACTGGGTCACATCTAATTGGTTCCTTCACATACTACTTAGTTATCTAAGCAAAATCTAGCCTAATCAAGGCCAAAATCCCACTGCCTAAATCTCTAAAATATCCTCAATACAACAAAGAAGAAGAACATCCGAAGCCTACATTCAACGGTAAAAAACGAAGTCTTCACAGGTACTTCCGTCCAGTAGTGCGTCTTAACCCAAATAATTAGCGACGGTATCAGGGTATTATATTTTTGTCTTCACTCTCTTCATCTCTGTCGCCACGTGCTTTGTTAGGTTATCTGTAAATCCTAAGCTCAGCTAACAGGTAAATATCTCTCTTGGTGGGAGACATAGATTTGAAGGATAAGCTCCGACCCAGAAGACCGATTGCATCATCTTCGGAGTTCCTTTGTTTCTAGCATTTTTCGTCGTCAAGTTTCTTTTTTGCGGTACAACCCCCAAAAGGTAGCTTCTCTTTCTACCTTCTATCCATTTTGTTCTTTCCAAGAATTGGTTTTTATTACCTTCTAACATTATTTTTGACATGGGATTAGTTGGCTTGAAGTTAAACCTCATTTTGTTTCCATTTTAGGTTCGTAAAGTAATGGGCTTTTTACTATATTTGGTAACAGGGTGGTTGAATCGAGAGTATATTGGTTTAAAGAGGTAAGATGCCAACTGGGGTTCTTTCGAAACTGAATTTTGGGTTTAGGAGAGCGGTAGTTGCCAGAAATTCAGTTTCCTTTTATTCTAATTCTATAGAATCGTCATCAAGGCGCTCCTTTTCTGCAAATCCAATGGTGGCTTCTGGTTCTAAGGTTGTTTTTCCTGATGAACTGCTTACTTCTTGCGGAAATGGATTGGATATTGCGAAACCAAGTGGTGTTTTCTTTGCTGATAGAAGTCGTGTAAGTTGCGTCAGAGCTAGCGTTAGAATGGGAAATACAGAGTTACCAAATAATCGATTGGTTTCTGGGTGCTCTACGTTTGATGCTATGCGCAGGAGTAGTCACGCCAATGCTTTAGTTCTTGTGCCACTTATGAAAAACATCCACTCTTCTGCTGTGTGTTATTCTGCTGGTCCTGCTCAGGACGTGTCGTTTGATGGGAATTCTCGGGAGGAGCAGCTGGACTCCAATATGATATCTGGCCAGTAGGTTATCATCTCTTTCTGAGTGACTTGCTATGGAATCTGGTTCAAGTTTTAGAATTATAATGTCGATTGTTTTCATCATTTGGATATTTTTTGCTTATTGCTTAATGAATGGTAAGTGAAGGTATAAACTTTGGATACTATACAGAAAATTCTGGTTATGCGGTCTGTAACAGATGAATTAGGTTTTCGTTCTTGTGTTAAGGGTAGAATTTTTCGTGGTTACAGAGTCTTGAAGCTGCACTCAGGATCATGCTACCTGCCTCATCCTGATAAAGAACAAACAGGTGGGGAAGATGCTCACTTTATATGTGATGATGAACAAGCCATTGGTGTGGCAGATGGTGTGGGCGGTTGGGCAGATGTAGGTATTAATGCTGGAGAATATTCTCGTGAACTTATGTCTAATTCAGTGAAGGCAATCCAAGAGGAATCCATGGATTCAATCGACCCAGCCAGGGTATTGGAGAAAGCCCACTCTCGCACAAATGCTAAAGGTTCCTCAACAGCCTGCATAATTACTTTGGCGAAGGAGGTTGAATGATTCTTGCTTGAATTAACTAATTAATAATCTGTTTCTTCTTTCCTTTTGAATGATTTTTACTGAACTCTTCTATGATTGCTAATCAATTTTCATTCAATGTGCTTGAGATGGCATCTTTTAGGAGAGTCACTAGTTCAAACTTCAATACCAAACAGTAGAATAGATACTTGGCTTTTACCATTGGTACATGAATTTTTCAAGGGGTTGACCATTTTGTCTGGACCAGATAATATTCAAGTTCTGCCTTTTCTTATAGTTCACTATATGTGCTATAATGTTGTAGAATATACTGTTTGAGACTCTAGATTTATGTGGAGCACTTGTTGCAACAGGGATTACATGCTATTAATCTTGGGGATAGTGGGTTCATGGTGGTTAGAGATGGATGCACCATTTTCCAGTCCCCAGTACAACAGCATGGTTTCAACTTTACGTACCAACTTGCGAGCGGCCATGAGGGTGATCCACCCGGTTCTGGCCAGGTCAGTTCTCTCTTTTGACTGGAATGTCATGCCAAATTTTCAAGTTATGCTGCAGTTTTTATAATCTGCATTTTCTTTAATATTTTCACAGTTGAATGAATAGTTTGTGTAACATCTTGTGAGTTAAACGATGTAACCTTTCTTTTAGTGACTGAGTTTACCAAGAACACTCTTACCAAAAGTTCTGGCAGGTACTTCATTTTCACTTATTCTCTGCCAATTTTGTCTTTGAAATTAAGAACATGAAGTAAGAGATTGAGTTGGCAGCAGCATCTGACATTATGGCTAGTTTGAGGAGTTAATGTGATTTGCATCTCTGTTTTGGTTCAAGATTGATGCTTCAATTTAGACGAGAAAATTAGTAGAGAACAAGTTTTATAAGTTATTTTCCATGTGTCGTTCTATTGCATTAGAAGGTTGAATTGGTAAAATCAGTTGATTACCTGAATCAATCATCATTTTGGAACGACAAATTTCAGGTTTTCAATATTCCTGTTGCTCCTGGAGACGTCATTATTGCTGGAACAGATGGATTATTTGACAACTTATACAACAGCGAGATTACTGCTATTGTTGTTCAGACTGTAAGAGCTGGACTAGGGCCCCAAGTAACAGCTCAAAAGATTGCAGCTTTGGCACGACAACGAGCACTGGACAGGAGTCGACAGACACCATTTTCTGCGGCTGCTCAAGATGCAGGGTACCGCTACTATGGGGGCAAACTTGATGACGTTACTGTTGTTGTTTCATATACAACCAGCTCCAGCAATGTGTGACCAGTCTTCTACCATATGCCGTAGCTGAAATATACATGTGTATCATTTATGTTGATCTGGCTTTTAGAGCCCCTGATCCGTCCTTTTGCTTAGATGCCCCAGAGAGAGAGTCATTTGATTGTCCATGTGTTCTTAGACCAACTCAATTTTGATAAATGAAGCACCGTCTTTCATTCTTTTTCATGCGGTATTTATTGATGATTAATACTTATTATTTGTCAAGGTTTACTAACTTTATGTAAAGAGTTATCACATGACACTGATTCATTAGCTATTTTTCTTTCATGTGGATCATAAATTATGTACCTGTATTTTTCTTAATTTTTGGTCTTTTTAAGTGATACCAAGTGTCAAAATATTGATTGAGCTTATAATAGATAATAATTTTCTCTTTACTATCCGTTCCTTTTCAGGATGACGTCTGATGTAACTTATAACTCTTGATTGTAATTTATATTTTATAGTGACATTGATATTAATACCCTTTCAGAAGATTCAATGATTGAAATTATGCTCATGCTAAATTGGTTATTGGTATGAAGAATTATGTTATATGTTTGTATTGCAACAAACAAATGAAAGGTAGGAAATCACCAATTAAAGAAGTATTTAGCTAGAATTAAAGGTGATATAAAGTCATATAAGAAAGTTATGAAATGACAAATAAAAACTTTGCCTAAAGAGTATTAATATCAAAAGGATACAAGGCAAAATTTGAATTATGAAATTGGTAATGAAAGATTGAATTACGAAATTGGTAAGGAAGGTTCTTTTTAAAGTGGTTACTATGATATTAGTAATGTTAAAGGTAACATTCTTACCCAACAAGAAAAAATTGTTGTACTTGATGTGTGAAAGAAAAGAAGTCAAGTATCTAACTTTTTTTATCCGTGAAAAATTCTTAAAGATCAACCTTCAATTATAAAACCTAATATATCAAGAAAATATTTTATAATTTTATAATTTTTAAAAATATTTTATAATTTTTAAAAATTATTCGAAACGATACCTGATATTAACCAATTCCGATACTACACCCGACCAAAATCAAGTATAATAATTGATAAAGAGTCATAACATTGGTCATATTCCCACCATTTGCTTTGCTTGAAATAAATGTATAGGTTTCAGTCCGTTGGTACTTGAGTTCTGTAAAATCCATCCCAATTTCTACGATTGCTTTAAAAGAACCCTTTTATGTTTCAGAATCGCACAGGCTGCAGTTACTGAAGGGATATGAAAATTTTATACGAGGATTCCGACGTGAGCAGGACTAAGGATCATCGTAGAGATGACGTGCATGACAAGGACGAGCTTGTCATTCCAATTAGACCTATGTTTAAAGCTACGACCGAGATACTCAAAGAGATTTTCTATGCGCGTGTGGGCCAACTTATGGAGAGGATAAAGCTAACCAAGCCTATTAGAGGAGAGCTAGTTAGGTTATAGCCCAAATTGATCCATTTGTCTCAAATCCTTGGATCAGATACACTTGGAGTTTGAAGACACGAAATCTTGGACTATTTTAATGCTTTATCACTTAAGCCCAATAACATATCAGACCTATTTATTTAATTTTTAGACTTTGTTTTATTTTGAGTTTTCATGTATTTTAGCTCAACCCTTTTACTATTTGGCCTAGGTATAAATACTTATATTCTAGAGTTTTTCGGGGGATTTTTTTTTAGATCAGAATTGTGAAAAAGCCGTCAGTTTTGGTAGAGAGAAACATTGTTCTCTTGTTCTTAGTACTTTTCGAACCATCTTTCACTTATTAATTGTTTTATCAATTATGGCATGTTGATTGTTCGTTTATATGAATTTTATTTTGATGATCGAAATTGCTTGAAACAAATTTTCAAAAGGTATCGTAGAAATCAAACCTTACTTATCTTTATTTTTTCTTATTATTGAATTCGAAATTACTATCCTTCTTAGTTCCTCTATGTCAAAACCCATCAAACAAAAGTGTCCATTGAAAACATCATTACATCGACGTTAATCTTTCCGCGGTGCGCGTCAGATTCTTTTTGTAAACTAATAAAAACAGGGGCTCGGTTATAGGCACTCACCAAGACGACTGATTCTAAAAACCTGTCTTATGTGCTGACCACCCTAAAACGAGCTCCAATGACATTTGCTTCACTTTCTTGATAGGTATATTTA
>JAOSBK010000204.1:26918432-26946292 GCA_027568895.1 Erythroxylum shatona | reverse complement strand
TTATTAAAAATTATTATGGTTCTTTAATTATTCTTATTAATTTAATTGTTTAAAATTTTGATAATTATTAATTTTCTGCTTACTATTATTCTTATTCTTATTAAATTATTTATTTATTAATGATATTAAATAATATCATTAAATTCCTGATTATTATTAATTTTGTTCTTCATAAGAATATGGATAAAAATATCATCATTAAAAAAAAGAAGTAAACACACAAACAAAAATATTTTGTCTTTTAGAATAATCTCAAAATAAATAATGATATACATTATTTATTATAATAAATTAAAATTTTATTGACCAATAATAAAGCCATTTTCGTTAAGAATAAGGTTGAGGAATTTAAAAGTGGCTTTGGAAATCCAAAGCTGACTTTGGATTTGGCTCAAACACGACGTCTGTAGATGGGTTTCACAAGTGTTTGCCAATTTTTAATAAAAAACGATATCATTTTACTATTAGACAGAATAAGATAGAGTAATATTCGAAAGAGGATCCGGACTCACCCAATTATAACAGGAAGACTAAAAATTATTTGGTGTCTTAGCAGATAATTATAAGTTAGCTTATTGTTGCTCAACCTTTTGCAAATCAATTTAGTAAAACATCGGCTTCTTTCCATTTAGGAGAAGATCTCATAAACATATTGAATCCTTTAAAAAGATAGTAAAAGAAAATTATGAATGGCAAACCAACCAACTCAATAAGAAACTGACTGTAGAAAAACAAAAGATGTCTAAGCAAAAATGACATGAAGACAGATTGAACAGAAGATAATCCACAAAACTTAACCAAATAGAACATGCAAAACATGAACTTTTATTGGCATTGACAGGGAGCTTGGGGAAGATTCAGATTTTCAAAATTTCAAATTCTTCTCATACTTCTCCTTCCTTCATCGTCACTACCTCCGTGCTCTGACCTTTTTTTTTTGGTTTCTTCTTCTTGACCATCTTCTGGTTCCTCTTTATTAGTCTGCTCTGCTGGATGTTGTCCTTCTCCTTGGCTTTTTTCCTTCTCTTTTCTTGCTTCTTCCTCTTCTTGTCTCCTTGTCTCTTCCTCCTCTCTCTTTGCTGCTTCTTCTCTTCTTCTCCTCTCCCTTTGCAGCTTCTTTTTTGCATCTCTCTTTCTCATTCTCACTTTCTCTTCTTCTCTGCTTGTCCTCTCTTCTGCTTCCTTCCTCTTCTTTTCCATGTCTTCTTGTCTCCTAACTTCCTCTTCTTCTCTTCTTGTCGTCTCTTCTGCTTCCTTCCTCTTCTTGTCCATGTCTCCTTGTCTCCTAACTTTCTCTTCTTCTCTTCGCTTTTTTTCTTCTCCTATCTTTCTAGCTTTCTCCTCTTCTCTTTCCTTCTCTTCTTCTTCTCTCTTTCTAGGCTCCTCTTCCTCTCTCTTCCTCTCTTCTTCTTCTTCTGTTTTTCTCTTTTCCTCTTCCTCTCTTTCCTTTTTTTCTTCTCCTATATTTCTACCTTTCTCCTCTTCCCTTTCCTTCTCTTCTTCTCTCTTTCTAGCTTCCTCTTCCTCTCTCTTCCTCTCTTCTTCTTCTCTTCTTCTCTTTTCCTCTTCCTCCTTTTTTCTTTCAACTTCCTTTTGCATTATGATCTCTTCTTCCTCAGCACATGAAGTGCAATCCAATATGATTGACTCTGTCTGAGGACTCACTATCTTATCGATTGTTGTGTTGCTGACATTGAAAGAAACAGCCAATATATTTTTGTCCAAAGTTTGGAGGACTGATCTTTTCCCAATCACGAACTGTGGATGGTTTCTTCTTGTTGTTGTGGTGAACCCCATGAAGATGAAGGAATCATTGTTGAAAGACATCTGAGCCATCGGATGAAACCTAGGAACCAGAAAAACGTCTCCTTCCTTCACTTTAAACCTCGTACTTTTGCACTCTGATTCCTTTGCATTGCTAGCACAAACAATCCGAACCATCCCTTGCCCATGTAGCACTATGGATATCTCAACAGCCATTGGATTCCAATGAGGCCCCATCATCGATCCCTGAACAAAAGTTATATCAATGGCAGTGTACAAGCTTCAAGCCATTTCGAACCGAATTAGTGCTGGAACATATATGTGGATAATGTTACCTGAAAGTGTTTACCTTTGTCAAGTTCACCATAAAAACCCCAAGATTGGAGCCTTTTAGTAGTTTAAAGTTCCCCCTGTCAACTATCAGGCTCCTTCCATTGCAATTCTCAAAATCTGGATCAGCATCCTCCATGTTGAATGCTTTGGCTGTCTTGCTTTTGCCATTGTAAGACTTGCCACCAAATGTAAGAGCTTTGAGCAATCGAGATTCTAATTCCCAGAATATTGATTTCTTGTGTGGTTCCGCGTGCACTATTCCTTCTGGCTTCGCTGCACTTGCCAGTTCTTCTATTATTTTTTGAGAGACCTGAGAGTAAGATACCAATTTGGAGCATTATCCTTTTTGGTTTTACTCGGAGAAAATAAAAATATTAGGGCATGGACACGAATTGTAGATTAGCAATAAGCTAGCTGATACATTAAAAGCTGATTGCAGGAGCTTCCTGTCAAATCCAAGGACCAGGTCACTAATGCTGGAGTATGCTCCAATTGATGGCTCCTACAGTAGTAACATCAAAATTATTGATTAACAAAACTTTCGTGGAACCAGCTAAACTAAAGAGAGGTTTTTAGATGCTCATACGTATACATCCTCATCTGTGTTGGAGAATATAGCATAAATCCTTAGCTTCTCCCGCTCAGGGGTTAGGCTGCTTTGAAGAAAGAAGACTGACCCAGGTTGCAACCTGTATACATCACCTCTCCTCAGGTTCATCCTCTTTATCTCTTTTCCAGCATCAGCCCAATTCAATTTCCCAGTTCCTGGGCATTCACAAAACTTGTTTGATGGGAATCATTGTAAACAATGAACATATTAACCTACATAACTTTAACGTTATCATCTTGACCAAAACATAGAACCTGAGAATTCAGGTTACAAACTTTTTAGACTTCCAGACTCCTACCCAGTTAACCCATATACTATTTTAACGAATAACTTGAAATTTCGTTTAACTAACCAACATTACCTGTGTGGACATAGAAGACCATGTCTGCATGGAGTAGTACAGGAAGGAACAAGGAGTTGGGATTCAATGTGATGAACCGAAGATGGAAAGGCCCTCTTGTTCCAGTACTAATATCAACGGCTGAGATTTTTCCGTACTCTGTAACCACTAAAGACTTCCTGTCCTCCCTTTTCACCATAGAACTAGGAGTAACATCGTTTCTCAACGCCTCTATACGAACAGAGACGTCAAGAAGAAGCAGTACGAGTATCGATAAAGCTGGAACTGCCATGACCAAACCTTTCTGAGACATTGTTAGTGAAACTACTCAAGTGGAAGATACTACTGGCGTTGGAGTAAGCCTGTGATGATGCATATTATATATAAACAGGAAGGTGATGAGTTACGCGTGGTTCAAGAGGACACGTGCATGTACATGAAACACATGGCATATGGTCTCAGTCAAACTGTTCCCGCTAAAACACAGAGTGGTTAGTTCTACCTTTGATCGTTTTTCCTGGAGGAAAGTTTAGCTGGTCTTAAGATAATATACAAATGTATAGTTGCGTATTTACTTGTCTTAATCTGCTTATTTCTCTCAAAAACTTGTAATGTATCTTCTCTAACAGAAATACTCTATTTCATCCATTATCCAAAACCTACAAATATAATGTAGGATAATACACTCGTTAGTTGGCACAATCATTATGAACTGATACATAATACATTGGAAAATGGTAACAAAGGAAAGAGATAGGATATTCTGTCTACTCTGATAGCCCCTTTCTAATTCAAAAAATATTGATAATACTCTGATAGCCCCTTTCTAATTCAAAAAATATTGATAAAGACTTACTTTCTTTTGCCTACTTTGCAATATCAAAGTACCTTTATATAAAATAATCATCAAATTAATCAAATTACATATTTTTTATAATTTATAAAATAATTAAATAATTTTCATAAATTAATCAATTTTAAAATTTAAATTATTTATCTTAAAAATTTTATTTTAAAAAATAAAATTAAAATGATAAAAAACAAAATCAAAATATGTGTTACTGATATTTAAAAAATTAAAATAATAATTATAAAAATACAAATACAAAATACAAAATACAAATATATAAATTTTTAAAAATTTTAATTTTATATTAAATTTTTATTTAAAAATTAAAATTAAAATAATAAAGAATTGTTATTGACAAAAATGAAATCAAAATTTAAAATTAAATTAACATATTGTTTTTTAGATAAAAATTTATTTAACAAATTAAAATAAAAAAACAAAATGTACCACATGCATAACTTAAATGTTACGCCCTATCACATAAATAGATATATTTTTTATTATTTTAATTATATTACTATTAGTTTAATAAAAATTTTAATTATGCTATTATTAATTTTATAAAAAATTAAAATTAAAATAATCAAAATAATTATTTACCATTTATTTTGTTTTTCATTAAGTCATGCCTGTTACACATATTTTAATTTTTTGATTATTTTAATTTTATTTTTAAATAAAAATAAAAGTATATTTTATTTGTGACACATCTTATTTATTATTTTAATTTTAATTTTTAAATAAAAATTTTAAGATAAAAATTTAAAATTTGATTGCATTTTTGTCACACCGTGACAAAATTTTTAATTTTAATTTTAAACTTTAAATAAAATTTTTAATATCAAAAATTTAAATTTTAGAAATTGATTACACAATGACGCTTGTAACACATATTTTGATTTTGATTTTGACATTAATTTTTAAATAAAATTTTAAGATAAAAATATTTTTGATGTTATTTTTTATTATTTTAATGTTAATTTTAAATAAAATTTTTAAGATAAATAATTTAAAATTTAAAATTTGATTAATTTACTAAAATTGTTTAATTAATTTATAAATTATAAAAAATTAAATTAAATTTAAAAATTGATTAATTTTATTATTATTATATTAGCCCGTACTAAAAGTTGCGTAAGGAAGCAAAAGAAAATAAATCATTAAATAAAACGATTAGGCAGATTGGGCTCTCCAAAAGAATATGGTTTTCTGAGAATAGGAATGGGCGCACCGAAATGAGAATGGGTATATGCCAATTGCCAAAACTGATCTTTGTTGAAGATAACCAACTAAGCCCATATCAATCCGAGTTTAGGTGGGAAACCTTTGGGTCTTGAGTTTTTTAAGGATCTCGGCCTTAAACAAGCCCATGAAACTGGTATTTTTCATATGTATGTCTTAATCAATATTGACTTTGGGGCCTTTTTAAGTACCCCTGGGTCTGATAACAGTAGGATACTCCGATGCTCAAAACCCCTTTTCCCAAAGTGGTTAGAAATGAGTTGATCATATCATAAAACATTAAGTGGGCAAGAAGTGTGACCTCCTTTTTTTTTTGAATGGTCCACATAAGAGCAGAGATGTGGAGGACTGGAGGGGCCACGTCCGAACCTGTAGAGGAATATCACACCAAAGCATGAATAATTGTGGTCACAAGGAAAACTTAGATGAATCAAGAGGGTATTTTTCCAAAGCAAAACCATAATATCCTAATGGATCCTCCCAACCATCCACGTTGTGGAAAAAAGAACGCCTAGTGTCGCTTGTTAAGCAGAAGATAGAAGATCCCCCCACTCTAGACCTCTAAATCACTTCAATCTTTTTAATGAGATTAAAATTATGTAACAAGAAAGATAAAACTCTTTAACAATTATGATGACTTCGAATGAAATATTATAAGAGGAAAATAAATTTATTTTTAAAAAATTAATTAATAATTACACTATAAAACGTAATAATAATCATAGCTTTTATGTGGCTTTTCTTTATGGCTCCTTTTAAACATGAATAATGTAAGGTGGAATCTCAAGCCCGTCTTTTGTATGGAACAAGCTTCATAATCCTCTGTCTCCCACCGCGTGCTTACCGTGTAGGTGTCTCCTTATATGATCCCTTAGTACCTAAGTATTTGACTTGATGTCACATAACATAATATTCCCTTATTATTAATTAACTCATATATACTCCAACGTTAATCACGAGCTGCATTTCACTTTATACATTTTACAAACCATAATTTGCTTACTTAGACTAATTTATGAGGTCTCTACTATTAATACCGTCTAAATCATTTTGTTCTAAGGGTAAAGCGACTCAGAAACATGCAAACCACTCTACGGCCTCGTTCATTAGCCCAAGATCTCTAAAGAAATCTACATGCATTTCCATAACCATAAGCTACTGCTACTCAAATCACATCTGAGAAATAATAGATGTAATCATCTTCAGCTTTAGGCAAAACTATATCTGAGCATGAAGGAGCATTGGATCCCTTCAACTAAAGAGCACAACAAAGAGAATTTTCGTATAGCCATGTACATAAGCCTGATTAGGACGTATGATAGCCTACACATCACACTTAGACGTTCACAAGTCATGCTAGAACCAACTCAAGACTAAAAGTAAAACGTCTCTTTTTGGTAGTGCGCCTTGGCTCTTGGTTATCACCTATCCTTTTACACCCTGTTGTAGCGACGCCGTCCAATCCAATTTCTATATGTCAAATGTTAAACGTAAATTAAAATTACGTTAAAAAAAGATATTCAATTATTTAGGGAGAAATAAAATTTAGATTGAAAATTAATAATTCCTCTAATATAATTTTGAACACAAAAATTACTCTCGTATATAGTTTTATTTTTCAATATAATTTTCAAATCAGTCAGATATAAATTTTAATTATAAAAATACAAAAAAATGCTTCATATTGATAAGGACTTTGAATTGTTATTTAAATTGTCTGTGTCTCTCTTAGGTATTTTATTTAGTAAAAACATAAAAAGTTGAATGATAAAGATGTACATAGTTTGTGTTCCTTTCTGGTACGTAAAATGGACGGATAGATTTGAAGATATTGGCAATCAATCATGCCACTATCAATCACCGCATGATATGAGAACATATTCTCTGCCTCTTTTTTCGTCTTTCTAGCCAAATCCACCTCACATGCGCGTGTAATCCAGGCGCCTGGTTACAGGAAAACAAGAAAAGCCCACATTATGACCATGCATGTCCGACAAGAAAGCCGTCAAGCGGGCCAGTGGCATTGGCCTATCAGGTCAGACTACCATGTCAATTGTGGGTCCCGCTTATGAAAATGTGGGGTCATCAAGAAAAGAACTCCCTCAAAACCTTTCTTGATCTTTCCTTTTTCCAGTGTGAACCCATGCTTAATATTCTTGAGAAGTACGTTGATGTTTGCGTCTCTGTGATAGACGTTGCCCCAACTTTTTCAAGTCCTTACCTCCAACATGCGTTGTAGGATCGAGTCGTGGGAAATTCTTCCTTCTTTAGAATATTTCAATTTTAAAAAGAAAAAAAAATGTAAGACTGTCTCTCGCACTAGACACACTACTTATAGGTTTGTATTAAGGGGTATAAATAAGATACGTCGCTTCTTACATGCAAATTTAAGCACCTGGCCTTCTCCTTCACATTCTATCCTTTCTTTCTTTTTAACTTTGGTGACATGATCGAAGAGATGAAATTTGGTTAGCGTCTTTCAATAAGCATATACCATTGAAGAAATCCCATTTGATTGTTAATTTGGACGGTTGATGCAATGTGTAACTAAACAATTTAATTAGCTGTTTTTGACACTAAACTAGTTTTCGATTGTGGGTTATTTTACTGATCTGATTTGGAATTGAGGTATGCCAACAATGTTTGGTTTTGGATTCTCTATTTGGGTCTTTGGATGGGGTCATACTCACACAGAGTTGATGTTAGGGACAAGAAAACTATTGCAACTTTAACGCCCACAATTGACCTGTTTGTCGTTTTGCTGTTGAAACTTCTTTCTTTCAGGTACTTTGAAGTTGGATGGGGTCTTCCTCCTTTTTCCTCGGCTCCAGCTCCAGGGTGATCTTGTGCTTCTAAATTGGAGCCTACCAAGAAATGCGATCTTTCCTGTTCAAAGATGACGGTTTTCTCCTTTCTCAAAGTGGTTTAGACCAGCTCCAAACTGAAACACAGGGCGGTACGTATCATCCATTGGTGTAGCAGTTGCTGTTTCAGACTGTAATTTATAACATAAGATATACAATGGATTGAAAATAAGACAATCAAGAAGTCTTCTATAAATTTAGAACCAAGGACAACAGACGAGACAAAAGCAAACATGTTAGGGTTCGGCAATTTGACATATATTAGTCGTATAACTTAGTTCTGCCTATGACATGAAGCCAAAATGCAGTGAGTGTGCTTTCCTAAGAAATTTTCTAGTTCTTCAACAGTGGACTTTCAATAACTACCATATAAAGTATAAACAGACAAACCCCTTTGGACTAACAAGAACAACGAAGATAAACCTTTTTAGTTCTAGGGTTAAACTAACATGCAAAGGTGACGGTGACCTTGTCAATGTAGAGTAGAAGGTTAAAAGAAATTAATGATGAGTTGCATGAAAAGCTGATGAGATATATCAAAATGAAATTGCTGCGAATCCTGAAAAGGCAAAGGTAAAGTAATGACTTGAATTACAAGCTTCAAAGAGATTAAAAGTTGGTAGTCTGACCCGTGTCGAGCATGTCAATATGGCTACACATGTCTGTCATCTATGATATATCACCATCCCCACCATGCACAAACACACATACACGCACACACACACACGCAAAGATAAAAAAGGAGCAATCATAACCTCCAAAAGCCCCTCCACCCTCTGCCATTTTCTTCACTTTCCGAATTACAAACCAAGCAAAACAAAGAGCTTAACGTACACACATACAATCGCAACTCTTAATTCCGCTATGAGAGTTCCAGTTTCTTCTCAACAAAAGACCTGCCAGAGTAGTCCATCCACAAAGCCTGTTTCTTGCAGCAATACCAACAACACCAGAGTTGTTGGCTTCCATTCCAACACACCTCAAACGCTATGCTACGAGCCCACATCGGTTCTTGACCTTCGCCGGAGTCCAAGTCCGGCGCCAGGAAAGCCCGCTACTGCAGCAACCGACGCTCTTGAGTTGGATGATCATGTGCTTCAAGGTTTGGATTGGGAGTCTATTATGAGAGAGTTGGATTTTCACGATGATTCTTCTCCATCTCTCATCAAGAATTTTCCTCAGTTCTGCGAGTCTCAAGTCCAAAACCAGCACATCCCAGATTTTATAGCACCTCCATTACAACTCGATCCTTCTCAATTTCTTCACTCTGAACTCAACGATACGTACCTGAATTCAATATCTTTTCACCATAATTTCAGCGCTCTGGAGTTATCAAACAATAGTTTCCATAATATCACCAACTGGAACGTTGGTTTTGATTATATTCAAGAGCTTATTCGTGCAGCTGACTGCTTTGACTCCAACGAGTTACAACTCGCTCACGCGATATTGGAGCGGCTCAATCTATTACTTCAATCTCCCATCGGAAAACCACTTCAGAGGGCGGCTTTCTTCTTCAAAGAAGCTCTCCATTCTCTCCTCACCCGACAACCCAGTACTCGTGGCTCTTCATTGTCCGATGTTGTCCAAACCATAAGATCCTACAAAGCTTTCTCGGTTCTCTCTCCTATTCCCATGTTCGCCCACTGCACAACCAACCAAGCCCTTCTCGAATCTCTGGACGGATCGCCACCGTTCATTCATGTAGTAGACTTTGATATTGGACTTGGTTGTCACTATCCTTCGCTCATTAGAGAGCTTGTGGAGAAAGCAGACTCTTGTAAGCTCACCTATCCACTTCTCCGAATCACAGCTGTAGTTACAGAGGATTGTGCTATGGAAACAAAGTTGATAAAAGAAAGTATATCTCAGTTCGCTCATGAACTCAAAATCAGACTTCAAATTGAGTTTGTTCTTATGCGTACCTTTGAGTTACTGTCTTTTAAAGCAATTAAGTTCATGGAGGGAGAGAAAACTGCTGTTCTGTTGTCTCCATCAATATTTCGCGTTCTGGGTTCTACCAGTAACCTCACCATGTTTGCCACCGACCTCAGCCGAGTTTCCCCAAACGTTGTCATATTCGTGGACAGTGAAGGGTGGTCAGAACCTGAAGCCTCGTTCAGAAGGAACTTTGTGAACTGCCTGGAGTTTTATTCATTGATGTTGGAGTCCTTAGACGTTACGGTCCCCGGAGGCGAATGGGTGAGAAAAATCGAGACGTTCTTGTTAAAGCCACGAATAGTAGCGGCGACGGAGAGGTGCCGATGGAGGGCTTCGCCACCATGGAGAGAGGTGTTTTCAGGGGCGGGAATGTGGCCGGTGAAGTTGAGTCAATTTGCTGACTTCCAAGCAGAGTCTTTGCTTGAAAAAGTCCAAGCCAGGGGATTCTACGTGGCAAAACGACAATCAGAGTTGGTGCTTTGCTGGCATGAGAGACCACTCATTGCCATGTCAGCATGGAAGTGTTAGAGCTTAAGTTAAAAGCAAGGTTTTAATTAATTAATTCAGGGTTTAGGCTGTTTGGGACACATTAGAATAATGTATGTAAGCCCCAAACAAATTTGTAGTTTTGCTTTTGGTAGTTGTTATTGTCGTCGTGTAACAAAAGGGTCCGAGTTCCTTTGTCGCTCTCTCGGTCGCCGTCGCATCACTCTCCCCTTGTATGTATAATTTCAGCTGGAGTTTTCTCCTAATATCTATAGAATTGGGGAAATTAAAAACCAACTTCAGTCAAGTCATCATATCTTAATGGTATATATATATATATATATATATATTTGGTTGTAATTTGAATTCATTTGATATAAACTAAGAATATTTAACTTAGGCATAAAAATTATAATATGTTTTAGACATAAATTCATTGTAATTTTTATTTTTATTTTGTTAAACATTAAAAATAGATATTGTAAGTTGATGCAGGTACAACTCCACTGAGTGTTCAACCCACGTAACTAAGGCAAGAGTAGAAGTAACAAGGAAAACCTAAGAACTATTCATAATATCAGCTTAAATTCCGTTCCAGGAGAAATGAGTGTAGCAAGTTCCCTTGCAATACCAAACAGTCCTGATCTTAAGTAATAGTCCAGATGATTATATTTAACCAATCCTAGTTTCAGTGCCAATTGAAAAGACCAACATTATATGACTTGATTTAGATTTAAAGCATCTATAGCTTCAAATTTTTTAAAATGACTTCACAAGACCTATGTCTTTCGTGTTTACATAATGTTTTATAAGACCAAATAGCTAAAATGACTTCACTTAAAATGTGACTTATGTACCTGCAGGGTTTTTTATTTGATTAAAGAGCTTAAATGACTTTGTTTATCTAATCTTGAGGAATAAGTGATTTAGGTTTTTGTCTTAAAGCTAGGAGATTTACTACTCTAAGAGCTTAAGATCTTACAAGTTTTTATTAAAGGATATGTTATTTTGAAATTTGAGTCTTTGCACTATTATGGTCTTGATTTTACTTTAAAATTCTTATTGACATTACAAACTTATGAATTTTGTTTATAGTATCATTATCTTTGCCTTTAACCATCGAATAGGTGGTACAAGGTTCTTTATAGTTTTTTGAAGCTTTTTGATAAGTGTTAAAAACTATATTTTTAGCATGATTTTAAGGAGTGTTTTTAGTTATGTTTAGATTATTTCTATAGGATTTGATACTTAATTAGACTTGTATTTTATCTTCCAATCTTGTTATGCCTCCCTAATGAAGAAGGAATAAATTTGGGCAAATTTGAGTCAAAACAGAGTGATTTGGAGTAAATGGAGCTATAAGAATCCCTGTTGCATAACTTGGACCTTTGGTCATTGTGATGTTTAAAGAGCACTAAAAATATGGGGATAATATGAATTTGTATTTTTTTTTGAGAAAATGTAAAGAATTTGGCCATTAAAGGCAAACCAAAGTTTACAGGCTATAAAGAGTATACATGATTGTGACGCTAATTAACAAACATAATTAGGAACCAAAATAGCAAAAAGAAACTTTTTAGTCAATGAGTTAGCTAAATATGCTACATTCTCACCCAGTAGTCATGGCCATGTAATCTATGTTTATGTATGCTGATGTAAGTGCGGAGTTGTTGGATTAGGTTTTGTTGGAACAACTCTGTGGTTGATCGTTGATTCTGAAATATTAAAGAGTTTCTTTCATCCCAAATGGCCTTGACAAGGAAGGAAAGAGTTAAACAAAAGCATCAGCGATATCATTATTCGATAGAGCAAATTGACAGCTCCATAACTTAATCAAGCTCCAGTCATTAAGGTAGTGAATAATGAAACATTGTGTAAAAGGGACAACCAACTAGAGTTAACAAACTCACATTTGAAGAACGAGTGATCATGACTTTCTTTTACTTTCAGACAGAGAATGCACCAGTTTGTCATGTCAAGAAAATGCTTCAATCTACCTACCGTTGGTAATCGTTCTTTTATAGTTGTCTAAAGTATAAAGGTTGCTTGGGGGCGGTGTCTTTTAATCCAGACTAAACCATGGAATGGTGATCGGGTTCCTTTACAAGAATTGTCTACAAGATTGATTGGTAAAGGCTCCTCAACTAGTATGTTTTTAGATAATAGTGTCATCACCTCCAAGCAAATTAGTTTACAACATTTTAGAAGAAAGCCCTCCCTCGTTTTTAGTATAGCCTTCCAAGTGGTAGTTGAGTGAGATGGAATATGAACTGCCCAAATATTGCAGTTCTTAGTGATCATTTTCAATTAAAATAGGATTTTCTAGAGTTATTAAAGAATACGAGACCAATATAGATCCAACACACATTTTGAAAATTTTTAGGGCTTCATGTGAATAAAAGGCAGGTTTTAGAATGAAACAACAACACATCATTAGGGACACAAATTAGAGCATCTTAAGATAATAACAAAGAAACTTTGGAGAGAAGAAAAAAGGAGTTCCATCAAAATTCAATCAAATCAAGATTTCAAGATCTACGAGTTCTTTTGTTTCATGTTCTTTCTTGATTATTTTTAGTTTTTTTATTCTTAATATGAACTAAATTAGGATAGATCTATATGAGATGAATGTTGGAAATAATTTTCAATTAAAACAAGATTTTCTAGAGCTATTAAAGAGTGCGGGACCAATATAGATCTAGCACACATTTCAAATTTTTTTAGGGTTTCATAAGAATAAAAGCCAGGTTTTAGAATTAGACAACAACACGACATTAGGGACAGAAATTAGAGCATCTTCAGATAGTTACAAAATAACTTTAGAGAGAAAAAAAGGATTTCCATCAAAATTTAACCAAATAATATCGAGATTGCATATTGGAGAAATAAAAACAAATTGATGCTAGACTAGACTTGAAACTGGCACTAGATTCATCCATAAAAAGTACTCTTAAAGTTTGAGAATAAAAGAACACTAATATGCTTTTAAAACAAGCATTAGACTCATGTAAATAGGTTTTCTTAGGGTTTAAGCCTATAAAAGGCTTTCCAAATATTGTAATTGATAACCTAAATAATTACTGTTATTGATAAGTTGAATATACTTGGAGAGATTTTCTTCATTCTTATTCTTAAAGAAATTCTTATCTTTGGTTTTCTATTAACTTATGAACTTTTGATCTTGCTAATGTAATCAAACCCTAAAGGTTTATAACTCACAATCTTATCTTTTCAGTGAGTGTGTTTATAACTCACAATCCTATCTTTTCAATGACTGTGATGATTCATACCATTCTTCTTTTGTATTATGTTTTAGTATATTTTTGAAACAAAACTATCTTGGTAGAATGATCCTTAGTCCTATTTATATTAATATCAAATCTCACTTGTCCAATTTATGAGGTTTATATCACTACTGATGTTAGAAACTAAGGTTAATAATTGAATCAAGATAAATTCAAGCATAGAGATTATATAGGGAATTTACATTTAGATCTTGCTTATCAATTATTTCTTTCTTTCTTATTCATTGCTTTAAATTATTATTTTAGATTATTAATTTTAATTTGTTAATCATTCTTTTTAAGTCAACCATCTTTTTCATTAGATTAAATAATATAAAGGTAGTTAGTACTAGTACTTGTAGTCCTTGTGAGACCGACACTCTTATTCACTAAGGTATACTATAAGAATGATAGGTGCACTTGCCTAGTAATCTTTAGTATTGTTCAAAAAATAAACACATCAAGTTTTAATACTACTGTTAGAGATTAGGATACTAAGAGCACTTCATTTTTTAATCTAATTATTTTTTCTTTTTACATATTTTTATTTTAAAACTTTCTTACTTAATCTTGTGTTTGTTGTTTGAATTTTAAGATTTAGGTATTTGGCTTATATTCGAGAGCAGTTCTAGAGTGCTACTTGATTTAAATCCAAAAATCCTTAGGACTTTACTTCAAAATTTAAAGGAGAGAATCCTAGAAGATCCTTGGTTATAACTATAAAACATAATGGCAAGATAGAGAGGACAAAACACTAAAGGGGATTATGTTATACTGTCACTTATGGGGATAGGATATAACATTACTAAGTCAAAAGTGAAGGCAAACAAATTTGATATCAAGTGTAACATAATTCAAATGGTTTAACAACTTACATAGTTTGATGGCTTATCAAATGAGAATCTAAATGCATACATCGCTAAACTGTCTGAGATTTGTTATACTTTGAAGATTAATGGAGCTTCATAGGATGC
Source organism: Erythroxylum shatona (assembly GCA_027568895.1). Classification (NCBI taxonomy): domain Eukaryota; kingdom Viridiplantae; phylum Streptophyta; class Magnoliopsida; order Malpighiales; family Erythroxylaceae; genus Erythroxylum; species Erythroxylum shatona. The sequence goes on along the minus strand of JAOSBK010000204.1, from coordinate 26,931,604 downwards.
TATTTAGTTAAGGTTGTTCCCTTTCACTTGGAGAGATAGAGCCAAATCATGGTTAAAATCCTTGCCTTCTAGATCTATTACCACTTAGAATGGTTTTGTTAAAAAGTTTTTAACCAAGTATTTTCATCTAGCATGAACAACAAGTCTCAAGAATCACATCTTTTTTTTCCAACAATTAAAGAGTAAGATGTCATATACTCCTTGGGACAGATGGAAATAGTTATTGAGGAAGTGCCTATACCATGTACTTGATTTAGGATTATGAATGCGGACAATATATGATCCTTGGGAGAGATGGAAGGAGTTATTAAGGAAGTGCCTAAACCATGTACTTGATTTGGTATTACAAATGTAGACACCTAGCAAAATGGGATAGCAGAATAAATATGTTAATTTTGTATGGAACTGGCCTCAAAATAATACATGTAGTAATGCATATAATTGATGGAATAATTAAGGAAAACAAAATAAGGGGCCTCAATTTGAATTTCAATAGTAATAATAACAAGAAAAGAACCCAAGAATTGAGGAGTTCATGACAAAATTCATTACTATGTCTGAGTCTTGCTTCCAAAGTATTGAAGCATATTTTCAAAATCAACAAGCCTTTGTCCTTAACTTGACAAATCTTATTAGACAACTTGTTAAACTTGTCCTCAAAAGGTAGCCAAGTACTTTTTTAAACAAATGAATGCAATGACCTTAAGGAGTAAAAAGGAGGTAAAAATTAAAAAAAAGATAAAGAATATAAGGAAAAGGCTTCTATACAACAAAAAAGAGGATTAAGATGATAAGGATGAGGATAAAGAGAATAAGAAGGAGCTAATGAAGAAACTTATCAAAGAATACGAACTAAAAGTTCCATACTCAATTAGATCTGAGATAAATGGAAAAGAAGATAAATTTGGTAACTTTCAAAGCTTTTTTCAGATGCCAAAATATGCTAAGTACGTAAGGAATCTCCTTTCTAATAAGAAGAGGTTCAACAAGTTACTGATGGTTACTTTAGCTGAGGAGTGTTCCACCATCTTACAAAATAAGCTGCCCTAGAAAATTAAAAAAAGCATGAAGTTTTACTATCCTTATAATATTAGTAATTTGTCTATTAAAAGGGTATTAGCGAACATAGAATCTAGAATCAACTTAATGCTATATGATATGTTTAAGAAGTTAAGGTTAGGTGAACCAAAACCAAGTAGGATGAGACTTCAATTAGTATATAGGTCAATTAAGTATCTTAGGGGCATTAAAGAAGATGTTTTGGTTAGGGTTGATAAATTCATCTTCCTTGTTAATTTTATGATCATAGATATAAAGGATAATTTGATCTTAAGAAGACCTTTCCTAGGTCTACTATAGCTATGATTTACATACTTAATGGAAAATTATTCTTAATAGTAAGAAACTAGGAAGTAGTATTTAACTTATCTGAATCCCTGTGTCATCCACTTGATAAAACTGATACTTATATTTATATATATGTGATGGACACTAAAATTTCTCATATTATATAGGAAATAATCACATAAGATCCACTAAAGACTTAAATTATGCAAGAAAAATAAAAGGAGATGGATATACCTATTATATTAGAGCATATGACATTTAGAGGCTAATAAGCCTATGATTAGGAAAAATAATTTTGAAGATATTAACATATCGAAGGAGATTATAATCAAGCCTTCAAAATATGAGCCCCCAGGATGGCACCAATTATCTTAATTGCCCTCTTTTCCATTATTTTCTAATTCATCATTGTTGTTATATGTTTATACATTGAGAATAATGTATAACTCAAATGTGGGAGATGAAATTAATTTGTTATGCTTACTATTTTTTATAATTAGATTAATAAGGAATTTTAAAAAAATTAAATTTGAAAGAACGTTGATTGAGACAATTTGTTACAAGTTTGGTTGTTTTGTTATTTGATTTGTTTAGGAAATTATTTATTATCATTGACGATTAAGTTATTTTCAATTTGCTTGATTAATTTCGAAAACAGATATTTATTTTACACTATGATACTTTTCGTATAAGTTGGACAGATAATTAAAATATTAGTTAATCTTTAATTTTTAATTTTTTTAATAAAAGGTACAATTTGTCCCTTAACGTTTTACAAAATGTCTAAGTTAGCCCCTACTATTATTTATGGTACCAGTTCACTCCTTAACGTTTATAAATGGAATAATTTTCCTTAAAAAGAATCACTTTGTTGGCTAAACATGATGTTCCCTTTATTTAAAAATACATGGCCAATAGTTCAACGTCATTTTATTTTTATTTTTATTACTATTTTTTACTTTTTTAAAAAATTAAAAACACTTTTAATAATTTTATTAAACAAAACATACTATGATACCTATACTCATAATTTCCTAACCCAACACTAATTTGTTGAACCATAATTTCTCCCTAAATCTTTGCCACACCTTCTATTCTTGTGCGAAACGACAACAACTGACGATCAAGCATAAAGTCACAAGTAAGTAATTGTCTACTAACGATGCGTCACCTCCTGCCCAGGTTAATTTGATTAAGAACCTCTCCATCCTTCAAAACCTCAAGATGGTAAACTCTTGCTCAAGGTTCAATTGCCCAGTCAGGAGGCTGCCAGGTTGATTGTCCCCTCAACCGGAGTCAAGTATGGAGTCTACACCACTAAGAGCCTTACCTAAAACACTGCATTTTGAGCAATATAGGCCTGATGTTAGAACTGTACTTGTGTCTAAGACTACAAATACTGAACAACTATTGACTAATCGATCTGGAAGCCTGTTGGTGATTAGTTTTTAAAGATGCTTTGGAAGTAACTAAAAATGGTGCATGGGCTGTTGGAGAATTATAAGCATGTAAGAAAGTAAACAAGACCAACTACTAACAAATATAGAAGTTCCTTATGATCAAACAGTGCACTCGCACCAACTCGTAACTAAAAAAACAAAGAGTTTGAATCAAAACCTAAAAAGTATGAATGATTAGACAAAATATGGTCCCTTTTTAATAATTGACATAAATAGAACTAACAAATAGTTCATAACATTCTTTTACATTACACTCCATATAAATGTTACAAGAAATGAGAATATTGTTAAATTTACAAAAATTACCTGGCTATTGCCCTGTAATTAGGCGTAGTTATTGCATCTTCTATTTATATACGTATCTCTCTTCTTGCAAGCATTACCCATAAGTTCATCCACTATCACCCAATAACTTCTAACTTGAGTCTTTAATTCATACTTTATAAAAGGTAGCAACCTTATTCACCACTTAACTTTTCTTATCAAAGAGGGGGTATTTTGGCCCTGTGCTTATAGCTTCTCCTTTATAACAAGATATGCATTTGTCATATACGTAATATATTTGCCTTTCATAAACATCATTCTTTGATTCCTATGGCACATAATAATAGTCAACAAATCTAGCTTTTTCCATGACTTTGTACTTCAGTTCACCATATAAAATTAGTTTCAAATATCAAAATTGACCCAGAACATATCAAACATAATTAGATAAAAGATCTTAGACTCATAGTACAAACTAAGTTGAACATATAGATATCCCAATGTTAGCATAAAATCATTATACATCCTCAAGCATAGAATATAAAAAGAGAAATTAGGAGAGAACAATGGCACAATAAGAAATAAAAGGCAATTAAACAACACTTTTAATTTTTTTAAAAAAGAATTCACTTATAAAGAAAACTTAAAGCTAACTTAATATTAAAGTACTATTGACTGAATGCCTAATACAATGTTTATAAGGCCTATTTATAGGTTTGACAAATTAGTTTAAAAGAAAATTGGAAACTAAAACAAATGGAAAACATATATAAATAGGAAGACAAAACTAGTAATAAATTAATGGAAATAGGAAACTTATAGAAATAGATGTTCCACGTCAATCCCCTCTACTTAGTAAAAACTTGCACTCGAGTGTTTTGACAAATTAGAGTATGACAACGCATCTAAAGTGTGATATAGGAAAATATCTACCATATTAAAATACTTGGAAATTCCAATGTCGACGGGTAGGTTAATAACATAAGTATTGCTGTTGATTTTCTTCAGTACCTTATAAGGACAATATTTTGAGGCTATAACTTATTGCAAATACCAATTCGAAACCTTTCCTTATATAAGAACACCATCATTTGGTCTCCCTTTTTGAAAATCTGCTACCAATGGTGTTAATCAACAGGTTGTCTATACTTCCAATTAGCCTCGTCTAATTTCCATTTGATCTCAATTTGCACATTTTTCCATTCTTCTACCATGTGACCCGTAGCTCTACTCACACCAACTCCAGCTAGTGACTTTACTAGATCAAGAGTATTATGGGGAGGTTTTGTATAGACGACCAAAAACGATGACCTTTTGGTGAAACTATGAACAACAATATTATAGGCAAATTTTGCTTATGCCAAAGAAATATCCCACTATTAGGGTCTATCCTTATAAATTCTCTAAATCAAATTACCTAATGTTTTATTTACCATCTTTGTCCAATCATCTATCTATGGGTGAGCAGTAGTACTATAGTTCAAGGAAGAACCAAACATTTTTCATAAAGTCCTCCAAAAATGGCCCAAGTATTTGCTCTCGGTCTGACATGATAGTTGTAGGCATTTCATATAAAGAACAACCTCTCTAAAGAGCAACTTGGTTATCCCATTTACATCTAAAGTTTTCCTAAACTATGCCATCTTAGAGAATCTATCCATAAGAAACAAATACAAATTTTACCCCTCTTTAAATTTGAGGTAATTTCAGAATAAAATTCATAGATAAATCCTATCATATATTATCAGAAATAGGTAAAGGCATGCTCAAACTTATATTCAATGATCCCTTAGTAGTTTGGCGCACATAATATCTTTTCACAAATTGGGAAACATCTCTACATAGATAAGGCCAATAATAATGCTCCTCTAAAATAATTAATGTCTTCTCTTACCCAGATGTCCAATAAGGCCTTCTCCATGCAAATCTTGAATCACCTTTTCCCTTAATAAGGTCTTAGGAATGCAAAATTAATTACCTCACAAGAGAAACCCATAATAGATACGAGAGTATTTTTTAGGTTGTTATCTCGATTTTTCCCAAATGGTTGAGAAATCCTCATCACCAGCATACACTTCTTTTAGCTCATCAAAACCAACAATCTCCTACCTCAAAGTCACCAACAAATCTACATCTAACTTAAAGCATTAGTAACCTTATTTTCAACACCGGTCCTATACTAAAGTTTGAACATGAATTTTTATAGTAACTAGCACCACTTTGCATATATATCTTTATTGATTCTTTTTTTACTATTCAAATACTTCAAAGCATCATAGCCATAATAAATAATAAATTCATGAACAATAAGATAATGTTCTTATACCTATTCTTATACCTTCAAGGCACACACATTTGAGTAAAACTTTTTGTCATTTATGGTCCACTTGTGTTGGGCCATGGTGAGCTTCTCATTGTAAAACACCACTAGTCTTGCTAGGAAAGGACAACACCAATCAACATGCCACTAGCGTCACACTCATCCTTAAAAGGAACCTTAAAATTAGGCAAGATAAAACTAGTACAGAACACAACTTCTCCTATGGTAGGGCAAAGTTTATCTGCTTCTTTACTACATTGAAACTTTCCTTTCTTCAAACACTCTGTGATTGGAAGATGAACCATTGGTAGATGGCTGAAAGTTTTTGACTTCCAAGATTGTCTTTGGTGTTAGCCATTTTTTAAAAGCTTGAATCTTGGCCTCATCCATCTAAATTCCATTATTGATCACAACATATTCTAGGACTAAGACTTTATCAATCCAAAAACTGCACTTATTTAAGTCCACGTACAACTTGTTTTGTTAGAATACTATCAGAACTTGGTGTAAGTGTACAAATGCACTTCTTTCAAATGACTGTAAATCGGGATATCATCAGATATATGACAATAAACTTTTTAATGAATGGTTGAAACACTTGATTAATCATCCTCATAAAAGTGCTTAAGGAATTAGTGAGGCCAAAAGGCATAATAGCCACTCATACAACTTGTCCTTGATCCTAAAGGTTGTTTTTCACTCGTCTCTTAACTGAAAATGAATATGGTGATACCCACTTCAAAGATCAATTTCTAAAAATACTATAAATCCATACAACTAATCAAGTATATCATTTAGCTTTGGTATAGGGAATATGTAACCAATGGTGATTTTGTTAATTGCTCAGCTAACTATTAGTACACATCTTCTAACTCCCATTTGATTTAGGTGTTAATAAGGCTAGTACTATACATGGGATCATACTTTATCGAATATACCACTTTAGCAATAACTCGTTTACCCTCTCTCACAAAATCTCATATTCCTTTGGGCTTATCTAGTAATGTAGCATATTAAACAAACTCACCCTAAGAATAAGGTCAATATGATTATGCTTGGCAAATTTGACTAGGCCAGGCCTGGTTTAACTGAGCCTAAAACCAGGTTGGGGTTCAGGTTACCTAGGCTTGACCCAGACTCGAGTTGGGTAATGTTGGGCATTGAGTCAAGCTTGGCTACCTTGAGCTCGATTGCGTCTCAAGTTAAGTTCAGGTCAGGGTAGAAGTTGTTTAGATTAAGTTTAGGCTTAGGCAGGCTCGACCTGACTTGACCTATTGCCAAGCCTAAATATGATGTTAAATATGCTACATCATGGAAGTCTATGTGGTAACTCCTTAAACATCACATAATCAAACTCCTTCAATAAGGTTTAAACAATTTATGGGACTTGATGAAGTTGTGCATCCAAAACAACTTTGGGCTCAGAATTCTTCAATTACGGGTAAAGCATATATTTTTGTTCACCCTTCTCCAACTTATACACATCCTTCCATCCATCATACCGGCCAGTAACATCAAATTCCCAAGGCCTTCCTAATAACAAGTGACAAGCATCCATATCCACAACATCAAAAGTAAACCTTATCATGATATTGACCAATACAAATGGATAACTTACAACACTCAGTCACCTAAAACTTGTTTATCAATTTAATATACCCAATTGTGTAAGGATTTAGGTGCTTCTCAGTTTACAATCTTAGTTGTTTTACTATAAGCTTTCCTAATGATATTCTATCAGATCCCACTATCAATAATCATATCAAGTAATCGATTTATAATGGTATAGTGTGTCCAAAACAATTGGTGTCACTGGGTTTTATCTTATTATTTTTAAGCCAGTAATAAATTTTAAATTATACAATTGTCCTGGTCCTCATTTTATTCCTCCTAGCTATCATACTCTTCATCATCATCATCAGGTCCACAAATAATGACATCATCATATTCCTCTTGCTTTTATAATATTCACTTTTCATTGGAGACATCGAATTAATAAATGTCATGATTCTTTTGTTATACCCCCTGCTTATGGATCTACTTATAGGGAAATTGATGATAAAATCTGATTGTAATTTTTATAAAGAATGTTGATTTGGGGTTATCCTCCCTTGGGAACTTATTTTGAATAACCAAAAAAATGGGCTTATTTTAGAAGAGAGAGAACCTAATGATAAAACACTCTAAATTATTTTGGAAAAGTAATCTTATTTATTCTACTTTCAACTTTACAATTTATGGAGTTTTTTTCCCCAAACCTCCTTTGAAAAATAAGGACATAAAGTAAGTACCACATTCCTAAAACTTAAAACTAAACATAAAAAAAGAAACAAATTGTGCCATGAAATTGATGCACCCTTCATATAAAATGATCTACTTATCCTATGTTTTATCAACTATAAGACTCTCGTTCCTGCCATGTAATTGATACACCCTCCATATAAAACGGTCTATGCCTACACCAATATTGATAACACCTCCTCCTCCATCAAAATGGTACTCGTCCTTAAGCATAAAAAATGGAAAACAAGCTTTGAGCATTAATACATCCTCCCACAATGCTTCTGTAGGAGATAAATCATACCGATGGACTAAAAATTATGGTTAGTTTGGAAAGATCCAAAAATCTAAAATAACTTGGGGTATTGAGTGTAATTTACTATAGATAGAGAAGGAAGGGAAGGTTTGATGGGTATGGATGTCCTATGGAAAATTTTAAGATAAGATACGTGGAAAACATGATGTAATTTAAAATGAGGAGGCAAATCTAATTTATAAGCAACATAACCAATTTCACCAATGATGTGGAAAGGCTTATAAAAATGAGGGGAAAGTTTAGACTACCTTTGAGTAGTGAGAATAAGGTATCGTAAGGTTAAAACCTTAAAAGAACTAAATCCCCAGGTTAGTAATGGATAGGTCAATGTTAAACATTATAAATGGTTTTTATGGAATTTTGAGCTTGAGGAAGTCACTTCAAAAGGTCCTATAAGACTTCATATGTTTTAATTTCTTGATCCACAACCTTAAATCTAACCTTACTAGAATAATAAGAGAACAGTGATGGCAGAGGTCTTTAGTAATTCATTTACCAAGGCTTTAATACATTTCAGAATCAAGAAAATTTTATTGGAGTTTATGCTATCCAAGAAACAATTAGCAGATCTAGAATTTTGAATTATTATAGATTATTTAAAGGTAGAATGGAAAGAATTAGGAGATGAAGGTGTTAGTTTTGAGTAAAAGTTGGTAACTAGAATTATAACTCACTGTCTAATATAAAATTGTTATAGCCTATGCCTATGGATCTAGTTATAGCGTGATTGACAAAAAAAATTTTATTTCAATTTTTGTAAAGAATGTCATTTTAGGGATTTCCTTCCTTGGGAGCCTATTTTGAATAACCAGAAAAATGGGCTCATTTTAGAAGAGAGAGAACCTAATAATATCAAGAATAAATTCTAAATTATTTTGGAAAGGTAGTCTTCTCTATTCCACTTTCAAAATTACAATTTATAAAGTTTTTTTTTTCAAAATTTTGCTCTAAAAATAAGGACACAAAATAGCTACTACATTCCCAAAACTTAAAACTAAACATCAAGACAAAAAGTAACGACCCTATATAATCAGACAAACTAGGAAAAATAAAATCTACATATTCTACTCTTTCATAATTTGCTCTTACATAATCTAATTATCTAGTGTTTTTCTTAACTATAACACTTCCTTTCCTGCCATATCACTGGTATACCCTCCTTGTGAAAGGATCTACTCCTGCATCATTGTTCACAACATCTCCACATTGATAGCTACAAAAGGAAATTTTGACATATAGGAAAAAGTCAAACCTTAAGTTAGGCTTGGGCTCGGTGTATAAACATGTAAAAGAAGCAAAACAACACCGTTTAAAGTAGTAAAAATTGACTAGAAGAAACAAAATGATGTCATTTTGCTCACTCCATAAGCAAAACGACGTTGTTTTGCTTTTATTTTATTTCTTCCTTCACTGTCCCTCCCTTATTCCCTTTTAAATCTCTCTATCTCTCTAGCTTTCACACATACACGCCTCACTCTCAACTCGTACTCTCACGTATTTCAGTCAGATTACCTCCACTTCTCTATCTCTCTAACCACCGTGCCATAGTTGCCAATAGCTAGGTATTCTCTCTCTACTCAAAATTGGTTTTGTTGATGAACGATTAAACATTTATGCACGTTAAGTGTTTGATGAAATACCCCATAAGAATTGAGCAATTATGTTTGTTTTAATTACATTTGTATTATATGAGTTACAATTAATAAACATCTCAGAGTTGAAATTGAGCATTAGATTTATTGGAATCACTTGGAACATGTCAAGTGCGATATTTTTCTTCATCCTTATAGAATAATTACCCTTTTTAAAAGTGGGAGTAATCAACAATATTCCCTGTTTTCTCATCTATCCATCAGGATCAACCATTAAACCTCTTTATGACTAAGTTTGTGTTTTAGTTAAAAGTTTCATATTCCTTGACTTTGATTTTATATTTCTTTTCCACTATCTTCCCATTACTTTCCATTTTTCCCTCTCAATATGAAAAGACATTAGCTTAGCAAGCACACCTGATTCACTTAATGAGAAGAGGAACTAGTTGTATGTTAGAAGGCCAGAGCATGTTGGGTTTTGCTTAGAAAGCTTGTGTTGTTTGGCAATCTCCTTAATGAGATTAGATAATTAGCAGTGAATGATTAAGAAAACAAAAGGCATAATTAACAAAATAGTATTGACATGAAGCTTATAACACAAGACAATATTTTCAAAGGATAAAATGTGAAAGAATAATCATTTCATATAGACATGAAACAACTATCTTGTAAGAAGAAAAATATTACTCATGTCCTTGAAAATGAAAGGTATGTTCGAAACTCTATGGAAAAGGCAACAAAATTTCAACAAAGAAATACTCCATATGAAAAAAACTCTTTATCCAGTAAATAAATTCAATTCTTTAGGTTCTTATCATTCTCTTAATCCTAGCATGGATTATTATTCTTTGTTGCTTTAAATGCAAACCATGCTTTTATATTTGTAACTATTATTGTTCGTACAAAAAGATTATTTTTAATATCATTATTTTGACAATATAATTAGGGTTTCTTCATCACACAATGTAATTAATCTTTAAGCAATATCTCTACACATAATTTAGCTTGGTCATTGATTGCAAACTCTAAGACAATGAGTCCAAACTCAACCAAGAACTTGTTGCTATTTGCCCGAGGTTTCCTTTTCTTTTTACAAAGTTGAAGATTTTACACAAAACAATGATATGCATTTTATTACATGTCTAACTATCCAAGTATCCAATGCTTATTCATTTTGCTTGTGATGTCAAATCAACTCAAGTAGTTTTCAATGTATTGAGTTCAAAATTAACATTGCTTTGATTTATCCTTTTGAGCCATCTCTTTTTCATATGTATATATTCCATCTTCTTGCCATCTCATTACACAAACTAGGTTAAAAATTGTGTTTTTAAATGTTGATTGTTTCTATCCTCAAACATTTATATGTTGATTGTTTTAGATGGATGAGCATAATCCTTTAGTGGAGAGTTCTAATCTAGTACCAGAGATAGAAGTGGAAACTTCTATTCCCATACAAAGTAAAGATAGAAGTTCTACTAGAAGTTAATTGAAAAGTGAATTTTGGAATCACTTTAATAAGATTAAATTAATAAACAAGATAGAAAAAGCAAAATGTAAATATTGTCAGAAGCTGTTGGCCGGTAGTTCAAAAGGTGGAATGTCTCATTTAAAGAGACATATGGATTCATGTAGTAAAAGGGAAATGGTATTAGGAGGCAGGAGGTTAAACATTTTTTACCCCTAAACTTATGAGAGGGAAGAATGAAATGATCGTAACATCTTATAATAGCAATAAATTAAGGTACTTGATAGCTTCTATAGTAATTGGAGATGAACATCCATTATTTATGGTTGACACCAAAAGCTTCAGGATGTTTTGTAATTCACTATAACTAACTTTCAAGGTTCCAACTTGAAATACAATGAAGAAGAGTATCTTGAAATTTATGATGATAAAAAGAAAGAGGTTTTAAGATCATTGTTAAGTAATAAAGGTGCCATTACAATATGCTAGAGTAGTGCTCTAAAGACAATCACCTTTAACACTCTTATGCAAGCTTTATTTTGATTAATAAAGAGAAAGACAAATTTCCTTTATTTGATGTTCTTTCATTTATGAATTGATGGCGATCTTAAATTGAATTAATGAAGTCTATGATACAAAACATAGCATGAAGGAAATCATGATGAGATCATGATAACGAGATTCCTATCATGTTCAATTATATTAGTATCTAAATAATCCCTAGTCATAGTATTAATAAGATATGACATTATTAATCCAAATAGACTAGCACATGTTATACTCCTTGATTTGATCAAGCAGTGGATCTCACAAACTGTAAGAATGAGATGTTTAGAGTTAACATGTGGGTGCTTACTAAGAGTAGTAAGTACATTGGATGACCCGCTATGAGATTATTATTTGGATGATCTATCAAATGTCAATGATTAATCTCATCATATCAATTGTGCAAATATCCTTATACTTAACATACTCAAGTATATCTTAGATACTGATCCTATGCTTTGATATCATTCCTTGTTACCTCAAGACAAGGTCGCTCATAGGGTGGTGATTGGGTATAGCTATTGGTATTTGAAGGTAATTGGGTATCCAATAAAGAATTCACCACTCTTGATAGAAGGAGATGATACCCACGACCTCTTATCGAGGTCATTACTCAGGAGTCTTTGGTCAGAGTAGTTATGTGTCATGAAGAGAGTCTTTAATTACACATAGAGTAATGGGATCCCAGGACAAGAACTAACATCACTTGGACTAGATGTGATGTAGTTAGTCTAGTTGGAGTTGACATATAGCTCATACTCTAAACCAAGTGAGTTATAGAATGGTGAAAGGACGAATTGCACTGTAATTGACAATGGAAAGGTTCATAAGTCAGATAATTAACTATCAAAGAGTTCATGTGTTAATCCACTTATATTTCGATAAATTGGCATCATGAAACCCTTCATGATTTGTTTGAATTAAGAGTTAATTAAAGTGCCATGAAACCATCCATGATTTTCTCATATTAAGAGTTAATTTAAGTGCCTAAAATAATCGAGAACCTAAGGGTCACATATATAAAAGATCGGATGAAAAACAAAGTGTGCATGTCTATCAATGAAGTAGGCCACGATCATGGCCATGACCGAAGGCTCGACAGATGATACATAAGTGAGTTCTTCACTTATGTACACGAGGAATAACAAGTTAATTGTAACATTCCATTACCTGCAAGGAGGCTAGAATAGTAAATCTGAGTGACTAATGAGAGATTGGAAATGCATTTTTCATGCCCATGTATAAAATGTCATACACATACATATGAATAGTGAAATTTTGCACATGAAAATAATGCTTCATGCATTCATGGATAATTCTAGGTATAATTGGATCAAGCTGTGTTATTTTCAAGAATTTTGAAATTTATTTTTATTGGAAATATTATTGATTAGCGGAAATGTTGTATTTGTGAATTTTGGTAAATTTAGGAATATTTTTTAAAAATTATAGATTATTATGGAAAATAGGAAAAGGAATCAAAAGGATATTGGAGATAATTGGATTGTAAAGATGAGAATTAAAGGAATTAGTTCAAAAGGAACTTGGTTAGAGCTTAGACATTAGGAAAGTGACAAGT
>JAOSBK010000204.1:26903465-26918332 GCA_027568895.1 Erythroxylum shatona | reverse complement strand
TTTCATGAAAGATTGAGAGATATAGCCAATCAAGCTCATCAACTGGGGAAGAAATACTCCAACATGAAATTAGTCAAGAAAATGCTGAGATCGCTACCTCCAAGGTTTACTTCAAAAATTGCAGCAATAGAGGAGGCCCACAAGATTGATAATCTGTCATTGGAAAAAGTTATTGGAATCCTTACAAACTTCGAGATGAATCTTTTAAAAGGTAAGCAAGAAAGAAGCAAAGGATTGGCATTACAGGTAGAAACTAGTAAGAGTGTGAATGACTTGGAAGATGAATCCGACGAGAATGAGGATATGGAGTTATTAACACAAGAGTTTAGTAAGTGGCTGAAGAGAATGAAAAAGGACAGACCTGAGTTTAGGCAAAACAGTGGAAGCTCATCGAGCAACAAATTCAAACAAACCAAAATTCAAAAAGAAGAAATAAAGGTAAACAGAATTCAATGCCATAAGTGTCAAGGCTTCGGACATGTTCAAGCGGAGTATGCTAATACTATAAAGAAGAGAAAAGGAAAATCCTATACAAGCACTTGGAGTGACAACGAATCCGGAAGTGAAGAAGAAATAGAGAACAATGCTGCATTAGTTGCATTACACAATAAAAGTCCAGTTACTTGTTTAACAGTAACTGAGAAAGAAGTAACTGACAGTAGAACAGGGAAAAAATTTGAAAATTTCAAAATCAGTTTAGTTCAGGATTCTATATCAGACTATGACAGTGATAGAAGTGGTCTTGATGATAAAAATGAGGATATTTAAGAGGATTACAAGGCTTTGTTTGAAAAATGGGTGAAAATGTATAAAAAGAATGAAAGATTGAAAGAAGAGAATATTTGCTTGAAAAATACCATACAAGAATTATAAAAGAAGCTGATGTTGACTTCGCATGAGCTTAGTGAAGCTAGGATGAAATTGGTAAATACTGAAAAGGGATTGAGGATATTGAATAGAGGCACCGAAAAAACTTGATAAACTAATTGAAATCAGTAAGGCTAAAGGGAATTTTGAAGGCATTGGTTATAAAGGTGAGTGCTCTAAAGTGAATAAGAAAAAAGATGACATATCTAAATCTGTCCGAGAAGAAGAAACATCATGAAAGAATCAAAGATTTATACCCACATATCACTTTTGTGGAGTCATTGGACATATAAGGGGAAGATGTTATCAGTTACTACAAATTATGTTTCAAAGGGGTCAAAACTAAAAATCTAGACACTCTTCATTAAATTTTCAGCAGCATCCCATCGTATCGATGCAAGCTTGGATTAGAAAGGGTCAAGTACAAGAACAAAAACGTAATGAAGGAAAAATAATAGAATGCCCAGATTTGCAGTTAGTTACTACAGATGAAATAACTATAGAAAGTGACTTACAATTAGTTACTACAGATGGAGTAACTACAAAAAGTGGTTTACAGTTAGTTACTGCTGAGGAAGTAACTGTAGAAACTGAAGAACTTTCAGTTACTTCAGATGATGAACCAACTAAAACAATGAAAGCTGATTTGAACCGAGGTTCTTCATCTCAAATCCGAAGAAATCATCCAGTAGAAAATGTTGTTGGGGATGTGAGCGAAAGAAGAAAAACAAGAGAAAGAAAAAGGGTTGATTATCGAGAACTTGCAGACTACTCATGTTATACATCTTCATTTGAGTCAAAGAGTAAGCCCAGGTTTGAGATTCTTCGAAGGGCACAGGGACAATGTGCTTTACATTTTTGAAGTATTTTTTTGTTGTTAAAAAAAATAAAAACAAAGAACAAAAAAAGAAAAAAGGAAAGGAAAGAAAAGAAAAGAAAAGATTTGTCTTTTTTAGTTCTTTAGTTTTATGTTGTTATTATCGTCTCATCTTTTTAGTAGTTTATTTTGTGACTTCTTTTTGGCTCTACTGAAGACTCTTCAGCTCTCGCATCGGTATGGATCTCTCTCGGGTATCTGTCTCTCTCACTACCCTGACAACACTTATAGGTCATTGCTTGGGTTTATGAATTTGATCAGTATGATGAAGATGGAATTGAAGTAAGTAGTGATATGTTGGCATGTGTTTTGGATGGTGGTAAATTGTCTTCTTGGCATGCTTATGATTTTTCCGCTGCATCTATTGGTGATTATTATGATTGTGATTTTGTTTCAAGAGGTAGACATCAGATTGTTTATGGTGGATGTTCCATTCAGGGGGAGATTTTAAGGTACATGTGTGACTATTCGTCGTACTTTTTGGCATCTTTTTGTCCCAAGGGGGAGAAATTTGGATGATTGGTATTCTTTGGAACTTGATGTTTGATTAAGGGGGAGCATTGTGAATTTCATATTTATATGTCCAATTATGATTATTTATGTGGAGTTTCTTGTTTGTGACAAAAATGCCAAAAAGGGGGAGATTGTTAGAATATATTTTATATATTCTTTGTTTGGTTTTGGCATTTTGAATTGGACATATAAGAAAATTAAAATTATTGGATTGATGACGATGGGTTGAGGTTGTGTTTTAATTGAAGTCCAAATCGTAAATGGGCTGGTGTGTTTTGGTTATTGGACTATTGTTATTAAGTGGTCAAGATGGACTATTTTTAATTAATTGAGTTTGGGTCATATATGATAAAGTGTGTTAGCTGCCGTAGGTTTAGAGTGGGTGTGATATGTGTCTATGAAGAAAGGAAGTTGGCTGCGCAATTGGGGTTGTTCTTTCTATTGGTTTTTTGTTTTAACACAAGGTTGAAGTAGCTCACGAAAAACTCCAGAATGTGTGAAGCTCACTTGCTTGATTTATGATAGAAGTTTATTAAAAATATGCAAGTGGAGTAGAAACGTTGGGCAGTGTGTGTAGCAACGTTATACGTGCATGAGTTTCTAAGGGAGGAGGTTTTTTATGTATCTGAAGTAAAATTCTGGATGATGTTAAGTTGAATATTATCTTCGGTGATGTGGGATTGGTTATTACTTGAAGCAACACCGTGACTTATTTTGGTGAAGAAAGAATCAACTATGGAGAAGGTTTTCAGCTGAGTTATTTTTGAGAAGACAAATTCACAGGAAAGTCTTCTTTGTCTCAAGTATTTTTGTTATTTAATTTTCAGTTGATTAAATACTTGAGCTATTTTATTTATTATTGTTTTTTAGTGAAAGTAGCTAGACAAATCCTCTCACAAGATTAACATGAGCCGGTTGTGTTATCGGTTGTCGAAATCTTTCACGGGTAGTTAAGTTATGAGCCAATTACAAAGATTGAGTGATATTGTGTTAAATCAATCTTGTGTAATTTTATTGAACTACTATGAAAGTGATTAATCTGGATGAGGCCCCTGCAGATGTAGGCAGAATGTGTTAAACTGCGTTACCAAATTTCAGTGTCTTTATTATTTTGCTTTTGCGTAGTTTTATTCTATTTATGCAAAGGATAATTCGGAAAGTCAGCGACTTAATTAACCATTTTGGTTTTTCACTTTGTAATTATGTAGGTACTTATTTCACAACATTAAAGGTGAAATTGTTCTTTCCATTTGGAACATGGCCTATGATAATTGCCTATGGGCCTTTTGGGAGGACATGCTGCTGTAATTTCACTAGATGACTATTCTTTCTCACGTACATTCTCTCTCTCGCAATTGTGTACCAACTCTTTTGTTGCTAGTTAATCTCAAGGATGATTCTACAGGTGATCAGGATGCTATACAATACATGTGCAGGGAGGCACCAAAAGCAGTTATTGAACTCGGAGAACTATGGGTTACCGTTTACTCGAGCAGAAGATGGAAAAATTTATCAGCGTGCATTTGGTGGTCAAAGTTTAGATTTTGGAAAAGGTAAAATAGCTGGATTACATGTAGAAAATTGATAATCTGTGATTATGGCTTATGTCTTAATTTGGTTCTTTGTTGCAATTGCCATAGGTGGTCAGGCGTATCATTGCACATATGCCGCTGACAGAACTGGGGATGCTCTTTTGCACACTCTCGGTGGCCAAGCTATAAAACATAATACAAAGTTTTTTGTGGAATATTTTGCATTGGATCTCTTGATGAACAGTGATGGTATGCTCACAATGATGGTTGTAAATTTTTGGACAGGTCATATCTTTTTTGTACTTGTATCAGTTGATTGGGCCCAACTGGAGATACAATGTATAACAAGCTGACTTTAATGTTTTTGAAGATTTCTCCTTTCTTCGAAATTTGTATGTTATAGCTGCTTAAGCATTCAGGTCCTCTTTGTCTATCATTGATTAACCTAAGAATTACACTACGTATACCTTAATGTGCTTGCCAATGCTGAAGGTGCTGTACCTTGATGCATAAATATTTATGATTTTGAAACGTTGACAGTTCCACTTTTGAGTTTCTAGCAGATGGAGATCTTTCCTTTCCATCCTAAAGTCCTGGTTAGGTAGTAGTTTGATGTACAGTATTCCCTGGTCATATTATGGTATGTCAATCATATTTAGGACTTTGTTTGCGGGAACTTATGGTGTTCTAAAATAACTGCATTTGTCTACTTCTAGATTATATCTGCTGCTTTTTGGAGACCATTCCAATGTGAAAATTTCTTGATACCTAATAGTCAGGTAGTTGCCAAGGTGTAATTAAAGTGAATATGGAGGATGGGACATTACATCGAATTCGTGCTGCATCAACCATTCTTGCCATATGGGTACCAATTTTAGAACTGATGTTTATCTCTTTTTATGGACTTGGAATTGAGTTGTATCATTTTAATGCACCTTTCTATCATTCGCCCATCTGTTTCTTTCAAGGCTATGGCAGGGCATATTTCTCAGCGACCTCTGCTCATACATGCACTGGAGATGTTACAGCAGAATTATCCAAACGTAATAAAGAAGCCCAAGCCTGCCAAGCCACATGTGGGTACAAAACTCCAAAAGATGATCTGCGATTGTTAGTTTGTTACCAATTCTGTTAGAAATTCTGTTAGCAAGATATGGGTAGTAAGAGAAGGAAGTGTGAAGGTGCGGGATTTTCGGTATATATAAGGAAATTCATCCTTGTAATAAGGATATCTGAATATATACAAATTCTCTCACAAACACTCTCTATTTTTCTGGTTTGTTTTGATAGCAGTCACCGGAATCTATTCCATTAGCTAGGTTCCCTGATTGAAATCTGAGTAACTGGCATTTCCGGTTACAGGAGATAGGAATGCCATGGTGGCAAGGGCTGGGCTTGCGCTCCAGGTTGGTCTTGTCTCGATCTTCAAATGTTTAACAGAGTTGGTGTTATCTCATATGCATTCTATATTTTCTCCTCCAGGATTTGGAGTTCGTTCAGTTTCATCCTACTGGCATATGTAGTGCTGGATGCCTCATTACTGAAGGTTAGGAGTTGTTTTCTTTTGCAAGTATGCTAATTATAAGCGTGATGATTTGGCTATACTGCTCTCAGATTAAACCATGCAAGGAATTACCGGAGAACTACAAATTGAATGTCCCAGTAAACAATGAATGAAACAGAGCAAAAAAATATTAATAAAATCAATGATCCATAATCAATTTCATCTTTTTTTCAACTGTGTACTTCTTCAGTCGCTCTGATTTGGATAACTTGAAAAAGGTTTATTCTAACTTTTTATCTGCTTTTGTAGGATCTCGAGGTGAAGGTGGTATTCTTAGGAGCAGGGAAGGTGAACGGTTTATGGAAAGATATGCACCTACTGCTAAGGATCTTGCTTCACGAGATAATGTTTCAAGATCTATGACCATAGAAATTCGGGAGGGTCGAGGGGTAGGTATGATTGGTTCCCCTAATTAGATGATTCATCTTACCTAGAGGCAAACTGTTTCATTTTCTAGTCGTAGTGAAGAAATATGCATTTATCTGTAGATAGTCTCCTACTCTTGATCTAAACGATGATCCAGTGGAGAAATATTTGTTGTACATAATTTATGGTGTAACCAAAAGATTATTTTGTTTTTTAAATATATTAGGAGAGGTGATGAAAAGCATTTGTACTTTTTGTCCATATTGTACCTTCTAATTTTACTTCTGCTTTCTGATTATATTGAGTTGTTAATTTCTTGCAGGATCATTGAAGGATCATATCTATTTGCACTTAAATCAGTTGCCACCATAACTACTAAAGGAGAGGCTTCCTGGTATTTCTGAAACTGCTGCCATTTTTGTTGATGTTGATGTTACGAAGGAACCCATTCTTGTCTTACCTACTGTGCAATCTAATATGGGTGGAATTCCTACAAATTACCAGGGAGAGGTCAGATTACATAAGTATAGCTTCCTTTATCATGACTTTTTGTGTCAACTAAAACAAATATCGAATTGAACATCTCACTGAGTAGTTCTGAGTAGTTCATTAAGAGGAATGTAGAATTGAAGATATAAATACTTTTAGGACTATACTTGGTGCTTTAAGGAAATTTAAAAGTAAACAAGAACTAAACAAGAAAGTTTGAGTGACAAAGGAGTACAATTATCTTCTAATTTTGTGGTGCTTATTCCCTATTTACATCATACAAGAGACTCGTTACGTAATCTTGGGATGCTGCTTTTCGGAATTCATAGTTATATATTGTCCTTCAGGTAGTTAATGTCAAAGGCAATAATCCGGATGCTGTTGTTCCTGGATTAATGGCTGCTGGGGAGGCAGCCTGTGCATCAGTTCATGGTGCCAACCTCCTCAGTGCAATTTCTCTTCCTGACATTGATGTTTTTGGTCGAGCTTGTGCAAATAGAGTAGCAGAGATCCATAGACCAGGCAAGTTGATAATTATGCTAATTGAGAGTTATGATGTCTATTGCCCATTGTTCAGTGGAAATTGCAGAGAGAAACTTGTAGCTTCTGATACAACCTTTGATTCACTACAAAATTTCTGTCCGGGTATCCTATTTGGTCTAATAAACATACTGGCAGAAGAAACAGGTTTTAACTGTAATACTATTCTTATTTTGCAGAGAAAAGCAGCGGTCTTTAGAAAAGGATGCTGGAGAGAATACTATTGCATGGTTGGATATATTAAGTGGCCGTTTTACCGCAATATCTTAAGTTATTGTGTGAGGCCAACTTAATTGGTTTTATATATTCACCAACACACTCTCTCAAGTGAAAGCCTTTTGGGCTTGAAACTTGCACAGACTCATTCTACCTTGTGCTGAATAATAGGTGGGTAGTAGGATTTGAACTCACGATCACTTGGTCACAAAGACTTTGACACCATATTAAGTGACCGTTTCACTGCAATAATTTAAGCTGTTGTGTGAGATCAACTTAATTGAGTTTATATATTCACTACCGTGATAAACTAAGAAATTCAAATAGATCGTTGCCTACATGAAAAATCCGATTGAATATGCAAAATAATGCTGCTGTATTTCGTACACAGGAAACGTTGGAAGAAGGAATCCTGATTTACTTCAAGTGATGTTTCAAATTCCCCCAAAATCATAAAACCCATTAAGCTTAGTGATTCGTAGTATATCCAATTTACTTGTCCATCCTCTTTTCCTCTTTCTTTCTTCTTTTGTTTTGGCAAGAAAGGAAGTTGGGAGATGTCGGTAGTAAATAAGGGGTTTGTCATTTCTGTTACACCATAGTGGGCATTTAGTAGCATGAAAGCTAGGTTAATTGGATTACTAACAAAAGTTGTTATTTTTTGCTGTGTATTTTCAAATTCAGTGAACCCGCTCTGACTGTTATGATAACCAAATCGCCTTGATTGCATATAATGTCTGTTCTTGTTCCCACGTTTGTTAGTCTGTTCAGGGTGCAAGCTGATTGACAAGGCACGGGAGAGCTTCCATGTTGTGAAATTGAAAGATTGAAGTTTGACATGGTATCCTGCGATTGTGGATGTCATATTATTTGATCATTGAACTTATTATTTTCTTAAAAGCTTAAATTCTGGTGACTTTTGGTAGGAACTCTGACTTGATCGAGACAATTGAATTGGAAAACCTTTTGATAAATGCCTGTATCACTATGCATTCGGGGGAAGCCCATAAAGAGAGCAGAGGAGCACATGCTCATGATGACTTCACGGTTTGAATTTGCTCTCTTCAGTGAATTATTTCGCTTTATTGTCTGCAATCTTCTTATATAACAAGTTGGCTGATTATTGCAGAAACGAGATAATGAGAACTGGATGAAGCACACTTTGGGGTAAACGTTTGTATGTTGAACTGTTAGTTATATGGACAGTAGTCTTAATTATCACAGGCGTCTCCTAAAATGTTATGTGGCCTTAAAAATTGTTTCTACTTGTCAAATGGTAAATTTGGGATTGAAGGACAGCAGATGAGCTAATTAATCAGTATTGACTTCTTCTGCTTTCATTTTGCAGATATTGGGAGAATGAGAAGGTTAAACCGGATTACAGGCCAGTACATATGAACACCTTAGATGATGAGGTTGAGTCATTCCCACCCAAAGCTCGTGTTTATTGATGCTATTACAAGTTAGGCAATGGCGTTACTGAAGATATTAAAAAACTGCAATAACCCAGTGGTAATGAAGTACAAGCGAAAGCAATAAATTATTCTAGGCACCACAATTTGGTGACCTCGTAGTATTGGAGAATGTGAATATCGGAAATGCAGCAAATGCCATTTCAGCTATGGTTTTTGTACTTGCCATTGATTTTCCTTTGGTGAGCGCTGATAGGTGCTTGTGCGGCAGCAATTTTATTAATCTGATTTGCTGGTTTAGAATTGCTGTAATTTAACATGATTACTAGTTTTCAAATGATAATGGCAATTTAACATGGTCATTACGCTTGCTATTTGGTTATTTGTTGGTAAGGGTAAAAGGACGACAACATCTTGAATTTGTCTTGATCACTTCTGAGGTGAACAGTGGAAAAATTGCGAATGATTCTAAAGGCACACGAGAGGGATAAAAAAGAAAGAAAGTACTTTGGTAATAATGGTGTAGTTTCTGATGAGTCACCGTTCTCAGGTTTCAAAGCTATTGATTGCTGCTTTACATGGTACCAAAAAGATGAAGGTGGACTTGAAAATGGAGTTGGTAAGGCAGTGGCATTGAGTTCGCCTCAAGTCATTATTGAATTTCTTGGAGCATAAAGTGTAATGAATTAACTCCTCTGTTGTTTATCAATATAACCAAAGAATCGGAAATTCTAACTGATAAATTCATGAATTTAAATCAAAGTGTTACAACTTCTTAGGTTCTCGACCTGCTGGGATGCGGTTGGATGATTTTGATAACACGAGTGTCAATGGACAAAGAAAGGCTAATCATGTACAACAAATGGAAATGGATGGTCTATATTCCAGACATCATTGTATTGTTTAACGCTTTTGGATTGTTGTCCATGATGACTAATGGACAGTGTTTATAGTATTTTCGAAACTACGGACTCTTAGTAAAAGCAATACCTGCAATGAGTAAGTTAATTGATTGGTCAAAGTAACTGTCTCCCACTACCGAATTCTAACGTCTATCTCTCCACCTCCCAAAGTCCAAGTTTGGGGACAATTGGAAAAGGCCACAGATACAACCTAACTTCTTCTGATTGCAACCACTACTAGTAGTTCCACAAATGACAAAAGCAGTAATATCAAAGCATCACTTAATTATAACTTTGACTGAAAAATCGACCTTTTGTCTTCTTCTCAAGATAAACTATCTATAATTAATTACGTGCGTATTTTGTGGGTTAGCTCATACGGATTTGGTTCATTTTCATAGTAAGTTTCAGTCTTTTTTTGCAGATAGTCGGTGATTACTTCAGGGACTTGTTTAGTTGGCAAAGATTCTTGTTTAGAAAAGTATTCTTTTTTTCTAAAATTTATTTTATCACATTTAATTTATTTTTTTGAGTAGCTAAGAAAGCAAAAAAAAAATTAATATAGAAAAAAATAGTAGCACTTTATTTGGATTCTAAATTTCAGCATCTCTGGTATTTAAATTACTTTCCTCATGAATTTAATCTAAAAAATACGTTAGCTAATTGAACTTTTCCTTCTCTCTCAACTCTACGACAACTGTTTTATAAAATTATACCTCCTCCTCAATTAATGTTACGAATACTGTATCAGACTTGATATCAGATTGGGTTTTAGTACGACACTGTACCGATACCAGTTAATATCGAGTACTATTTCGGGTAATTTTTTAAATTTATGAAATAATCCCTAAATTTTTTAAAATTACAAAATAGCTCATTATCATATTTTATAGTTGTACTGTATGTTTTTTACCCTATCTACAAAAATCATAATAATAAATAATAATCGCAATTTTAATTTGACTTTTAATTTAATAATTATTAATAAATATAATTAAATTTAAAATATATTTTAAAATATATAATTTCAAATAAATTTTTATTTAATAATTAAAATTTTATAAAACAAATATTAGTTTATAAATAATAATTTTTAAATTATTTATTTTAAAAATAAAATATTTTTATTAATACTTTATGAATAAATATTATATAAAATATTAAAATAAATTTAAATTTAAATAATTTATTTTTAAATTTTATTTAATTTATAATTATTATTAGTAATAAAAATATTTATTATTATTTTAAAAACTTTGAAAGGGGATTTTAAAATTTTCGGTACTGGTCAGTATTCAAAATACCCAATATATGCTTGTATAGCCAAAATGGGTTGGTACTGACTGATATTTAAACCCGATATCAAAACTCAGTATACCGTACCAATTTTGGTCCGATACGGTCCGGTATCCATAACAATGGCTATAGGTGTGACAAACAAAGGGAAGAAATATGTATATTGTGTTTTGTATGTATAAGGAGAGGCTATATATGTAGGGCCGTTTTTAACATTTTATGAGCCCTGGGCGAAGTTGAAAAAAGACTCCAATAAATCAACAATATATAAACATGTAAATTTTAAAATCATATTGTTATTTATTAAAATTTAATATTCATACATAAGTGACTCAATTTATAAGTTCACATACTTAACAAAATATTAAATAATCATAACATCAGCTAACAATATCTTACAAATGTTAGTAACAATAAATTCATTAAAAATAATAGCAGTAATAACAAAATACCAATAGCAACAATCGAACAACAATATTAGACCACAAAATACTAAAAGAATTGCACTAATAAAACACAAATGATCATGATTTATCAAAAAAATTTCTTATGCATTTTTAAATGCAAAATCATTAATAATATTATCATGATCAATATTGTCTAAGATATCATTCTCGATATATAAAATAGTTAAATCATTACACTTTTCTTGCGATATTGATGACCTCAAGTAGGTTTTCAATAATTTTAACTTTGAAAAACTTATCTCAGCTAATGTTATAGTCATAGGTATAACGAAAATTGCAATTAAAAAATTCAATTATTTATTAATGTTTAATTATATTTTTATAAATAATAAGTAATCTAAAAATTAAAAAAGGAGAAACACAAATAAACACAGTATTACTTAATATTAACGTTCTGATTTAAAATGCTAATATAGCGTCTATGTGAATGACAAATTACAAATTAAGTATAATATATTCAAATATTTAGTAAGCTAAAATACCTAAAAATTTAAAACTTTAACTTTAAATTTTCACTCTGAACTCTAAACTCAGAGTCGTGAAAATCATTTGCTACAAAATTTGAGTTGAATATCTTAGATTCATATGTTGATTGAAAGTTAACGTTAGTCTTAGAAGCTAAAAAGATTATATAGTGATATGGGCATTATCTTAACCCAAAATTATCTTCCCTATATAGAGCTGAGTGCATCTTGAACGGAAAGAATGATTTTTAATTAATTATTCAATATTACATAATACTTTGCATTATATTTTGTGAATTTCTATAATCTAACTTATTTAGGTAATGAACATTGTAGTTGATTAATAATTATAACACCCCCTATACAGAAGCTATAACTACCTACACACATTGCATCCAATTTCCTGTACACACATTCATAGCATACAATTCTATTCATTTATAGAGATTGTCATCACTCATTTCTCTATTCAATGTTGTACATATACATATTACAACATTTCATATCCCTTAACATTATCATTTAAAAGTAGCATTACATCATTACATTTATATGGTAATCTAAAAGAGATATTACACACAAATTAAATTCTTAATTACAAACAGTTAAGAAACTACAGTTTCCTTCATTACATATACAACCTTTCTTTAATCAAAAAACACATCCAAAGGTATTTTTATTTCTAACGGTTGGCCTTGATCTCTACAAATGATCCTTGTGCCTTACTCCTATTATTTGCAACTATAAGGATTAACACTTATGCTAAACTTGAAAGCTCAGTGGCCAAGCACACGCACATTCTTGAATATTATAAACTTATGTAAACAACAATGACAATATTAAGCAAAGTATATAACATGGATATCCTTCAACCAAATGCCGTAAATTCACATTTATAAGTCAAATATTGATTCCCAAAGATCATTAATACAAATTATTCATGTTGTCAAGTTGTATATCTTATTTATATCTGTTTAATTTCCTTTCTGTGTTAGGCTTACACATTCCTATGGGTGTAGATAATGGGGGCTCTAAATATCTGAAGATATCAAACTATGGATACCTGAAGGCATCAAACTATAGATACCTAAAAGCATCAAATTGTGGATACTTAAAGGTATCGAACTATGGAGACATTATGGTCTCGAAATGAAGACATCGTTACTGTCAAACTATAGTAGTTACGTTGTAACCCTATAAGCATGCCCATCTATTCATGTTGGACCCCGAACTTTTTGTGGAAATTAGAAATATTAAAATGAAATTAAATGAGTGTTTTTGTATATGAACTTTGTTATAGATGTTATTGTGCTATGAGAAAAGAATTGATTGGTGTTGATGAATTTGAGATTTGAGTAGAATTGTTTGGGTTATGAAAGTTAAAGTGAATGAGATGATTGAAACGGAAGCTAAAAAGCAAGAAATGATTAGTGAAAGTGTTAAATTTTGGAGAATTAAGAAAGTTTGACTTTTTGGAGATGAATAGTTGACTTTTTGATTTGGGCTAAATTTGAGAAAATGATTTTGATGAAACTTGTAGCTTATGTTGAAAGCTTTCTATCGCTATAAAGTATGATATTTTTCGATATCGAAATTAAAAGTTATGATTTTCCGAAGTTAAGGTAATTTTGCTTTGTTTGAAAAATGCTATTAAAGCTAAGTTTGTGTTTACTGTGCTTTGAGGTAAATTCGGGACTGATATGTTTTGAATTCAATTCTACATGAAAGTCATAGAAGATTTTCCTAGCTTTTCATTGATGTATAATATGTTATTTATGGATGTGAGAATTGGAAGATATGAAATTGTTAAGCTTGGTTGTGGTATTGGATGACCAATATTCTGGTAGAATCTTTGACTGAAAAATTGACCTAGTTAGAAGTTGAATTTACATTTAAGTTCTTCATGAAAGTTTTAGATTATGTTTTGATCTTTCCATTGATGTGAAGTATGCAATGTTTGGACCATGGAATGTGAAGATATGATTTTTACAAGTTGTTGTTACTGTTTTGGCATGATTATTAGTGGACAGAACCTTTGTTTGGACATTTGACTCCCTTAGGTGCCAAATTGATTTTTCTGTCCTTCATGAAAGTTGTAGATTTTGTTTTGATCTTTGCATTGATATAAAATATGACATGTTTGGACTCTGGAGTTGAAAGATAGAAAATTTTCAAAGTTGAGTTATTGTTTAGGGATTTTCTAAATTGGACAGAAAGTTTGATTGGGTTTTTGACTCCTTTAGAGATGGAATTGATTTCTAAGTTCTTCATGGAAGTTGTAGAGCTTCCTTTGAGCTTTCTATTGATACCAAATTTGTTAAATTTTGAGTTCGGAATCAAGAGATATCATTTTTGGAAAATTTGAATATTTATATGTTGGAAAAAAAAATAGGTCAGGGCTGCTCGCCCTCGAGATCGCTCGCGAGGGCGAGCGAGCGAAGACGCTCGCCCGAGGCGAGCTCGTCGTACTACGACTAGCTCAAGAGGGTGAGCTTGCCGTCGCCCAAGCGACGTCATTCTGCTCTGCTTCTGGCTTTCCTCATGCGCATACGACGCCGTTTATTCCCTTGTGCGCGGAAACGACGTCGTTTGGGCGTTTGGGTTTCTTCTTCTGTTTTTGGTTACTTTGTTTCCAAATCCGACCCATCTTCAATCTTTTGCTTATATCTTTTCCGTACGACATCCGATTGACTTGGTTTTCAAAGCGTTGGATTCCTAAGACATCCCTCTATCTGTCCATGGAGAATTATGAATTTTTGAGATTAAATTGAGGATCATTGATTTAATCAAAGTGAGTTGGGAAATTTTCTGAACATGGTTCAGTCTTTTGAGAAATTCTTGATCTGTAGAGATCCGATTGAATTGATTCTAGTTGCAAAATAAAATAGAGATATGGGGCTACAAGTCATATGAAGAAATTGAATTTCAATTTAGCCCTTAAGACTTTCAATTTCTGACTTGAAGTCGGATTTAGTTTTCAGTCTTGGATTAGTAATATCTGAAAGTAATTTGACCATAACTTTTGCTCTAGTCATCCAATTGAGTTGATTCTTGATTTGGATTAAACTAGATAGAGCTACAAATGTTCTGAAGGACTCAAGTTTCAATTTAGTCTTTAAGAATGTCAATTTTCGGATGAAAGTAAAATGCTGGAATATGTTTCAGCATAAGACAAGTCCAAGATGTTTGGGGTATAATTTTTGGTGTAGTGCACCAAATTAAATGATTTTGGTGGTGTTATGAAATTGAGACAATAAGAAACATTTCTCTAGAAGGAAGTTTTAGCAAATTCATTCATTTTGATGGTTAGAAAAATGTCCTAAAGTAAGCATGAATTAAAATGAATGTTAGGGGCAATTTTG
>JAOSBK010000204.1:26879203-26893886 GCA_027568895.1 Erythroxylum shatona | reverse complement strand
TTTCATCTATATTTGTACTTCATCAAAATCATTTATGTAAAGTCATTTTGACTTAACAAAAGGTTCCTCCTTGCTTAGAAAATACTATACTAAAGCTATTCTTTTTCACCATATAAGAAAAGTTACAGTGGAATTCTAAGAAGAATTTTGGGAATGGACATAGCAAATATTATTTATGGAACCACTATAAATCAGTTTATGTTTTTCTTTCATTACATATAATATTATTTCTTAAGTATATTGTTGAATTATATTATATTATATTATATATTCATGTTTATTAATTTATGCTTATTTAAACTAAATAATATGTTACTTAGTTTAAATGAGCATATTACTTAGTTTGGGGACCTCGCCCATATGATCTTAAACTCAAATATCAACTTATACATAGAATAATCGAAATCTTTAATACTTTATAAGTATTAAGCATCTCAAATATCAAACATCTTTAATACATTATCTATATACTTAGACTATAATAGGTAAACAAGTTCTACAATTATCTTTATAAATCTAATTCTCAAAATTAAGTTGTTACTTTTTTCATATTCAATAGTAGTTATTCTTAGACTAATATATCTTTAATAATTAAAATATGAATTATTCTTCTTTAAAACCAATATGTCATTATATATTCCTATTGGAAAGGACAACTATACTTTCACTAATCTTTTTATAGAAATGATAATCCACAATCATCTTCAAAATAAACTCTTTGGATTCATCATGACAGTTAATATTTCATCATTTTGTAACCTTTCAACTATACATGAAATGTTTCAATAAAGGTACTAATTCGACTCGAATGTACTGTCATGATATTTGAAACTTCTCAAATGTCATTTTACTCTCATTATTTATCTTGAGATCAATTCTCTTATAAGTATGCATTAAATCAAACGTTTTACTTTATGGGGTTTGTAAGATAATATCTGACTTTATGGATATATTATAACTTTCTATTAACCAATTTATTTCTAAACTTATTAGATAATATATGCTTCAATTAAGTATTACATCTTAAAATCATTAAATTTGACTCTTTTAAAACATCTCTTGTTAATTAATTAAATTGGCACTATCAAATGCAAGTTATTATACTAGGCATAAAATTGAAAGAGGTAAATATTACATCATATATTTTCTTATATAATATTTTTCTCTTTATACAAATCTGTACTATTATAAAATTTAGTTGTGGAGGCACTCATTAAAGAATCTCATTCCATATAGATAACTAAAAAATGTATATGTCACCATGTCAATCTTACTAAAATGTTTTAGTATTCTCAATGTTTAGTTTTTTCTTAGATTTAAATAATTTAAACTTTTCACAATTTTAAATCAAAATTTTATTTAATACATATGGTTATATATTACATAAATTCATTTGTAAATTTAATGAAATATAAGTATTCATCCTTTTATGAACTATTATTACATATCATACATCATATATACAAGATTTAATAAGTTAGTATCATAATAGTCCTTTGACAAAAGGTTAATTTGGCTATCTTTCATCCTAATAAATTTCACAAGTTTCATATGATTTACAATTAAAAGGATACAAATATCATTATATATAACTTTATAATTCTCATTATGTTGACTTAACTAACATGGCATAAAAAAATTATTTTTTATTATCTAACTTTATAATCTTGTCACTTATGTTAATCATAAATCTTCTTTGATCCAATACATATAAACTATTTATATAAAATTCGATAAAGTACTTTCCAAATTTACTATAAATACTCAAAAGCATGAATTAGAAATATATATGATCTCCAACATATTTCATATTGGCAAAAGAATTCATACAATCATTTTTCTTATAATAATAACTATTATCATCCCTAAGTCAACGCCTTCAATTTTAGTCTTTGTTTATGATTTCAGTAGGCTAAATTAAATAGAATAATTTCATTAAAGCACTATATCTTTTAGCTTTATTTTATGTTATTATTTGTAATGTGTTACATAATGATGACATCCATATTACATATTGCCCTTAAAGTTTACAAGACATAAGTTAACTTAAAATGTCGAATTTTTTTCAACTATATGACATTAACATATCTCTAAAACTTTGTCATGAGAATGCTCAACAATGTTTATAGCATATTGTATAATAGACATACAATTTTTCTTTCTCACATTAAGAACTCTTCCCAAAGCTAAATTATATCCAAGAAATTTGGTTTACTAACATTTAGTTTCAACTATACTAAACAAAGATAATTTCTAGTCGAAGCAAAATAAAATGTACAGAAAGTAAGTAACAGGTAATATGCCATGACAACCAATAAGATTATAACTTTAATCGTATATTTGGTTACTCCAACTATTTTATTCAAAATAATAGGCTTCACTACTATTTCGAAAAGATTACTCTAACCTCTATAATGGGTCTATCCCATTTAAATTTAGTCGATCTTGAGTTACTCAACAAACCGAGTGAACTTAAATTAGGTAAGTAATATTATTATCAATAACATCTCATATGCACTCCTAGATCTATTATAAATCTTATCAAAATATATATTATATGTTATTCTTAACCCTACTTCTGAATTCTTATGATCATAAAGCACTCTACAAATTATATAAATATAGTTAAGATCAATTTAAGATAAAACATATTCAAGTTAAAAAGACCTTGAGTCACTCAGCAAATCTTACAATAATAAAACTCTTGTTTTATGCTTAAATAACATAAGAAAACAATTACGCACTTAATGTGCACTTAATTTTAGTCAGGGATGTAATTTCAAATGATCTCATTGATAATTACATAAATCCACCAAAGGAATCTAGAGAGCACTCCTGAGAATATGTTTGATTACTGATGAGTTAACCAACTTGAGCAGATGTTCTAACAAAACTGCATATAAGTGCTTGGTAACCAACTTGAGCAGATGTTCTAACAACTTGAGCATCAAAGCTTGGTACTCAAATAGTAGATGTTCTAACAAAACTTCATATAAGTGCTTCTGGCTAGTTCTATCTTCTATAGTCACGGCAATATGGGATGAAAGAAATAACAAAATTTTTCATGACATGAGTCTTCCTCATTAACAGTTTTGTAAGAAGCTCATACAACACATCAAACTCTAAATCAATGTATAAAAGCAAAGATTTCAAGATGAGCAATATCTTCTTTCCTTTTGGAATGTCTAATTTCCTATTATTTAAATTCCTTTCTTGTAATCTTTGATAGTCACTCGGCACTAATGACTTTTAGCATTATATTTTAATAATAAATTTGGTATGCCTTTTAGGGATTAATTCAATTCTTCTTTTTCCTTTCAAGAAAAATGACCTCAACTTACTCAACAAACTTTACAATAAACATAACTCTTGTTTTATGCTTATATAACGAAAGACAATAATTACGCTCTTAATGTGTAACTTTTCCTTAATTAGAAACAATTTTTTAATATTAAGGAAAATAACATTTAAAATTAAATAAAGTATTTTAAATTCAATTTAGAGAATCATTTACATTATTTATTTATATATGAGTTTCTTAATTAAATAAATAATTATTTAGCATTAGACTACAAAACTATTTTTCTAAAATATTAAAAATTCAATTTTAATTAATAAATAAAACCATTTTTTATTAATTAAGGAACTTATTATTCAAATTAATAAAAAATTTAAATAAAACATGATAATAACTTTTTAAATAAATAATAAACTTAGTTCATTTTAGTTAAATTAAAATGAATAACTTTAGTTAAAAATTTTACAATTAAATTAAGAAAATATTTTTCTTAATTATAAAGGATAATTAATTCTAATCTAATAGAAATATAACCAATTCTATCTCTAAAAATAATTTTTTGAAATTTAAATTAGGAATCAATTTAATTATTAATCTTAATTAAATTAAGAAGAATAATTAACATAATTTGGAATTGAATTATAATTTAAAATTACTTGAAATTTTAATTTGAATATGAGTTATTCTAAATTGGATTACTCACAATCCAAGATAAAGCCTAAATTATGGTTTGGAATACATTATTCTAATAGCCAGATTACCGCTTACCTTAAGCTGAGAATGCCTTTTTCCTTAACTAGGACAAGATATCCTTACGTCTAAGCATTCATTTCTTTATCCTCGAGAAACCCTAGCACTGAAACCTAGCTATCGTCCTTTTCATCTATCATTGTCACCCTTTTATTTCTCTTATCATTAGTCTACTCAACTTTTAGTAACTACCAAACTCTAATCACATGCGAAGCTGTCTCACTTCATCAGCTAAAGCGTCCACATAACAACTACGGGAGTAACCACCAACTACCATTGTTGTCACTCTTCTACAAGCACGCTATCGTCAGTTGCTTCTTCTCACCATGACTGTCGCTTTCTCACCAGCCGGTAGCCAGTCGAGGCAAAGTACAAAAGCAATCACAAATGGCCACACCATTATAATTCCTCTCGCCTAAATCGTGACTCCTCCTTATCATCAGTAGTAACAAAAAATAGTGCCATTATTCCTCCACCATCAAAGGACAGTCAAAC
Source organism: Erythroxylum shatona (assembly GCA_027568895.1). NCBI lineage: Eukaryota > Viridiplantae > Streptophyta > Magnoliopsida > Malpighiales > Erythroxylaceae > Erythroxylum > Erythroxylum shatona. Next base: position 26,889,343 of record JAOSBK010000204.1, on the reverse strand, counting down.
CACCACCCAGAGAGGGAGATAGTAGATTTAGTTCTTTTACACTAGGTTGATCGCTTGTGGGTTTCCAAAATCCAAAAACTTTTTCATTCAAATTGTTAGAATAGATTTTATATATTCCTTATTTAGTTTTGGCATTTTAAATTGGACATATAAGATATAAACTCTATTTTCGGTTGAATCTTTGAAATCTATCCATATACGTGCATATCTCCTAGTTTTGGAAAAAGTCTATGTGATTACGGAAGTTAAAAAAAACCTAGAAGGGGCTGCGGCAAAAATCTGTGGTGGATGTTATTGAAGTGACGTTGGGTGTGGAGCTTTTAAAAAAAAGAAGATTTTTGTGCGACAGTGTTTTTGGAGGATTGGTGCACGTTTATATATCTACATTGAATATTTATGTTGAGTATAATATTCTCTCTTAAAAGCCAAAAGATCTAGATCTATTGGAATTATTTGTTTTCACGCATATTCAAAGAAGCATTAAATGCCTTATTGCTTTCATGACTATGATGTAAACTAATGAAAAGCGTGATTGTCTGCTCATATGCTCTAGTCTTTTTGGAGAGAACAACGTATGGTGAATATCTTGATTGGGTGCTGCTCTGTTTTGGCTTTTATTCTCTGTTGAAATAATTACGTGGGTCCTTCTGGATCAGTACTGTTTTCACTGTTCTTATCTATAACAAGCAGTTCAGGTGTTATGCGTTAGTTGTTGATTTTGCTGGGCCATTGAAGTTGATTGATGATTGCAGCACAAAGAAAGCTTTGTCACAGATGAGTACATATATTGTTGGTGCAGCTACTTGACTATTTTGGTGAAGAATTTCAGATCTGAAATTGTTGCGGTCTTGTTTTATCTGTCTTTGCTTTTGAGTAGAAATAGTTAGGAAAATCCTCTGTTGAGGTTAGTACGAGACGGTCGTACTATTGGGTGTGAATTCTTTCACGGGAAGTGAGGTTGAGAGATAGTGCTAAGAGTTGAGTAGTGTCGGCTTAGTAAAGCCTTGGGTAAAACTATTGTACTTCGGTGAAAGTGATTAAGTTGGGTGAGGGCCCGCAGACATAGGCAAGGTGTGCCGAACTGCGTTATCCAATTTCTGGTATTTTTATTATTTTGGTTTAGCTTGTTTTATATTTTATTGGTGCCAAAGAAATTTGCGGATAGTTTGCAAAATAATTAACCCCTTCGATTTTTCATGTATATATACAAGGAAGACCCATTAACCCAATAACTTAGGCTTTTGGGTTATAAATGATATTCATTCTTATATGTATGCACTTGTGCCCGACGACGATCTTCCTAACAAGTGATATCAGAGCCGTTCTTTCGGTTAGATGAGTGGTGACAGCGTAGGTGGGCTCCCATAGATGATGATCCCATGGTCGAGCAAGATGGGCACTCCCATCACTTTGCGAGCTTCCTCATAGTTTAGTAAGAGAGAGTCGGCATTGAGCTCTTTGGTGACATCACATCTGAATATGTGAAAAAATGCTTCCATTTGAGGGGGAGTGTGCTCAATCTGGATGGGACTCACATGTGAGGGAGAGATTGTGGAATAATCACATGTGAGTAGATTGTTAGACATTTTTGCCTCAAAGGGCAATTTTGTCCATGTCTCTGAAGTTGGACTAACATTAATTGTAATTTTAGTTTTTAAATAAATTACCGATTAAGTTGTCCCATTTGATCCGGCTAAAGATAATAAAGTGGCCCAATAAATGATTTAAATTAATGAGTCGAAGTTCGGGTAGAAAATGAGTCCTGATCAGTGTGGACCGGGTCCATATTGACCTTTGATGGGGAAGCCCGATATGGAAGCTATATATAGGTTAGGTCTCCTGCAGTTGCTCAAGAGAACGTTCACGAGCATAAGGTTCCTGACCCGTTAAGGAAGCTCGGAACGCTGAGGAAACTGTAGAAAGGCCTAGCCCGTGAGTCGGTGAGCGCTTTCCACTACAGGCCCCGGGAGATTCAGAGACGTTTGGAGCTCGAAATCGGCATCGGAATCCGAGATGGAACCGAATCCAGATATTCCGCATTACCTTCGTTTTTTATCCTTTCACGTGATCCTAGGGTACGTAATAAGGTCTCCTCTACGTACTAACACGTAATGTAAATTAATAACCTATCAATCGTGTATGTTGACTCTTGACTGTGGACTTAAGTTAAGTAAGAAACTAATAAAGTTGATTTAAATTGAGGAATAAAAAATTGTTAAATTAAAGTTAATAATTAGGATTTCAGTAACAGTATTGAATAAAATTAGTTAAGAAAAACATAATAATGATACACATTACAAATTGAATTCTATAAACAAATAAAATAGATTAGTCTATAGTTGAAGTACATAATTACATAAAATAGGTTGTAAACTTATAGTTGTAAATTATGGTTGAAATTGAATAGGTTATTGTTGTGAGTGTATATCTTTATGGAGGAATGATATAATCATACAAAATGACTTATATATGATGTATATGTGTAATTGTATATGTTAAATTGTTGGTTATTAGCTTATTGGTAATTTGTACTGAATGAAATTGAATTGTATAGTATATGTTGACTCTTGATTGTGGAACTAATTTGAGTAAAAGACTAAGAATATTAATTAAAATTGGTGAATGAAAGATTGTTAAATTAAAGTTGAAAATTAAGATTTTAGTGACAATGTTGATTAAAATTAACTAAGAAAATAAAATAATTATAAGCATTACAAATTGAATTGTATCAACAAATAAAATATATTAGTTTATAATTGAATTACGTGATTACATAAAATAGGTTATAAACTTATAGTTGTGAGTTATGGTTGAAATTGTATAAGTTATAATTGTGATTATTTGTCTTTATGGTTGAATTATGTAATCATACAAAATGAGTTATATGTATGTGCTTATGTGTTAGTTTTAAGTTAACCGATACAAATTTTATGATAGTAGTTGATAATTAAGATTAAGTATTCTTTATTTTAATATGAATTTAGTAATTTAATTTTGACATATTTCTTTATTTATTTTACAGATATATAGAGGGCAATTCAAATACTCCTAATAATTTAGTCGCTTTAGGTATAGGAAGATTTGACGATCCAATTTGGGCTCATGCTATATTAGTTCCTAGAATAAAAAAAAAACCATACTCTTTGTTTGTATTATAATAAGTATTTGAAAGGTAAGAGAATCACCATATTAAAGAAGCATTTAGCTGGAGTCAAAGGTGATATGGAGCCTTGTAAGAAAGTGAATCATGATGTGAAATGGCAAATAAAGACTTTGCTTAAAGAATATCAGCATTAGAAGATAGAAGGCAAAGACTGAACTATTAATTTGGTAGAGGAAGTTATTTTGTTGGTGGTCAAGATGATAGTGGGGATGTTGAAGGTGGTAGTATTCTTACCCAACAAGAAAGGAATATTACACCAAATGTTAAGAAAAGAAGAAAACATACATCTAATTTTTTTGCACCATGAGTAACTCCTAGAGCTTAGTTTTCAATCCATAGTGTCTTACAATCTAGAGAAGTGACTCATAATGTGAACATGGAAATGGCTAGATGGTGATAAGATTCCTACCCAACAAGAAGCAAATATCTTATTATTATCAACCTATGGTATATGTTATTGTCTCATATGATTCAGGATACAAAGCTCCTTCAATTGATAACTATAGAGATAAACTTCTGTGTAGCTCTGTTTATAAAATAAAAAGTTATTTGGATGAAAGAAAGTTGACTTGTGCTACTTATGAGTATTCAATCATGTGATATGGTTTGATAAATAGGAAACATGGGCTTATTATTAATTTTTTGGTTTATTATGTAAAGGGAAAAAAATTTGAAGTCTATTTTTGCATCTAACCTTGTTAGGAATGATGCTACTTTGATTCAAATATTTGATAAATTTGTGAATAAAGTTAGTCAAAAATTATTATTCAATTCATTACTGACAATGATTTTCCTAATAAAGTAGATGGAAGAAAATTGCAAAACAAGTATAATTCTTTTTATTGAACTCCTTAAGCTGTAATTTGCATTAACCTGATGTTGAAAAATATAGGAGATACTAGATATTTTCCTATTATTGATGAGACTGTATAGAAAGAAAAAAAAAGATGACTATGTTCATCTACAATGGTGCATGAGTCCTGAATTTAATAAAAAAAGATTCCACCAATAGTAGAAATTTGTGTCATCCTACTATTATAAGATTTGCAACTAATTTATTATCACTTCGATGTTTTATTTTAAAGAAAAAAGAGTTTAGCCAAATTTTTACAAATGATAAATGAGTTGCATCTCAGCATACTAGATTTAATATTGGATTGGAGGTTTCTATAATTATACTTAGAAGATAATGAATTTTAGTCTCAATGTCAATTTTGTCATTCGAGTTTGTGAACTTTTAGTGAGGATACTTAATTTGGTTAATAGTGATAAGAAGACAACAATGAGTTATTTTTATAATGTCATAGAGAAGGACGAAGGAAACAATCAAGGCCAATATGAAAAATAGGACTTTTTTATATCCCTTATCTTGCAATCATCACTGAGAGATAGGAAAAGCAATTCTCAGTTGCTTATAGTTGAGGCATTTTTTAATCCTAGTGCCCATTTCAGACAAAGTTTTACGAAAAAAAAGTTGAAGTTAATAGGGAAATGCTATTAATTATTACAACAATTGTTTCTCATGAGAGGATACAAGATCTCTTAAGCTCATAAATGGAGATTTATAAGGATGTTTCTGGTAATTTTGATATGTCAATTACTATTTGTCAAAGAAACAAACTTAATCCAAGCGTTTTTTTCTTTTGTTACTTGTTAAAAATTAATCATCATTTTATTTTGTTTACAATGCTACTTTTATTATCTTACAATTGCTTGATGAGGCCAATTCAGAAGTGTTGTTTTAAAATTGCAAAGGTTTACAATTCAAATTTTGAGTTCATATGTGAGTACAACAGGGTTTGAAAGGAATTGGAGCACATTTGAATTCAATCATTCCAAGAAAATGAATAAATTGGAACAAAATTTTTTTGAAAAACTTGATCTTTGTTCGATACAATTTAAAGCATCGATAAAAGTATGTTATTATCATTATTAAGTTGGATATAATTTCTTGTAAACTTTAATAATTTAATTTAATTTTTTACCTGGACTCTTAATAGAATAAATAGTTTTGTAGATCTAATTTGCCTTGACCATATCGATGTTTTGGCAGATTGAGTTTCTGAAGAACTAGAATTGATAAATGAGATTGACTTCAAATATAATTTTGGAAGAGAAAGAATTGACATGTCATTTGGTGCAATGAATTTGAATGATGGTGACGATGAGACTCCTCTTAGTGATAATGATTTTTCCCAAATGAGAATTGAAGTCAATACAATTTAAATGGATATTTGATTGAATAAAATTTTAGGTTTTTGTCTCTCCTCTTTTTTTTAATTTTATTTATATTTGATGTGTAAATTAAATTCTATATATGCAATATAAATATAATTTTAAATGTTATTATTTTCCTTGACACGAACTTTTATTGTAAATTATAATGATTAGAGAGTCATAGATATTTATTATTTTTTATTTAATGTTTTGATGTAATTATTATTTTTTATATGATGAAATTGTAACATTTTAAATACTTTTTATTGTTCTTAATTTTTTATTTGTACAATGATTAAATGATCTTTTTCATATTAATTATGGCTGCTATTTATATGTGAAATATATAAAATGTAATATTAATAAAAATAAATAGATTGTTGTTATTTCAATTTTCTATTATTATAATTTTTTGATACCTGGTTTATGTAAAATTATAAATTATATAGTACAATATATTGAGGGACTATTTTGTAATTTTAAAAAATTCAATAACTATGTTATAAATTTCAAATATTATTCAAAATGATACTTAGTATTGACCGGTAATCGATACAGTACAGTGTCAAAACTAAATCTAATATCAATACCAGTATGATATTCATAACTTTGATTGAAATGGTTGTTTCGATGTTGTTTGAACGGTCTTTTAGTTTTTTTTTAAATAAACTTTCTAAATTTAAAGTTATTAAAAAAGACTTTTCCTATTTTAATTTTTATAGAAATTTTCATTCTTAATGATCTGTTTTCAGATTTATTTTCTGCCAACATGTAAACTTCATATGTTTATAGAATTAAAAGAATAAATCTATTTTTGATATTTTCTTTGTAGTACACTGTTTTAGTTTTCTATAGATGTTAATAAAATGAAAGAGAATGAGCCTCGGAATAAATGGAAAAAATGCTCCTATGTAATCATAAGATTACAGTTTTAAGTCACAAAAATAGCCTCTTTGTAAAAATATAATTAAACGACCGTGTATATCATGCATGACTCTTCCTAGTCTCAATTTTTAATCTGATGATGGGAAATTGAGTTCTTAGGGATTATCCAATTTTATGGTCTCACAAAGAGAAATTTATGGCAATCGCAAATGCAATTCATGGCTACATGTATAATTTGTTATTGCAACTCCCGAAACGAGAAAGAAGCGTCTGTGACATTAAAAGTCATTAATTATCTTTATTTGTTTTTATTTAAAAATTTCAGAGGTCAACGGAATAATTTATTAAGAAAAGAAAACGTAGCACTCCATAAATAGAAAAGAACAAAATTGCCCCAATAGTATTGGACCACCGTGGTCGATGTCTCTGATCTGGGTGGCTATCCTATGATTAATATCAGTGATGTTAAAAGTTAAGAACTTATACCCCAATAGCTTCAAACTACAGATATGTGGACTTGTGTCATAATTCTGTCTTGAATAATGATTGGTCGAAGTTCTATTTATCCACGTTACGAACTTTCTTTATTTGTCTAACAATGACAAGTAAGCTGTTTTCTAAAGTAATACTAACTCAATTATAACCCAGAAAAGTGATGCATCGGAGAACGTCTCTTTTCCAACACAATCCATGACTTGTATTTCACATTGCTGCTCGAACTCAACCACAACTTAGCCCTTGTTCTAAAATATTTGTACTTTCCTTTTCCTTTTCCAACACCGCTACAACAACATTATATATATGCCCACGTTCTTGCATTATATTCCAACAACGTAATATCATGAACATGAAAGGAGGGGTCAGAGGAAGGCGTGCTTTTGGTGGCCTTGTTCTGGTTTTGGTTTTCATTCAATTGGGTGCATGTCGAAGTGAGAGACGTGGCAAGGATTTTATTAATTGGGATGATATCCAACTGGCAGAGGATGGAGCAGGATTAAGTACTAGAGATGGAAGCAAAGTAATTGTAGTAGACCAATATGGCGGGGGAGATTCATTAACAGTTCAAGGTGCCATAGATATAGTGCCAGATCATAACACACAAAGAGTGAAAATCTTTATACTTGCTGGTGTTTACAGGTATATAGCGTGCATGTCAAACCATACTTTTACGTATATTCAATCTCTGTCTACTGTGTACGTATATGTGTATAATGTATTAACTCTGTATAGAAGTAGAAAATTATGTTGTAAACTCCTCGCTTACTTTAATAGTTCAGCTAATTTTCGTTACACCGGGTTACTATGAAGCAGATATTTATCTTACTTGGCCTACATATTTTCTCCGATCTTGGTTATATAAATTCTACTGGATCGATGCTGCAGAAGTTGACGCTATTTTGGTTTCTTACATAACCAAGTTTCATGTATGCAGGGAGAAGGTGGTTGTGCCGAAAACGAAGCCTTATATCTCATTCATTGGCGACGAAAGACGAGTTTCTCATACCGTAATTACTTGGAACAATAAAGCATCTGATACAGATGAAAATGGTGCTCAACTTGGAACCTATAGATCAGCATCAGTCACCATAGAATCTGATTACTTTTGCGCAACTGGGATTACTTTTCAGGTCAGATACTACTTTTTTTTTTTTTTTATTTCAACTCAGTTACTGCATGTGTGCTTTATTAATGGTAAGTTGATGGGGGTGATAACAGAATACAGTGGTAGCACAACCTGGAGCAACTGGAATGCAGGCAGTGGCTCTACGAGTTTCTGGCGATATGGCCTTTCTCTATAGAGCAAGGATCTTAGGGTCACAGGACACACTCCTAGATGAGAGAGGATCACACTATTACTATCAATGCTACATTGAGGGAAATATTGACTTCATATTTGGTAGAGGAAGATCACTTTTTAAGGTAAGATATAAGCTATGCAAGAAGTCTTAAACAGGTTTCTTTCTTTTTTTTAATCTTCATGAGAATTTATCTTATCCTAAACATTGATGTTTTTGGAGCAGAACTGCAACCTTCATTCAACAGCTCAAAGCTCTGGAGCAATTGCAGCTCACCACAGGGATTCACCAGATGACGACACAGGTTTCTCCTTCGTAGATTGTGAAATCACAGGAACAGGAAATATTTTTCTTGGGAGAGCTTGGGGGGATTACTCAAGGATAATATATGCAAACAGTGACATTGATAATATTATAATACCTGAAGGATGGAGTGATTGGGACTTGCCTTACAGACAGAAGTAAGATTCTTCTTTTGCTCAATTTGATAAATTATGCAAATTCTGACTTAACAGAAAACTAAACGAATTTATGCAATACAAGCGCAGGACTGCAGTTTTTAGCGAGTATAATTGCAGAGGAAGGGGAGCTAACACACGTGGTCGGGTTTCATGGCGAAAGATATTCACCTACGAGGAAGTTAAGCCCTTTCTGGGCATGGAATTCATAGAAGGAGACCAATGGCTCAAATTATAGCTCACTCCCTCTTCATTTAAGTCGTCCTGTCATATACGTCTCTTTTATTTTTCCAACTCATTCTTTGAACCACCTAAGAGTAAGTTGTAGGAATCTTTTTCTATTGTAGTCTAAATGGGCACGACACAAAGAATACATGTAGTGAGAAGCCCCCTCTACTCTTTTAAATGATGTTTATGATAGCTTATGCATCAATGTTTCCACTTTACTATCTACTCCCTCCTGTTCAAAATAAGTGTCATTTTAGAGAAATACACACTTATTAAAAAAGTTAGTGAAATGTTTGATATACCCTTATTAATTACATGTTGAATTGCCTTGAAAATATAATCTATATAATTAGGATGTGAGAGAAATTAAAGGGTAATTTTGTAAATAAAATTATAAACATGCATGAAAAATCGTGAACGACGCTTATTTTGAATAATTAAAATCTCTCTAAAACGACACTTATTTTAGATAGGAGAGAGTATTTAACTTCATTCGTTTATGAGATAAGATTGGTCTCTTGGATCCTTAGCAAGAAACTTCTGCTTCCGAACTTGGCAAGAACAACTCATTAATTTCTTTGCCGACTTTGTCGCTCTTTATGTTGTTGGAAGAGGAGCTTTAAGTTTTAGTGGACTCATGTTTTCTTCCTTGTTGCTGGTTGGACTCGACTTTGTGGCTCTTCATGTTGTTGGAAGAGGAAAATACAAGACAAAACTAAGCTATTCTCTTTTGTTCATATCAAGAAATTACAGAGATATAGAAGATTGAGGGAACTTGACTTTTGACTATTGTTATTACGTAAATACATAGATTAATATAAGATTTAAATCTAGACTCTTGACGTACTCGATTCTTTAAACATAGACAAAAAGATAATTAAAACATCTCCAACACCTATAGTATCCGTTGGGACACGGCTCTGCTCCTTCAACTCTACAGGCAAAAATCGAAATAAAAAATGTCAAATATATGATTGTCCAAAAAAAATTATGAACTCTGTATTAAATGGATCGATCCTACATGTCACTTTACCACTAGGATCTACTTATTTTAATTAATATAAATTAGTTTAAATAAAATTTTCTAATTTTTAATAAAAATTAATTTATTTTTATTAAATTAGGGCAAATTTAAATTATTTTAATTAAATTATAGCTATTATAATTAGTTTGGAGTAAAAAAATAAAAAAATTATCATTAATTTATGTTTAATAAAAATAAGTAGATTTCTGTGACATACAAGTAACAAAATGAGACTCATAAGAGTTAAAAAAATATAAATAAAAGCATACAAATCTTCATTTATTTAGAATTTAAATTCAATAATTTAGAAACATGAACAGTAGGTTTTAATTTGTATTCTAATGCAAATGCACTTTTTACCTAAAAATA
>JAOSBK010000204.1:26861170-26875027 GCA_027568895.1 Erythroxylum shatona | reverse complement strand
TATATATATGCATCATATCCACCAAAATATTAGGAATGTCAAAATGATTTTAACTAATCTTTCAGCTCATCATTTTCCTTATAATTCAATCCTCTTATAATATAATGTTTTGAATATAGGGATTATTATATTCAACACTAATTATGACTTAGTTAAGGGTAGCTCAATTGATAGTCATTTGAATATAGTAACTCCATATGGAATGACAAGTTGATGATACGATATATTGACAACCATCTACAGCAAACTCTTAGAATTTTATCTAGCTTACTTGTTTATGATAGAATGGCAACCTATTTCCATAATGCATCTTTAACTTTAAATGACCAAGGAGGGAAAAATAATAATTTTCCAGAAGTCTTCCCATGGAAGCTTCACCTATCTTGACTTTCTTTTGGAAGGATTGACTAATGAAAGATGAATATTTGTCAGGAATTGTCCTTCAAAAGCTTTATTAGGAATACTTTTAGGGATTATTTCATATAGATGAAATATGCCATAAAGATATTCCCTATAGCAATGGAGAGGAAAAATTTTGTTTAATCTCAACTATTAACCTATGTCAATCCCAACCATTCATCGAGATTTTCAAGTTTTCTATTTTTATAGAGTTATTAGAGAGGGAAAAAATGTTTTGATTACTTACTTGTCTTCTTAAGAGGATCTTTGTATTAAGGTGATCAATAGATTTTCCATTTCCCAATATGTAAATTCAAATATATCTTTGATTTCTCTGTGAGGACAAACTGAGCATTGTATTTTAGGGAAACATTTTAGATACGGAAGGGTGAATGACCTTCAACACAACTAACTATCTACAATTAAATACCTCAAGACCTTGACTATGTGTTTTTTTGCCTCTTTCATATCATTTAATAACTTTCCTTTTATAGGTACTTAGCTCACATGTGTCATTTGAAGTGTGCTAACTTTTTTAACCTAAAGAATAGGGTTTGGTACTCTAATTTATTGTTGTACATTTTGAAATGATGTTATATTATATGTTGTATACTTATTCCTATTGTCCCTTTTAAGTATATCACTACATCACTACCCATTTTCCTAGTTGCATCATTCATACATATAATTTATATAGGGCATTCATTGTCATATGCAAAGTTGTTTAGGAGTTTGTTATTCTTTTCAAGGGTGTTGACATTTCTTGTAGGAAATCTATTATGAAGTGATTTTAAAGAAATTCTAGCAATGTACTTGAAGTCAAACTCCCATAACTCAATCAATTATTTCACAAGTAAGTAATCTACTTAATAAGGTACGTTGATACATTGATTGTATGTGTTTGAAAGTATTTTTTTACCTTCTTTGTGCTAATAAATAATGCATATGCTATCTTTTCTAGATTAAGTAGTTTAGCTATAAAGCCTCATAGTATCTTGCTTACATGGTATATTGGATTTTTGGATATTATCTTCTTCTCTGATGAGGACAAAGGTGCTGATCACTTTAGAAATGACTATGTAGATGTATAAGATTGCTCTAAGTTATGGAGACAATAGTAGTAGTGGACTCTTATTCTTTCAATTGTTTGAAGGCCTTATTAACATTCTTGAGTCCACATAAACTCCTTGAGCTTTCAAAGTATTATGAAAAGTGATATATAGTCATCAATAATCTTAAGAAGAACCTCGATAAACTTGTTACGACACCTATCAGCGTTAACACCTATTTCATGTTTTTAGTGTTTTTCATACTAAGGTACCCATAACCTTTTAAGAGTTAACCTCTACCCTTTCTAAATGATCATGAATTTAAGAAACTTCCCAACCTCATATTAAATGCATATTTAAGGGTTTAAGTTCATGTCGTATTCACATAAGATTATAAAATTAGAGATTTAAATGGGTCATATTAGACTATAGGCAGTCTAGGCTTAGCCCATCTCCATAGTGATGGTGCAAACCCAACCTGAGCTCAATTAAGCCATCACCAAAATTTATGTGGTATAATAGGTGAGGTTAGCCTTTGATCAACTAAAACCTAACTCATTGACTTTAGGTTGGGTTAAGTGGAGCAGTTCAGGTCTCTTTTGCTATCTATGTAAAACATTCTTCTAGGTATGCTACGTGGTCTCCCCCAAGTTTTGTCTTTACAATCTTGTCATCCATATATGCTTCCATGTTTCTCATAATCTCTTTGTGAAAAACAAAGTGTACTAACTTTTAATAGGTTAGTCTAGCCTTTTTTAAACTAAAAGATATGACTTTGTAGTAATAGAAACCCCTATATTTGATGGAAGATGTCTTTTTTAAGCCTTCTTCAACCTGATCTGATTGTATCCTGAGTAAGTGTGTATAAAGTTTAGGTTTTAAAATCTTGGAGTGACATCTATTAAGTAATATACTTTTATAAGGTAGTGTTTAGGGTAAGTTTTATTAATTATGTAGCTAACATATGTGATCGACTTCCCATATATCTTCTTGATCATGACAACATGGGTGAGCCACTCAAAGTAGTCAACCTTTATAATGAAGCATGCTTCTAAAAGTTTGATTACTTCCTTTTTAATGACATTTTTGTCTTTATATTGTAAAGGTCCTCTTCTTTTATTTTATAGACCTAAAAAGGGGATGGATATTTTACTTATATAAGAGATTATCTCCCTGCTCACCTCATTCATTTCAATTGGATTCCAAGCAAAAATGTCTAAGAACTTTAAGTTTTCCTTAGCAATTTCTTCTAGCCTTGCATCAATCTTAAATTTTATGGATTCTTTAAGTCTTCTCGATATGACTTGTTCAATTTCTTCATTCAACTCACATCTAATTTCCTTAGTTGGGTCCTTAACATCTAATTCTTCCACATTTATGGTACAATTGACATTTATTTCTTTTAGGATTGTAAAAAATCATTTCTATCATCCTTCCATCCCCAAGTGCCTCGTTTGTATCATTGAAGGTTAGAAATTACAATATAAGTTAGCAAGGAGAAAGTATTACTTTTATGCCGCACATAGAAATTTCCTACTTAATTGGATGATATCATATATTATTATATCCAAAGGATATCCTTACTACGTAAAACTCTATCATATTAGTGACCTATCTTGACCTTGTTCTAACATTATAGCCAAAGATATTTTTCTCCAATTATATATTTGGTCACCCTCAAAATCAAACATGGGTGAGGTGATAGGCCTAAATCTATTTATTGAGGCTTTAATTTCCTTAAAGGCTTCATAAAATAAGATGTCAATCATACTTCTTATATCTAATAATATTCTTTTAACTAGGGGTTAGCAATCAATATGTTTGCGGCTTCATGAGGGTTTAATCAGGGACCTCACTTTTTTAAAAGTGATCTCAAAGATCTTCATTATTTTATTAGATCATATATGAATAGGTTGTTCATAAAGGCTCTTAATATGGATTTTTTTGATTGTGGCTTGGATTCTCCTTAATCTCCTCCAGTTATCATTAAATAACCATTTGAGTATGATGCACTTCGCTATCGGGTTCTTTAAGTTCTTTTGTTAAGTGGATGACTCCTTCTATCATCAACATCTTATACATTAAATCATTAGTTATCCTTCATATACCTTTTAACCCTTCATTCCATGTTTGATTTCCCGTGGAAGCTACAATATTTATTTATGTTTCTTTTGGTTGAGTTAATGACCATTATTTTTGGCTTTTCTATGATGTCATTGTCTAAAATATAATCAACAACCCTATTGAGTAAAATATTGAATCTAAGCATCTCTTCCTTAATGATTCCTTTGTTTTTTTTCCTTTAATCCATTTATCTTTAACTTCTTCTGCTCAACTTTATTGATTAAACACTCACCCCTCTTTTGGTTCTTAGTATCCTTATTAGGGCATCTCATATTACGCTCTGCATCTTCTAGGTTTATGTATTTATGTGTCCAAAATTGCACTATCTCAAAGCTTCGAGGTTCCTTTTCATGCATTGAGTTCCATAAGAGTAGTAGGGATTAAGTTCATTTATGAAGGCTAGTGTTGCCACCCTTACATCTAAAATAGAGATTTGGGTAGCTTCAAACTAAAGGGTTAGAGATAATTCCTTAAACTTTCTTCAATTTTTGAGTTATTAGTATTAAATATGTCAAGTTGTAAAGAAGGCTTTGCAGTTTTTGGTATCATACATGCCATACAGGTCTAAAAGTTCCTTATAATGATGCACATGATTAATAAAGTTGTGCATTTTGTCACAAATCTCTAAAGTTGACATCTTTAATCTAATTGGTAGTAGCTAAACTAAGATGTTAGGTACCTAGGGGCTTTTGGCTATCAAGATTATCCCCCAAGTTTCATATTTGGTTAGCAGGGGTGTAGGGTTACAAAGTACAAATGGGGCTTCTATAATGATGGTTACAAGGTATGGATATGAGGTGTAGAGTTATGCAGTATGGATGGGTTCTTCTCTATATTAATTATGTAGTATAGGTTTATAGTCTAAGGTTGGAAGGTGTGGACTTGGGGTGCAAAGTTGTGGAGTGCGTGTGGTTGCTTTAATGATAGTGATGAGGTGTGAGCTGGGGTATAGGGATCATTTGTTGCATTCCTTATTGCAATTCTCTTATTTATTCTCACAATATTAGGATTCAACTACTTTGTCCTCTAGATTATCAATAATACGAAAGGCTTTATAGATACTAGTTCTTCTAGTGACATTAATAAAATGGTTGATTTTATAAGTATCAATTGTTCTTTCCTAAGGTGGTGTTGTTTTTCATATTTTCTTAAGTGATAATTTTAGAAGATTCCACTTAGTTTTTCACAAATAGTGCAAAACGATGTAGTCTAAACTTATAGTAGGTTTGGTAGGTTAATCTCAATTCGACGGGCCTACTAAAACAACTACTAACAAGTCAAAGATATATTTCCATCTGAGACATTCTGATGTTCAGAGTCAGTAAAATTGAAGGGTATTAAGTATGTAAGAAGATTGCTAAGTATGTTTAATGAAAGTGATTATGATAACTTATCTTAAGACAACTTCCTTTTATAAGTAATCCTTCTTTGAAATATAATTGGTCTCCAACTATCCTTAATGTAGTTGAATCTACCCTATACTAAGTGGCTTAGTTAATATTTGATTAGAACTCTGACTCCTTAATTTTACATGATTGAATCTTATTAATTAGACTTATCCTTCTTGAATAATTGAACCTCTTATATGGACCATAACACATAAGCTTGTGGAAGATTGACGAACTTGATGAATTAACTCAGGTACGATATGTACACTCATTAAAGGTATATCAATCATAAAGAAAATAAATATTATTACATAGTTATAAGTTAGTACAATATATTAATAATATTATTTATTATTTTTATACAATAAAATAAAATTACTTAATTTACTATCATTTTAAATGTACTAATTTACTATTAATTATAATAAATATGATAAATTAATATACTATTAATTATTAAAAACTAAATTTATATTACATATTTAAAATTTTAAAATTTTGTGATATAAATAATGAGATATAATATGATAAATTTATCAAATGATAAGAAAGTTATAATTTTTATTTATTAACAGAAGAATTAATCAAAATAATTATTTAAAATTGTAAACAAAAATTAAAATGATTTATTATCATATTAATATTATATTAAGCATTATTATTTTGCTATAAATAATATTTTATATATAATCAATATATTTAATACATACCAAAAATCATTCCTTATAGTGTTGTTATTTAATTACAAGAGTTGGGTGTAACCATATTCCGCCGTTACTCTTGAGTTGCCCCATCTGTACCACTTTACCACAATAGTCATGGCATGGAGGACCCCACATGGCCCATGTGGGCCAATACACCGCCCAAAAAGAACGGACCCTAATTGGGAAAGCCTTCTCTCCACTTCCACCAATGAAGGCCCACCCCTACTCAATCCTCCGTTTCTTTTCTCCTTTTTATCTCCACTTTTACCCACCCCCCCATTATTTGACCAGAATTGAGAAGTTTATCTTATATAACTCCAGCTTTCTGTGAATGAATGGTATCCAAGACCCTTTTTCTATAATCTGATGGTTGGAAGAAAATGCTGTATCTATCAAACATGGGATTGAATTGTTGACCTAAGCTAATATTGTAGAAAAGGATGCATGCTCATCCAGAGAATTCATCAATGTTCTGAAATATTCTTCTGACCAAAACATCTTCTCTTTTTAACCGATAAGTTATTTTATATTTAGTGTAACATTTCAATAGTTGACACTAAAATTTTTTTCTAAATTATAAATCCCTTCAATGATGTAAGAAGTACCACCTTGCACGAATTAGCAACTTTCTTTTTATAATCAAAACAAACAAATAAATAAGTATTAGAGACAGTAATTGTGTACGTGTCAAAGCATAATAGGCTTTGGTTTATCTTCTTTAGATAATATATTACACTAACACGTCAATTGGTCAGTTAATCTAAGTACTGGTAAGCTTGTAGTAAAACGGAGCGTCATTTTCTGTGTCAGAGAGCAGGGAAGTCCATTTCGGGTAATCAAGCCCAAAATGGGCGGTGAGGATTTGGCTTACACATACCGAGGTGATCATCACGAGACATGACGTCATGAAGACGGCGACACCGACTAGCCGTATAATGTTGACGTGTCAAAATAAGAGTGGAATATGGGCCCCACGACCAATCTCATTCTAAAAGTCCCCGAGCAGTGCTAAAACAATGGAGTTGAGTGGTACACGTGGACATCGATGACCTTGTGTTGTCATTTAGCGAAATATGGGTCCCACGGTCGCATGGACGCCACGTCACTCGACTCACTTCGCTACGCACCGTATAGATCCCCTTTTTTTGCCTAATTGTCTCAAAAATGGATTCAGTGGGGCCTAACTTTTGTCCTCCTCCTCGTCGACTTTTGCTTTCGTTGTATATAAAAGATCTATACACACCCCAAAACTCACACTCGCTCTCTCTCTATTCACATACACTCTCTAGCTTCTGTCCCTATCTCCCTCCAGCTACCATAATAGCTCTGACTCGTGATCCCGGTGTTTCTGGGTTTCCAGCTGTGTACGTATACTCACCCCATATATGTGCTTTTACTGTAAAAGCTCGCTATTGTCCATCACTAACAACGTTTTACTGGGTTAATGTGAGTTGCAGTTAATTTTTCCGGCGTGTTCTGGCCGGATAATGGCATATATGTGTACAGACAGTGGGAATCTAATGGCAATAGCCCAACAAGTCATCAAGCAAAAGCAACAGCAAGAGCAGCAACAACATAATCACCACAACCAACAGCAACAACAGGTCTTGGGCCTCACTTCATTGCCCATGAATCCTTGGCCCACTACAATGCCTGGGAACCCCAACCTGAGTTACGGACTCGCCGGAGCTGCCTTCTCCGACCCGTTCCAGATTGCAGGAGGAGGAGATGCCGGGGAGCCAGGGTTTCAGTTCCCGCATATGGAGCATCACTCGGGTGGGTTTAGGTTCTCGGATTTTGGAGGTGGGGGTGGCGGCGAGTTTGATTCTGATGAGTGGATGGATAGCTTGATGGGCGGTGGAGACTCAACGGATAGTTCCAATCTGCCATCTGGTTGCGACGCATGGCAAAATCAAGCTGATTTTTGTCTCTACGGTCCTGATCCATTTTCCACTTGTCCGAGTCGACTGAGCGTCGGTTGCTCTCCACCGTCAGATCTAAACAAAGTCATCTTCAGTGAAACTCAGAAAAATCACAACTCTCTTCAAGTGCCACCCTGGGCTACGCCGCCGCCACCTGCTCCTCCTCAAGCGGTGGTGAGAGAAACAAAGTCTACAAACCCTCCACCGGCGACCACTCTTGAGAACGACGACGCCGGTTTCTCGTCGAGCTCTCCGGAAATCGAGTCGGTGCCGCCGCTTTTTAGAACCCTAATTGACTGTGCTCGATTTGCCGAGTCAGAGCCGGAACGAGCAGCGAAGTCACTAGTGAAACTCAGAGAATCGGTGTCTGAAAACGGAGATCCAACCGAGAGAGTTGCGTTTTACTTCACCGAAGCCCTACAAAACAGAGTCTCGAAAAGCTTGCCCACGTATGAGATTACAAGCGAAGACTTTACTCTATCTTACAAAGCGCTGAACGATGCGTGCCCATATTCAAAGTTTGCACATTTAACAGCGAACCAAGCAATACTAGAAGCTACAGAGAGAGCAAGCAATATTCACATAGTGGATTTTGGGATTGTTCAAGGGGTTCAGTGGGCTGCACTTTTACAAGCTCTCGCTACTCGCTCCGTTGGAAAACCCAGTAGAATCCGAATCTCCGGTGTACCGGCTCCAGCGCTTGGTAAGTCACCAACGGCTTCTCTTTTTGCTACTGGTAATAGGCTTCGAGACTTCGCGAGACTCCTAGATTTGAACTTTGAGTTTGAGCCCATATTGTCGCCGATACAAGAGTTGAATGAATCGTGCTTTCGGATCGATCCGGACGAGGTGTTGGCCGTTAATTTAATGCTTCAATTGTATAATCTGTTGGATGAGAGTCCAGTAGCGGTAGAGACAGCTTTAGGAATGGCCAAGTCGCTAAACCCAAAGATTGTTACTCTAGGCGAGTATGAAGTTAGCTTGAACAGGGTTGGATACTTGAAGAGGTTCAAAAATGCGCTGAGATACTACTCTGCTGTTTTCGAATCTCTTGAGCCAAACTTGACCAGAGATTCACCAGAGAGACAGCAAGTTGAGAGATTATTACTGGGTCGCAGGATTGCGGGTGTAATTGGATCGGAGGAAACAGGGAGCAGAAGAGAACGTATGGAGGATAAAGAACAGTGGCGTGTTTTCATGGAAAGTTCAGGTTTTGAGTCAGTTGCACTAAGCCATTATGCGATGAGTCAAGCTAACATACTTCTATGGAACTATAACTACAGTCCGTTGTATTCTCTGATGGAATCAAAACCTGGGTTTTTGTCTTTGGCGTGGACCGAAGTGCCACTACTTACTGTTTCTTCATGGCGTTGATGGATGTGGTTTGTCTAAGAGTTTCCACCTGGTGGTTTTTTATCTGGTGTGAAACCATTTAGCTACGCCGTTGATGATGTCTTCTGGTGCTGGTTGATCAGAAAAAGGATCAGTCTCTGTTTAATTATAGTTAGTTTTCGTCCGAACCTGTGGATTTACCAACATTTTTTTACGTCTTTTATTAGCCCAGATTACCTAGCTGCTGCTTCTTTTCTCAGTTTGGTTTCTAGATGTGTATTGCTGCATGGTTCCCTTGTAGTTTCTTTGGGTTTTTTGTTATAGGTTGCCTATAGTTTTGAAACAAATTGTACAAAACATGGGAAAGAAAATTGAAGTAGAAAACAAGTGGTTTTCTTTCCCTTATTGTTTGTAAGCTGTACATAACTTCAGAATTTTTCAGTTTATTTGCTGCTTCTGTAATTGACTGCAGGGTGTGAACTCGTTGTCTCAGGACGGGTACTAAGTTGATTACAGCATATGATTCAGCGAATTCCAAATAATTCTCTCACTTTCGGCGTCTGATTTTGATGAACAAAAACAAGAAAACTCGATTTAGAGCTCTGCTCTGAGCTTCTGCGTTTGCGTAAATGATCAAACAGTTGGAGGCGATGTTTTCAAGGAGAGACTGCCTTAAATCTATGATGGGTTTTGCTTAAACTTCTTCACACGTCTACAAGAACAGTTGCTCCAACCCGGTTCTGCCGAATTCTAGTAAATGATGTAGCAGCGACATAGTTCCCTTTCACTGTGCTTAAAACTTCTTTTTATCTTAATATGGCTTCTGTTTGCTTTGCTTTTCTTTACTTGCAGTCATCGTTTTCCTTGAATCAACTGGATTGAAAACGACTTGTATTTGTACATGGGGGATGGGACCTTGCTGCCTTCCCTCCCTGCCAATTGCATAATCTTAGACTGAGGACCTTTTTATCTCTTGGCGATGGCTTTAATGCGTGTCGTTTTCGTCCTTGCATTGAGGCTTGAGAGTGAGAGAGGGATTTTTCACGGTATGTTATCAACTGACATAACTTAGTAAGATACAAAGGTCGAAAAAGAACAGCAATTTTAATTAATGGACCACAATCGGGCATTATGTTTTATGATATTGTTGCTCGAGGTCAAAGTAAAGGTGACCATTCATGATCATCTTAAAGTTCAAAAAAAAAAAGTATAGGAAATTTCGATGTGCAGTGGACCCAATTGAACCATATAACATAATGGAACACAGCTCCAGCTTGATTCCGATTTATGTGTCTGTTGTCGAGTGGTTTATACTAGTCCTATATTGCAAATCCCCGCGCGATGCCCATCATTTATGAACGTGTCTTACTCTTGTAGCAGCAAAGATGTAATTCCTGCAGGATCCGTCTCTCTATTTGGGAGCCGAGTGATGGTTGTTAAACGATAATATTCTTCAATTGTTCTCATTATATTTAATTAAATATTACCAATCTTCTTTATTTTGTTATTTATATTTGTTATATTTATATTTTCTTTATTTTTAATAAATAAAAAGTCAAATCTATATTATTGAGATTCTTCTGAATATTTAGAACAATATAATTGAATATCTCTATGTCTTAATAATCTATGTAATTTAAGTAATAATAATACCTAACATACATTTAAGACCAAGCCGCCTTATCTCATAGTCAGAGGTCACAGAACATGGCATCTACGAAATTTCGCACTCGTGAGCGGCGACAACTACGAAAGGTCTATACTGTAACGTATGTCATCATCAAAACAAGTTGTTCTTTCGATGCGTTTGAACCATGCAATGTGAAATTTGTACAACATGAAGATAAGGGTATTCATTTTATTATTTATATATTTTTTGGACTAAGGAATGTCCCTCCTTGCAATTGAAATTAACATGGTACAATGCTTACCCTATAGTTTGTAGGATCATCTAAGAGTTTTGGATTAATGTCCAACCACCACATTATAATTAAATTAAACACTTCATGGAAACTTCGTGCAGCACTGCAGTACTCTATTACCTATGTGCTACCAGAGCCAGTCCCCACCTAACTATATAGTGTACCAGCATGGTTCTGTGCCCTGCATGCAACTTAGGAATGTGCCCACCTTGAAGTCTCGAGGTACCTCAACATGTAACCTCACGTCACGCAAAAGGCTTGTTGGACTTTACAACCCCAGAACCTAGAGTTTTAAAAGGATTAAAGAAAGCAACCATTTTGCATGATTTTACACATTTTCTTTAAATTATAATTTAGTATTTTTGAAATTATCTCTTTTGCTTTTTATTTAAAAACTAATGGAGCTTATACGTGACATAAAGGATAACTAAGTCTATTTTTAAATGTTATTTTAAAATATTTTAAATTATAAAAAATTAAAGTCATATGTAAATAGGTCCAAATGGGCAGAGATTTTGGAGGTATTTAGCAAACAGTTTATCAGCTGTTTTTAGTTTATTGATTAACAGTTAACTTTTTGACCATCTTAGAAAATTATTGATGTGTTTAGTGAATGACTTATTGGTTAACTTATTTAACCTAATAAGTTGATTTCTAAAAGTTCCATAAAAGGGGCTTTTGGAGTTAGCTGTTTGTCTAATGACAATATTGTCCCCCACTTTACTCTCTACTTTTACTTTGTGTGTTTTCAACATTGACTTTTTTTATCGTACAATTATGTCGTAAAGTTTGAAAGAATATAATAAAGGGATTAATTAAACTTTTTAATCTTTATTTAGTTTTATAATATTAGTTTACATTTAAAAATACCATAATATTAAGTTTTTGAATATAAGAAGTCTCATCAAATTAATGTTTTTAGTATATAACTATTATATATCGCATCTGTGTCATACTATAATTATAGATATCTTTAATTTATTAAATAATAAAACTCATACATATTATATAAAAAATACTAATATGATGTAACTTGTTATATCATTCATACTAATAGAGAATTTAATGTTTGATGATGATGATGATGATGATGATGATGATGATGATGATGATTATGATTATTATTATTATTATTATTATGTTTTTATTAAAGTTATAAATATAATTTTTGTAAAATTAAATATTTAAATCTAAATTCTTATAAAAATATTCAACGAAATACTAAGAAATATGATACTCACGCCCTTATAACCATTTTTTAAATCATGCACCCATAAGTCATTTTACACCTCAAAAGTTAATACTAAATAGCTAATTTTACCAAACATCTTTAATAGACAGTTAATGTTACCCGTTAGTAAAATTATCTAATATAATCAACTATCAGCTAACTGCTAATAGAATCAGCTAACAAATAATGTAATTCTCTGTTTGTGAAACAGAGCCTTTATCAGATCTATTCTCTGTGAATGTGCTTGTTGACGTCGGTTGGTAGCTTCAACGGTCCTGTTGTCCCACTGGCTAGTAGACATGAACATAAAAGTGATGTGTCATTACTTTTTCTATAAAAACAATAACATATCTCAGTGAACGACAGATTAGTCTCTTGAAGCTGTGCTTGAATAACTAGTAACGCCGTTTCCTTTTTTTTTAGAAGTTAAAGAAGAAATTATATTAAGCAAAATATATGTGAAGTTATACACGTCATATTAGTTAAGTGATAATACCCACAAAAGACAACAATCCAAGGGGTCAAAAAACTAGGAGCTAAGCAAAAGATTATCTAATAAAGGGTAAGAAATTATTACATAATCTACTACATTAGATTATATCCACTAGTGAAAGCATTATTAGAGTTGAAAATTGGTCTGCTATTCATATTGAGGGAATTAATCAAGTATTTTCCATAATCGGGTCAACTATATACTCATACTTGGGTAGATCTCATAAACAATAATATGTCTTATAATTCCTAGCAATGTGTTGCTTATACGGTTGTGAATATTTTGATTTGATCATTGCAACAACTTAGTATTCCTTTCCTTCCATAAAACATAAGTTTCGCAACCTCCTAACAATTTGAAGACAATGGAGACTCAATGATGGGTGAATTTCATTTGCACTGCCCATTTTATAAATGAGTTCCATAAGGATGGTAAGAAGTTAAGTTTACAACATATAAGAGATTTATAATAAAATTCCATTGCATAATCACGTGAATGGAGAACATGATAAATGCTATCCAAAAACTGATTGTAGAGTGGAAAGAGCATGTTAGGACAATTCCTTCTAATCCTGTCTTTGAATGCTAGTCTATTCTAGATTGTTAATCAAAGTATGAAGGATGTCTTAAAGGATCTCTCAGAGCAATTTCCACTAGATATCATTGGCTTTTTGCTTCTGAATAGATTTAGGTAGAACTTATTAGTAAGCATTCTAGAGTTGTGGTGAACCCATTCATGTTTGTCATCCTCATTGGAATGAAACGGATAAGATAGAGTGATTTATAATAGGAGAAAGAGCTCTGATTCTACAATTCCATTTTCCTTCCAATATCACTCTATTTACTTATTTCAAAAGTCATATCAAAACCAAGTTTTCGATCCATTCCATACCTTGATTTTAATAGCAAAATTCATATCCTTTCTCAGCTTCAAAATTTGATTAAAAGACCAGGAAAAGGATTGGTTTACTTTGATGATCCAAAAACTATAGTCTTTTATTATGTAAGTATAAACCCAATTTGCCCATATTGATTGAACATTAGTGAACATTTTTCTAATTATTTTAACCTGCAACATTTTGTTAGTATCCCTTATAGAGGACAATCCTAAACCTCCCTCAGCTATTGGAGCATAAACATCATACCATCTAACTTTTTTACCTTGATTATTTTAGCCATCCCTATCCATAAGTGTAACATCCCACCCCCTACTGGAGGGGTAAAATGGTAAAAGTGGCATAGGATGGGATAGATTGGGATTGCATAGGACTGCTTATGCATAATAGGATTGCTA
>JAOSBK010000204.1:26799482-26809867 GCA_027568895.1 Erythroxylum shatona | reverse complement strand
CCCTTTAACCTTAAGTGATCTTCCCATTTTGCCCTCATACATTCTTTTTCCTTCAATTTACCTAACACCATACCATACTCCAACTTAATCTTAATTTCTCCATTTAAAACTTCAAATTCCATCAATCTAAGTACTAAAAATCTTTCAACCATTTATATGCTAATTAAACTCTAAAAATTTCAAAAATAAAATTAAAATTATGCTTATTCAAAAAGAAAAAATTTGGGGGCCAAGAGCGGAGGCAAGGAAACATGTTTCAAATTGAATGTCTCAAGAAATTTGGAATAATTTGTATAATTACTGGGTCTCTCCCAAAGTTCAGGTTTCTTTCTTTCCCTTTACATTTACTTCCATTAATCTTATTAGATGATTTAGTGACTACTTATTCTTTTTTTTTTAGGAAAATGTGAGAAGGTAAAGGTCAAAGAGGAAAAATGAAAACACCTCATACTCAAGGGTCCAAATCATTTGTAGTCATCCGAAATAAATATGTAAAATCTTTGTTTACATGGTATAATTATATCAATAAACACTATATTATTTATTGTGCCTTGTATTTATCTTTCATAAAACAGAGTCAGAATGAACCACATGGACAAGAGCATGATAGGATCACACTAGACAGTCACTCACTATAAAGAAGGTCAAGCTTGGACGTCAAAAGAAGGGGAAAATAATTATGTAAGTATAAAAATTTGTTTAAAATTTAACTTTATTTGTTTATGTAGTACAAACTAATAACATTTGCATTGAATATTGATTTTTTTAACTTTAGAATAAGATGCAAGAGTTGTTGAAGAAATAAATATCTGAGGAGAATGAGATCAATGTAGAAGACATTTGCAATATTGTGCTTGGCACACGTTTTGGTTATACCAAAAGTCTTGGATTTGGCCCTAAGGTATATGTTTCAACCTTATCAAGATCAACATATGTTCAACGACTTGAAGAGGAAAACAAGACACTTAAGGTTAAATTACAATATAATCGAAAAAAGTTAGTTAAGCATGATAAGTATCTTAGAAAATACTTGGCCCGGATTGTAATAGTAGTGAAGATGAAAGTGAATGATATTAATTATATCTCTTATACTTTTTTCTTTTAATTCCTATTTATACTATAATTTAAATTTAATACTTTTTTTCTCAGTTATAGATTTAAAGAAGATGTAACAGTTGAGTGATTTGTATTATAATTTGTAAACTAATCTTTGTATATAAGAATTGCTGAAGTTGTAATTAAAATCTTGTATACAAAGAAATTTAATAATATTTTATCTTTTATATACTATGCTTCAAGTTATCAATTATTTTAGTTATATATTTTTATAATAAATTAACAATAAAAATATTTCGAAACATTTTATACAATAATATGGATTAAATGTGATAAATAATTTATTACAACATGGTATAACATTATAATAAATTAACAATAAAAATATATCGAAACATTTTATACAATAATATGGATTAAATGTGATAAATAATTTATTACAGCATGGTATAACATTTTGTTAAAACGTATATAAAAAATTTGACTACATTTTACAAAACGTAGCTAAAAACTTTTGCCTTTATTTTCATAACCGTAGAAAAAATGCATTTGGCTACTTTTTTGGAAATGTAGCTAAAAACTTTGATTATATTCCTGGAAAATTGGAAATATAGCTAAGAGCTTTTAGCTACGGAAAATAAGCATAGCCACATATATTAGCGATGATTCCTCAAACGTCACTAAATAGTTTTTTGCTACGAAAATAAAGCTCACCCAAAAACTTTTAATAACTATTAGCACAAAAAGCCACATATAGTTTTCAGCAATTAGGATTTAGCGACATTTTGGGCGACGAAACTAAATCGTCTCTAATTCATGTTAGCGACAATTTTTGTACTTTTAGTTACAATTTGTTTTATAGTCAAGTTCAACTTTGTCGCAGTTAAACTCTGGAGCTAATCTGATGGGATCGTTTTAGACTTCACCAATATCATGGCGTTAGATCTCGGCTGCTTCTAGTTTTCATGCGTCGCTTGTTTTAATATATCACTTGCGCACGAACAATAGAGAACCTTTTGTATGCGTTATAATGTCAGGACGAATACAAAATTTTCTCTTTGGATTTGAAGGGTAAATTTTTTTTTTCCTGCAATGTTTCTGAATTTTCTCGTTCACAGTTTTAATCAGCATGTTTTTAATAAGAAGGCAATCACAAAATCAACACTAGGACGAACCTTTTGAGCTATATGCAAAGGTAATAAGAACAAGGATATATCCATTTGAATGCAGAAACTAGCCATTCCCAATTAGGTCAACCTCTCATTTCAATTTGCAGCGAAGATAGTACAAGAAAGGGGAAAAAAAACATTTTTCATTGCTTCATTTTTACTATAATTTCTCAACACAGATTATTCAGAACGGCCACTCAATGCTTCTTGTAATTTCTAGGTTAATGAGCTGAAGGCTGCTATTGGACCTCTTTCAGGACGCAGCTTGAAATAATGCACTGACACCTGCTTGAGCAGATACGTGAAGCCCGGAACAGGAATGTTGACAAGGCAAAGAAAATGTTGCATGACACACTGAAAGTGAGGGCCAGTTTCAAGCCTGAATTCGAAGAGATCCGTTGGGTAAGGCACATTCGTATGTATCTTTTGAGAGTGTTTCCTTACAATTTGAAGTAAATGACTATTTCATATCTTCATACCCTACTGAATTAAAATTTTTAAAAAAGTCGAAACGTCATACTTTTCCAGCACGAAGTTGCCGGGCAAAAGGGTGTGGTAAAGTGATCGATACCGCAGGACTGTGCTCATAATGAAGGCAGGAAGCAGGTCAGAGAAAGACCACCTTGTTGTTCCGGTTCCTATTATTATGTCCATCATTGTCTCTCTCTCTCCCTCTCTCCCCCTCTCTGAAATATGATTTGCTTTCATCAACGGTTTAATACGACAGAAAGCTTCACCTACAGAAGATACTATTCGTTTATTGGCATACCTCCTGGAAAACAGTATCCTTAATCTCGCCGAGGTTCAAGAACAAACCTCATGATTGGGTAGACTTCAGTGAATGGACATTAAGCAACAACATCCCTGTCAAGGTACGTAGCTCGTGATGTAATTTATGTTCTTCAGAATCACTACCCAGAGAGGCTAACATTTGCGTTTCCTTACAACCCGCCTCGGATATTTGAGGCACTTTGGATCTGTAAGTTGGTTGTGGTATTTCATTTGCCGGTCTTCTAAATCTTCTTTTACATTTCCAGGCAGCAAAGTATTCCCTGGACCCAAAACTTTTAAGAAGGTGAAGTTTGTATACCCCGCTGAGCTCATGAAACCTCTCTTTGACATTGACAACTTCCCTAGCGAATTCGGGGGGAAGGCTACGCCGAAAGTATTAGGAGGTTTGTAATTTTATCGTATTTGCCTTTCTATCATTCATTCCTTTCTGTAGTTATCGTGAATTATTCTGTGACAATAATAATATTTCATTGAATTACTACTACACTGCATTATATATTTCATCACATTCTAAGTTTCCTCTGAAATTTTGGTATGCCAACTTCAGAAGATTGAGTACCAATGGTCTTCTACACGGTGCTACTAGCTAAAATTACAAGAAACAGCTTCAGAATATGCTCTAGCTTATCTGGACATCAATCTTTGAACCTTAATGTTGTAACATTCCTAGCCACCATTTTAAAGTCACATTACAAAGGAATCGCATCATCAATGTCAAGGATATCAAATGTTTGATCTTGTTAACTAACAAACAAAGTGAGACAGAATTGTTTAGTATGCAATCGTCCAAGTTGATTAATCTGTTATGTTATGCTGCCAGTTGTGTACTAAACTTCTCATTCACCACCTCCCCTAGCCATAGGAGATCAAATCCCACTACCGAGTGATCAACTTTTACATACGGTTTCATCATGCACTGCATTCCTTTTCCAGAGCTTAGATTGTCATCAGTGCATAAGGAAAGTGCCACCGGTGGTAATATGAGAATCAATTTCTGTCAAAGCCTAAAAAGAACCTAAAACAACATAACCTCTAAATCATAGCTTGACACCATGGGACGAAATGCCTTTGGTGCTGACATATATAGTTGGAAACCATAATCTTATGAGCAGAACTCAATGAATTTCATAGGAAAAGGACCTTACGGCGAGAACAGGATTACAACAATCTCAAAAGCTTACACACAAGCTCATCTCAGCCATGAATCACCTTGCCGTTTCCAAATAAGCAGCTGCTTATCACTTGGAAATCCAAAGGGATGATCTGAGAAGATGCATCAGATATATATCCTATACATATCTTAGACTGTAGCTCCTAGAAAATGTCAATTTTAAACAGTAAGCAATCACAGCCTGAAGAAGGATAAAATACATTAGGCAGATCACATCTTTGTTTGCACAATTCCATTTATTATATTCATCAACAAAAGGCAATCTCTGTACAGTGATTTAAGCAGTCAATAGTAGCTGGTCAAAGCTCATTGGAGTAAAGGCACTCATCCACAAGTTGGCGAAGATTGGGATTCTCAAGGGCCGCAGCAACTCTCTCTTTATCATTAAGTTGCTTATTAACTGCAAAAACAGGTAACTCAGAGATCTAAGTGTTAACTTGAATTTGATTAAACAAAAGCAAGAATATCAATTAAGATAGAAGTGGAACTATGAGCTCTGATGCTTTAAAGTTGTGACATATCTGTGATGTTTATAGGCAAGGATCATTCGGCCTTAACCCATAGACATCAAAAGACAAGTAGTTCAGTGTGAAGCATAAGTATGATCATGAATTGAGTGCTCAGAGATACTCCAAATCAGAAAAGCACATAAGCTCTTCTGTTTCTGACGTTTCCACATAAATAACAATGTCGAGAATGCCAATGTAAAGGTCTCAAAAACATAATGGACAACAACATAAAGGAGTAGATGGAAAACAAATGGCAAAAAATCCATGTTAAACATAAAGGCACCTGATTCTTCATCAGCATGAGATCCAGGAGCAACTTTAATGTCAACCTGTAGAAAGTATCAGTATGCAAATAATAAGAATACATTTCATCAACATCATAAGACTTAAGAGGTGCGAGATGCAGATGAACCCATAACAAGAATCTCAATCTGTCTATTTAGCGTCTATCGGGAAATATGGTTATAAACTTACTCCAATTTCAAGGGGAAAAAATCAAAACCATGTAAAAATAAGATATTAGAAATTCACAAATAGCGTTGTCCCACATCAAAAAGAAACAAAAGGATGAAATGAGTTATACACAAAGATAAGGTTCATAACACATTACTTACAGATTTTGAGTTAAAATATGGTGTCCTTAATTGTATAAAGACTCATTTAAACTTGATCAAATTTCTCTTTATACTCCTTCAAAACCTTTTATTGATATCAAAACCAAGTCGGCAAAGTCTGATAAATAATAATTTTATGGATTTTAGTTTGATGAAGGGCAATTCATAAAATAGTTCAAATAATTTCTCATTAGTTATGGATTGAGGGAGAGTTAGCTTGTTATTGAATTACTTGTGAAGGAAAAAATATTGAAATTTCACAAGTAAAATTGTTCCTCTGTTAAAAGGGCATAAAGATGAATATACGAAAGCAAAGTTTATAATCAACTGTGATTGTCTTAAAATTTTGGGTTAAAATATAGTGTCCTAAATAAATTATACACAAAGGTAAAGTTTATAATCCATTGTCCTAAAATTTTAAGTGTCCTTAATTATATAAAATCTCAATTAGACTTAGTCCAATTTCTCCATAAAATTTCCATAGTAAAGACAGTTCAATGAAGTACCTACCATTAGACCCTTAAAAGGAAAGTCATTTAATATCAAATAATAAGCCTTCTACAATCACCAAGGTTCACGAGGTAGAAAGAGGTAAATGCTACTTACAAATCATTTGATATCAAATAATAAGCATTCTACAACCAACAAGGCTTAAGAGAAAGAATGAGATAAAATGGTACTTACAAATCAACCTCAGAGCAAAGGAGTGGCGAATTCATTGTCAAGAATACATGTCAGCACTGACCTTATAATGTGGAGGGAAGCATTCTTGCAACTTCACTCTAAGACACAACCCAATAACGGTTGCCATGCTGCAGTGTTGGATGGTTGGAGTAAAAGTAATCCTTGAAACAAACAAATAATAATCTTTATCCTCGCCAAACCACTCCAAATATGGCATTAATTACAGAAATCATAATTTTTCAGATACTCCTGATCCTAAGAAATCCTGTACTATAAATAAGCATAGGGAAAAAAAAACCTAATAGTAGGATACTAACAGTATGCGACCGAGCTTGTCATCAACAGTGATGGATTCTTCTGAAAGAACACTGAGCTGTTCGAGTGAATATGGATGCTCCGGATCTCTAATATCCCTCACAAAATTTGTCAATTCGGGTCAAAGATCACAACTTTTCCAGAAAATAAGCAGCGAAACATGCAATCCTCAACTCTATTCAGCCACACAGAAAAAGAAAAGGACGTACAATAACCGGAATCACAACGACAAAACAAACCTGGGTCAGTCCATTAGAGACAAAAATATCAAGGAAAAGAAGCAAAAAAAACCAGAAAAGAATGATCAGAACACACGGAAATGACTGAGAAGGATATCATATATGTCTAGAGGATCGACGGCGTCCTCGCAGTGGGGATCTTCAGTGCGGGCTACCCTTTCTTTCTTAGCGTGAACCACCGGGTTCGCATTAATCAGACCTAAAGTCATGTCTGTCACTCACTTTCCCTTTGCTTCTTCTCCTCCTCCTGCTTTTTCTTCTTCTTCTTCTTCTTCTTCTTCTTCTTTCTCTTCTTGGTATTCTTCCTTCTTCTAAGTTCACGGGCTTGTGTCCGCCCCAGAAGTCAGTCACGAGCAAGCAGTAAGAACGTAGATTTACGGATTTCCAATCACCCTATGCCACGTCAATTACTGTAGGAGTGGCTGGCGTAACGCAGCCTATTCTTTCGAGTTTTTGTCACATGACTTACCATTGAGAAAATTTTTTATCATTTTTGTTTGTTGACAAAAAATTTTCCCTCAAGTTTAGATGCAGAGATATAAAAAGGCAGGCCTAATTTTAGCTCGAGTTTATCGGGTCAGACTGATCATGGTCGGGCCACGAGTTGAGGCTGAGTGGGTTACGAGCTGGTCCAGCTCAGCCTGTGGTTCAACCATTTTATAAAATGGTATAGTTTTAGATTTTTTTTTTTTTAAAGGTCAGTATGTGACTGGGCTGGTCATGGGTCGATCCATTTTGGCACGCCACCTGTTATAGGTTACGGACCACCATGACCTGCAGTCGGGCTAGAGGCAACTCAAGCCAGATTCGGCTCATTGACATCTCTACTTAAAGGTTGGATTTAGTTAACAATGGACCAATCACATCAAATTTTGAAATGTTTCATTAGGACCAAGTAATGTGGTTTGATTTTTTATTAATGTTATTGAATATAATTTGAATTAATGATACTTTCAATTATTTTGTTAAAAAAGCAATAATACATAGTTTATAAATTAATCCATAAAACATAAAATTTATAAGATTTTAAAAACTGAATCAGTTCGATTGATTTAACAGTAAAAATTTTAAATTGAAAAATTTTTCATTTTGAACTTTAATTCTTTAATTCGATCTAGTTTAATAATCTTTATTATAAAAATCGAATCAATTTTTTAATTAATCGATCAATTTTTATAAACCAAGATAAACTGACAAATTTTCAATTGGTAGTTTTATTTTGAACTAAACTTTAAAATTTTCAATTGATAAGATAATCTTTTTCAATTATTTTTTAAAATTTTTTATTTTATTAAACTTTAACTGATTTATGAAATTTTAATGTCAATTGAATTTTTTAAAATTTAAACATATTATCTAATCGATTTAAATTCCGACCTAATTTAAAAATATTGAAAATTTACATTCTTTAATAAATGTGGTAAGCCATTTAAGTACACAAATTTCATAACATGTTTGGACATAGAATAAGATTGAGCTTTAAGATTAGGACGGACCAAATCTTGCGATCAAATGTAGTCGACCGTCATGGGATTAATTAGTACATCCAGATACAAGTTTTTGCAAAGGTTTTCATTTCTAGTAAACCTTTAAAAGTATTTGATCTTTTCCGGTTGATTTAAGAAACTGGATCGGATCAGAAGCCACGCCTTGCACACCAATGCGGGTACCTCCTTTTCATGTTCAGTCTCTAGTTTACAGAGGGGATCATTGTTGTAGGAAAGTTGAAATTTTTTAAAGGGTACATTCCGGAAATATTTTGCTTGTCAATGATTTTATTTTTCTTTTCCAGCTTTCTCATAATCTAACTAACAAAATATATTTTTTAAAATTTTATATTTTATATTTATCACTTTATATTTCAATTAAATTTTTTTTAATTATTATTGTTAAATACTAATTATTATTTTATCATCAATTTGTTTAATAAATTGAATTATTAATTAATATATATAAGTAAATTTATTTAAGATAATTTAAGAATGTGTTAAAAATAATACTTAAATTAAAAAGAAATATGTTTAAAGGACATTAAAAAAAGAAATTAGAATAAAATTAGAGTCATTTTTATTGACTTTCTTTAAACATACTTTAACTTTTATGAGTATTTAAATAAATAATAATATAAAAATACATTATTATTATTATTTTAAAATTTATGTTAAATTCAATATTATTTTAAATCATTATATTTACTACTAGTTTATTATATAATAATAAACATTATTGGTTTATTTTTACTTCAATAAAGTATTCTATTTTATATTATAATATTATTTATTCTTATAATTTTTACTTTTTATTGACTATATACTAATTTTACAGTAGTTTAGTACTGGTTAAATTTTTAAAATTTTAACTTTTTTTATTGATTCGATGTCCAATCTAAATTTTAAAACATTGATCTTTTTTTCGTCTCACATGGTAAGTTTTGGGACATTTCGTCTCATCGTTGTAATTCGAGGGGGACATATTTTGATCTCATGGTACCCCCCACATGTTGTCTCATCACTAGCCCACATTGGTGAGAAATTTAGACCATTGATAATGGTCCAATTGGAGTCACTGGAAGTCATTTAGTTGTACTTTTATTTTTCTTATGTAGTTTTTTTGTTGCATTTTATATTTTAACTTTTGTTATTTGTTTAAATAAAAATAAAAATATATTTGGTTGTTAATATCAATATAGTTATATTTTTATTAATGATAATAATTACATATTAGATAAAATTTAAAGATAAATTATTTTGAATAAATTATGAACAAAAATTATCTTATTTTATTAAAATAAATAAATTTTAAATAAAAATTTATTGATAAATTAATATTTAATTTAAATATATTTTAATTATTAAATCAAAATTTATTTAAGATTATATTTTGGAGATATTTTTAATTTAATATATTTATTAGTAATTATTAAATT
Source organism: Erythroxylum shatona (assembly GCA_027568895.1). Classification (NCBI taxonomy): domain Eukaryota; kingdom Viridiplantae; phylum Streptophyta; class Magnoliopsida; order Malpighiales; family Erythroxylaceae; genus Erythroxylum; species Erythroxylum shatona. The sequence continues at coordinate 26,800,392 of JAOSBK010000204.1, read as the reverse complement.
AATTTTATCTAATTTAATTATAAAATTAAATTAAATATTTATAATTTTAATTAATTAAGTATAATATTAAATTAAATTATTCATAATTTTATTCATAATTCATATATTAAATAATTAAATAATATATATTTAGTTGATAGAAAATCATATCATAAAAACAAAAAAAACAAAACAAAAACTATTTTGTGGTTTTCATAAATTTTGAAAACTTGAAGCAACTAAAATCAAAAATAAAAACTAGAAACTTAAACAGACAGATTTTCTTACCAAATTTGAAAATAAAAAGAATAAATAGAAACAAAGAGGCTCTTAATTTTAAATGTGTAACCTTAAAGTTTAAATATTTACCATACGACCAAATTCATCTCACCCTTTAATTTTGAAAATATTGCATCCTGACCATCCAAGTATATCTAGATTCTAACCAAAGAGGCCAAGATGTTTGAGTTTATTTTTTCTTAGAGACGAGGGTAGTTGGTGATCTGGAAGAATTCCTCTCCATCCAACGGCTTCCTGTCGTGTTCCTTTAACTTGTGAAAAATAAAGGGTTAACTATAAAATAAAACCCAAATTTTGCTTAATATTATAATTATAGCTCGAATTTTAAAGAGTGACAATTAAATACTCAAACTTTCAAATTTTTTCAATTTAACTCGACGTTAATGTCTCTGTTAAATTTACTGATATGTGTTTCAGAAACCTTAACTAATAATACACGTCAATCAAAATTAACACAACTAATAAAATTAATAAAACGACGTCGTTCAATCATATCATTAATGTAGCGCCCCCTTACCGCAGGGTACACACCGGGACGCTCGCAAGTCATTCCGGTACATATCCTCCGATAAGGGTGAGCTACGAATAATCACTACAAACACTCCACTTGGCATCAAAATAAAACATTAAT
>JAOSBK010000204.1:26768792-26786676 GCA_027568895.1 Erythroxylum shatona | reverse complement strand
TTAATCACTGACATTTAATAGATCATCCATATGATAATCTAATAGTGGGTCATCCAATTTACTTACTACTCTTAGTAGGCATCCACATATTAACTCTAAACATTTCATCCTTATAGTTTATAAGATCCACTATCTGATCAAATCAAGGAGTATAACATGTGTTAGTCTATCCAGATTAATAATGTCCTGTCTCATTAATCCTACGACTAGGATAATTTGGATATTAACATAATTATACGTGATAGGAATCTCATTATCATGATCTCATCATGATTTCATTCGTGCTATAATTTGTATTATGGACTTCATTAATTTAATTTAAGATTGACATCAATTCATAATTCAATGAACATTTAATTAATGAAAATTGTCTTTTGCTTTATTAATCAAAATAAAGTTATACAAAAGTGCTAAAGGCGATTGCGTTTAAAGCATTACTCTAATAATCTAAATTTAGTAACTCATAAACTAGTTCATTATTGTAGTTATAGTCAAGCCAGATGGAGGAGTCTTTATATCAGATCCTAAAAAGTCAATAGGAGGCTACGTACTTGCTTATGCATCCATAGGTTGATGTTCAGGAAAGGCAAAGATGAACAATGGGTCTGTAAAGTGTTTGATGCACCAAACCTACATGAGGTTGAAGCAACATCCTTTGTATTGTTCTCTTTTACTTTTCTTATATACCTTGATTAGCTAAATCACTTTCCATGAAATAAGATTATTGGACTAAAACTATGCAAGGACATCATGGTCTATAGTTTAACCAATAACAGAAAAGAGCTAGTGTGCAAAAATTATGACTTGTATGCGAATGGTGGGAAGAGCACAATGTGTGTGGTACAAGGGAGGGCGTTCGAGAGTGTTCTGAGTGTGATAAAGGAGGGGAGAAAGTTAAGTTCGTTTTTTTTGTTTTTATTTTTTAATATAAAATTTTATTATGACTTATAATTACAAAATTGTTTAAGGTTTAGGAATTTCTTTCCTAATTAACCCTAGTTTTATTGTGCACACTTTGGAATTTGATTTAAAATGCATATTCAATTTCACCAATATAAGATGTTAGGAAGTTTCATTGTTGTTATTAATTTAATTTTGTCATTGATTTGCATTACTTTAGTTTTAAATCACTTGTTTAATTTTATTTATTATGTTTTCATAATTTAGGATTCTTTGGAGTTTCTTATTCTGTTTCTTTATAAAAAACTACACTTGATCTGTTAGTTGTCTTAAATGATCGTTTATTATATTTTTGGACGTATTTTAATCTTTTAAATTGCGCAATTTAGGTTGAATTATTTTCGAGCCCCCAAAGGGGAAAATTAGGCCCATTTTTACCATCTAGGGCCTAGGCTCATTCGATAACCACTAATATCTTATATTTGAACCAAGAATAGGGCTCTTCGGTTCAGGAAGAAAAGGAGTAAATAAGATTACCAATTGAAGAGGAAAGGTGCATAAAGATTTCATTTCAAACCCTATTTTATATGAATAAATTATAATTTTTTCTTATCTAATTTCGGTTTTAGAAATCACATGAAATATTAATAAAAAAGCCATTTTAACTTTCGATACTTTAATTTCAAAATTTTATAAAATACTTAATTGTTAGATAAAACATTTACAAATTTCTAAAATTTAGTTCTAGATAATTACATTGATTATAAATAAACATTAGTTTACAAATAGAATTTTACGCTTGTCTTATATAATTAATAATAAAACGGGTGCCAACGTATCCTTCTTGCGGATATGTCGGGGACCAGCATCTTCCGCTCTGTTTTGTAACCTGCTTCGGCAGCTTTCCTTTAATCAAAAAATAATAAAATATATATATATTTATAATTTTGTTAATAATTTATTATTATTACTATCACTGTATTCATATTAGAAATTAAATATTTTTTATTTTTATTTAAACGGAAATTAAAACTATAATAAAAGATGCAAGTTTTGAAAGAAAGGTCCAAAAGCTTCTATGTTAAAAGATATTTCTTTTACTTGATTTGGAATTTAACATTTGAACTGCCGTTAGAGAATAATGACTATTTGCTGTTAGTTTGGATTACAAGGATCTCTGAAGCAGTTGCCTAAATGGGGCTTGGGTCCTTTCAAATATTGACAGACGGGGGGTGAGCGAGCGATAGACAGAGAGAGAGAGGAAATATGATAAAAGCGGTTATGATTATAAACACACAAGGCAAGCATCGGCTCGCCAAATTCTACGATTTTCTGGTAAATCATGTCTCTGCAACGAATCATGCCCTCCTGATTCGAGCTTCTTTTCCCGTTTGATCCTAACAGTCTTGTTTAACCTTTTGAATTCAGACAGCGGAGAAGCAGCAGGAGCTCATATCCAGCGTTTATGGAGGTAAACTCACTCACTACCCATGTTTTTGCATGACTTACCTCGGTTCTTGTTAGTAGGCCATTTTCGATTCTGATTTTTAAGTTTCTGTAAAGCGCTGTGTAGTAGAGCGGAGAATGTAAGCAATTTCATGGATGCGGATCCAATCTTTGGTCCGGTTTGTACTCTACACAGTCTCTCACCTAATTCTCTGGTTTTTCTTTTGTAGAGTTAAAGAGTGAAGAGAACATCGTGAGTTTTCTGAGATCTGTTTTCTTTTTTTGTTATTGTTCCTTTCTTGTTTGGCAGGATAGTCGTCTCGCCTACAAACACTACGCCACTCTGTATTTCGCGTTTGTGTTTGACAGTTCTGAAAATGAGCTCGCAATGCTTGATCTCATACAAGGTTAGTTACTGAGCATGGAATCTTAGAACTAAAAGATATCAGTGACATTTTTGGGACTTAGTTATGGGCAACTGGTTGGTTAAGTACCGTTCATAATCAAAATGGCTTCTGATTTCCATGATTATGTGTTATCTTTGTTAACTGAATAATTTTGGACTGCTAATTTCGCTGCACTTTTGTTCAGTAGCAGAATCAAAATATGCAGACTCATACTTGCTGATAAGCTCATAAATCGAAACAAATGCAAATCCGACAGCTATATGGGGTACTTAGTTAGTGAAGTCTTTAATCAGCTCTTAAGTTAAGACTCTTATGATGGTGGTACCAATGATACTTTGTTATTAAGTACTATGTTAATCCTTAATGAATAGTTGAAGTGTCTGGCAATCTTCCATGGGAGTTCTACTTGGAAGTCTAGGAATTATTATTCTGAGTTACAATTTCAGGCATTTCTCTTGACCTCTTTTGGTGTTTCGATCAAGCACAGGAAACTATGTTGAGTTGCTGAAAAGCTTAACAATATATCTGGAAGCGCAAAAATACTTAAAAGATTAACTGAATAAATATTATTGTTGACTGACTGATAGTTTCTGTATGTTAAGATATTTTTTTACCAGTTCACTATTTTTAAGTGGGTCGTCAATGAAGAACAAAAGTACTTAAAATATTGAAGTTATATGCTACAATATGGGAATGGAATAATGCTCAAGTCATTTAATCCTGTTTAAACTACATATAGCTACAAATTTTGATTTATTGCTGCAGATCGTAATGTTTAGAGCTCTTTGAAGCTTGTATTAATGTGGAATTTTTCTGTCGTGCTTTCTTTTGGCATCAGTCTTTGTGGAAACGCTGGACAAGTGCTTCAGAAACGTCTGTGAGCTTGACATTGTGTTCAATCATAATAAGGTTTATATCTCTATCAATGTGCATGAGAATGTAGATATTCATAATCTGGATGAGATCATGTTGACTAAGCCAGCCATGACTTGTACTCTTCTTTTAGTTGGCTCTACATCATATCAGGCTGATGACTAGTTTTTACATCTATTGATTTCCAATAAATAACACGAGTATAATGAATGATAGACAATGCAATTACTCAAGTCAAGTAACCTTTATTTACTTCGTTTGCAGCTACATACTATTCTAGATGATATAATTTTTGGAGGTCAAGTGTTGGAAACAAGTTCTGCCGAAGTCATGAGGGCCGTAGAAGAAATATCTAAGTGTTTATTCCACTCGCCTTTGACGCTTTATGTGATTTTTGTTTTTCTGTCTGTTGCTCTATGATGAACTACTAACAAGCAACTTATGCATGTAATTCAGGTTAGAAGCTGGCGCAAATTCTATGAAATTGGTGTCTAAAACTGTTTCTGGTTGGCGAGGTCGATAGCAAGTGAAAACAGAAAATTGTTAAAATGATCATCTACTACACTCCAATTGTTAAGTTCGTCAGATAAGTATAGCTTATAATTATCTGATCAATCAATACTTTACCTGAGGTTCCTTTCAGTTAGAATAATCTAAATTTTCTGATCCTCGAATAACATATAAAAGTTGTAGGAATGGTAGTTATTGTCATTTTTTAGATGGACAGTTGATTATATTGTTAACTGCCTTTGGACCTAACTGTTCTAGGTTGGTCGGTTGGAAGTAGTCTGAAAAGTGCATTGGTTTATGTCATTCGGGTTGTATTCCTTTTGTTTGCAATGCGTCACTGTAAGTGCTACTGAACACGGGAAGACACTTAGCTAGCCGAGGGTTTTCACAGTCGATTTTTGTAGCAATTTGAGTCATATTTCTGCATCATAGTGATTGTTCTGATCAAACTTTTTGAAATGGGGCAACAGTTATAACGTTAAGGTAAGTTTGGTATCACATTATCTTTTCATTTTGGTTCTAATTTCATGATTTTAGTTTTCCATGTTAATTTTTAGGAAACAAGTTATTTTTTAGGAAACAAGCTTTCTGCTACTTAAACGGCACCACGCACTGAACTTTTATTAATAATATTAATAAATATATTACTTAGGGATCGCATTCACATGACGTAAATAATAGGATTTCGCTGATGATATGGTTATTTGATAGTTTTATTTAGATTTGCTTTTACTAATGACGAAGCTTCATTTAGATTTTTACAAATTTGAATTGTTGTAACTTTTGTATAGGTTGGTTTAATATCAAAGTTGGTATTTTATAGCTACATGTATTAATGATTTGTGTAACGGAAAGGTTTTCAAAAATCATAACTGGTGTAAACGACAAATGGAATTAAAAAGTAACCAAATCGGTAATTTGATTTATAACAAAAAAGAAAATCGAAAAACAGAAACGCAAGTGATAACCTTATGATGGGCTGGGCTTTGGAAGATGTTGGGCTTGATCGAGCCTGAAATTGCATACTAAATGCCAACTCTGTAAGCTGTTATGAGCTCGAGCTGGTATAGGGCTAACGCTAGACATAAGATGTGGAGTTTGCCCGAACCGACGATCAGGTGTAGTGCTAAGAAAGAGGACGCACGTGAGCTAAGAATTGCATGTTTGAAACATAATCCAAGAGCAATGCACAACCAAGCCAGGGTGTAGGCGGGGAACAAGCGGAGAATGTTTGGGGGTTGATTTAAGTTAATGGTTCTTAACATCTTGAAGAACTACACGTGCCGCGTTGCGCCCAGGTGCGCCCATCACTGCACCTCCTGGATGGGTTCCACTTCCGCACAGGTACAATCCTGGGAGAGGAGTCCTATAACTTGACCTGTGTTCACAAAAGCCAAAAGGAAAAAAAGAAAAAAAAAGACTTGAAACATTCATTAGGGAAAATAGTCGCCACTAATAGAACTGTATATCCATTGTTGTTAAAGTTTACCATCCTTTCAAAGGTCGCATTAGGAAAAGAGAATCTAAACCCATGGCACCGTGAAATATATTCCCTCCTGCGAAATCATTCAAATAACCGTGGCTCAACAATTTATTACTGGAACAAATTCAAATTTAAAATCACCCGCAGACCTTTTAAATTAAAGTGTACAGTAATTGTCTATTGGCGACAGGACATTCTTTTAAATGATAATTTTAGTTATAATAGACACCCTTCACATAAAAGGCAGGCTTAAGAGCTTAAAATGACATATCCTAAATTATAAACTTTTACAAATATTAACTATATTTCCAGCTTTCATTTTCCAAAATGTATGTTTATGTATTCTAATTAGTAATATAACTCAACACAAAAAAAATCAATACTTGAAATTTTAACCTGAAAATTTGTAAAAGTATGCAAAACGATCTAATGCATCATCAGGAAAATTTTTTAAAAATACCTGACAAACAATTATCTTCTATAATTTTGTAAAGGCTGAAATTTTGGAAATTTATAAAAATTAAAAAAGCAAGTCTAAATATTGCTATTGTAAGGCACCTTTATATATATATTTTGAACACTTAATATAGTGAAAGCCAACCAATATGTCCTCCCTGCAAGTTTTGTAGTCTTGTAACTTATTCACAAACTCTCTGTTGAAGCAGCTAAATTGAGTCATTTTAATGTTGTTTATGTTGTATAAGGTTAGCTTGAGTAAATAAAATTCCCTTTATTTTCCAAAAAAAAAACAAAAGTCAGCTTTGAAACTGAGGTTCGCAGCTTTTAGATGAAGAGGTATAGGTCTGTTTAACCTGATTCCAAATGCAGCAGATCGAATGCCATATTTGGCGGGCTAAATTCTGAGGCAATCATTTTCCAACCAGATGGAAATTTTGTAGATATATCCCTAAATTCCGAAAGTACCTGTTAGGCCAATTTCCCTTTCAAGATCAGGTGGAGTCAACATGTCGTAACCAATGACTGTTGAGCTGAAGCCACGAGCGTATTCATCAATCAGGGAGAAGCATCTTTGTGCAAACGAATCCTAAGTAACATTGGATTTAAAGAAGTTCAAAGATGTGGCAAAATTACAAAAACTCGATGCCTGTCTAGTTCCGACAGACATATGGAAAGGCAACAGCTCGTATTCTTGACAACTAAAAGCCTGGCAGTATTGCCATATGCGCAAGATAATAAGATAAAGAGTTGGGAAGTGCAGGAAAAGGAATTTCCCTGAGTAATTAAAAGGCGAAGCAGAAATAAAAAGTTCTTCGGTTCAACTTACCCTGTAAACAGGATCATCCCAGCTTCCATCCGATGGCTTGTATGGTGTGTATTGAACAAATAAGTTGATGACATGCTTACCTACCAACACAGATTGAGTAATGTAAATAAGGAAACAACAATAGATTTTAGCATTGCTTTTGGTTGGGAATATTGGAAGATAATTCCAGAGACAAGTCTCAGAACGCATATAATGGATCAGTTTTTATTCGGTCCAAGGAGGAAGTACAATGCAATAAACTGAAGACATAAAATATGGAATATCATAACATAAAGAAAAAACTTGAAACGTACCATGTGGAGAAATAGTCTTGTCCAGTACAGAAGGAATTGTCATTTCAATAATTGGTCTTCTTGATGACCACCCGTTTACTGCATCTTGACAAGCCAAGTCAATCTCCTCCATACTTCGAAAGAGAGATAGGGAATATTTTTAGGTCACACAGAATTATAACTGTTAATTGAGGAGTTGTAAACAATCCATCACCACAAGCATCCACAACTAGAACTATAGTAAACTTGGAAATGCTACCGTCCACCGGTAGCAGCCAGCAGTTGTATGGCACAACCTAATTCTTCTCCTAATTCGAAAGTTATCTTTGCTTAACTTCTATTACATAAACAACTTAAAGCATAGTAGACCAAAGAATTAATAAAGCAGGCTAAGCTTTGAAAGCTTTACTTATAGTACGTTTTAAAGCCATACAAGTTTTTTATACTCCAAAATGAAAGATTACACGAGAGCTTTTAGGCCACAGAAGTGCTGAGTTTCTGCATGCATCAGAAAAGTCCATATATAAATAAAAAAACATACCTCTCGGACCCAATGTGAATGGTACCCATATGCTGAGGACCTGCATCAGGATAATTCAACTTGCAACATTGAAATTGAGGCAATTTATCAACAGCTAGGTTTATCTTTGTGGTTGCCTGTACCAGCGATCAAATTTCTAAGCTCTTCGTTGAGAAAGAAAACTATAATAAGTAATAGCATCAAAACTATTTTAGAGTCAAAGCAATGGATCTTACAGAGCTATAGTCACTCTGTTTCAATGCATGAACCAAATCATCAGGAAGAACATCAGTTGGCACTAAGTCCTGTCGCAGGTAAAGTACAAGCTAACTGCCTCAATAAAGGTTCCGCTTTGCTCTCTTCTTTTTTTTTTTCCCTCTGGAAAGCAATTTTTTTTTGCTTCGCCAACCGGACAAATTACAGACAAACCAAATCAACATTTTACCATGAAAGTTTTATAAGGAGTGGCATTTGACAGAACAATTGATGAGAACACTCGTGTACCATCAGCCAATAATACCTACAGAATATTGACCATGTTCATCAAATCTAACTAGTTTTATAAACCTGTTCATTGAGACAAACACAGAGAAAACTAACCCCATTCACTTTGCCAGAGTCATTGATCATCACATGTGAAACCTAATTAAAGAAAAAGAAAATAGAAAAGTAAGTGTTACTAAGTCATCCAGTTACAAATTCAAACACCAAAAGTCAACAGAAAATTTTAAGTAAGACTGAAGCTATATATAACACTGCCCACAAATCAAAGACAATTTAGACCATAGTATCTTTTTGTAACCTTTCAGTCCTTGATTGGAAAAGAACAAAATGTCAAAAGCGCTAATGAAGCATGGAAAAACATATTGTGCGTTTCAGCATATAGCGTGCTAGCTATTCAACTGGTCTACCTCTGCATTTGTGAAAATTTGTGCTCCAGCTTCCCTAGCAGCATTACCAATAGCCATAGATACTGAGCCCATTCCACCCTCAACATACCTACAGATAACATAAATCTCATGTATCCAGTATAGTTGAGAGAGAGCTCATAGACATCCAACCATATCTGAGATGATTATTTTGAAGGGGAGAATTGGAGGTTGGTAAGAAACAATGACTAAATAATAGCATTAATTCGGAAATTAGTTGAAGATAAACATGTTTGTTAGTTTAAAACATGAAATTTTCATGTATGAGCATTAGCTTGAAATCTATTAATTTCACTGAGTAAACAGAAGGACAGAAGTAAACAGACATCCTCAACCGTGTCATGGATCTTGTTTAAAACTAACATCTTATTGACTTGATGCTACTTAAAACTTCATTCTGAAGTTGATCTTTAGTAAAATTATATAGCAAATCCTCAACCGTGTCATCGATCTTGTTTAAAACTAACATCTTATTGACTTGATGCTACTTAACACTTCATTTTGAAGTTGATATTTAGCAAAATTATATAGCATCATTTATTTAGATTTTCATTCCCGGATATTTCTTCAACTTCCTGGAAGTCCCAGAAAAAAAAAACATTGCATGACTATTTACAGATCAGGAATGGGAAGAGAAGGATTATAGGCAATTTACAGATGCTGTAACTTCGATGCACAATTTATATACATCATGCAAGAGTGCATATACGTACGACCAAACTCCACGATCCCCATCAGTTTCTCCCATCACATGATGGAGCAGAACATATCCACTTCCTGGTGTATGCACGCTACCCTGCAAAATAGTGGTTGAAGAAAGCAAATGATCAGTAACTGCTTCTAAATGTTTCAAAATGTAGATTCCATTTATTGGAACAAACAAAGGACAGATCATTTCTTCACCTCGTAAAAGAAGGAAACAACATATGAATAACTTGTAATACGTGTTTGCTTTACATATTAAAAGGAGATACATGTACAACTAACAATCTCCTATATTAGCTATAGAATCTTACCGTAGTACCTATTACAGCATCTGTTCCAAGTGTTGCCTTTAGAACATCACTCTGTGCATTCAGGGGTAGAAAAATAATAAGCTAATAAGCACAATATAATGGAATTTAATTGAAGTATTCAAACACTAGCATAGTAAAGAGACATAAGTATAAGCAACAAGTTCAATTCAGCACCTCTTCTCAACTTCTTGAACTGTCAGATTTTGTGGATTAATCATGGACTGGCAAGTACAAGATTATAATGTCACCAAAAGTTACAAGTAATCAAGTTAAATCAGGATAAGACCCTGGTGATCTCACCTAAAAGGTATATTAGCCAGTAAAAAAATAGAAAAAGAAGTGAACAGATGGTCTTTATACAGAAACATTGAACGAAAACAAGATTTGAAGTTATTGGTTCATACTGTCGTGATGGTCCGTGTTTCCTCCAGCAATTGGCAAATTAAGTATAGGAACAAGAAGAAATTCCCTTAAACAACAATATCAAGGAAATATAGAGAGTTAAATAACAACCTCAAACCAGCTATTTAGGACCTTTGAAGCTGGTGAAAGTAACAGTTCCAAAAAGTCCCTGAAACTCGAATGAACAGTCTCAATGATAAGTCTGACGGAAAAACTGAAATTTCTTAAAGCCAAGAAATCTACAAAGACACTAGTATGTTACACTCAGGTAAGTTAAAAAATGCTCTTACACAATATCTCTCTGACCTAAGGACACAGCTCGCTGCAAAAAACTTGTCCAGAAAACTGATTTCTGTATTTTGTCCTTGAATTGAGCATGAAATGATGAGACACCTGGCAGAGATTCCGGTGGAGGTGAATCCAAAAGCGGTTCCATGAATTCACAGAACTTTTCAAGCTGTTTCTCATATCTGCAAGTACGATTTAAACATAAATTGTTCATAGCTCCTTACACTAACACTAGAATCACAAGGAAAGACCAAAACCATCAAATTATCCGGATACCAAAAAAAGATTAACTCTACCAATGAAGCTATAACAATTGCAAAGAATGATAAATCAAGAAATATTCACTAGATTATCGTCCACAATTTCAACAATAATATCACAAATTTTAGCAATTTCTCACCATATTTTCAGCATATATACTCTACCTAAAATATTTACTTTCCTTTCTTAAACCTTAGCTCACTGTATAAATAGCAATGTATTACTCTACTGTAAAACACCATTTTACACAGAAATATATCGATACAAATTTATTTATCCACTGTTCTCTTGCTAGTTTCTTTATGATATCCAGGATTTACTAAATCGAAAGTAGTCTCTACACTAGTTAAAGGTAAGGCTGCGTTCTACTATACCTTCCTAGACCCCGTGTATCAGTAAGATTTTTACTATATTATCATTGTTGTTGTAGAGCTCACTTATAATTCTTTTTCCCACCCTGACACCTATTCATGACACCAACAACCACTATCTACCATCGCCTTACCATTATTCCACACAGCATATAACCATGGCCACGAAACAAACACCAACAGTGACAATGCTAGCAACCTCCACACTACCACTAACTAACATTAACAACTTCATAAGTACCACTCTAAATGTAACAAATTATTTGATTCGGAGAAATCAATTGCAATCTATTTTTTACATGCAACTTGATGGTACCATTCCACCACAACATAACCCGAACACTTTTACCTTTGCTAAGCCAATACCCGAATATTTGCATTGGCAAAAAACTGATTGCTTAGTCTACTATTGTTTAACTAGCACACTCTCTCCTGCAGTTGCCTCCCTTACCCTCAGCTGCACCACATCAAGGGCTCTTTGGACAACACTTGAATAAAACTTTCTCCAACAGACCACAGCCTGTTGCTCACTCCTAAGTTATCATCTCCACATCACTAAGAATGCCAGCTCCTCCGTTGTTGAATATATTGACATATCTCTTCCATAGCTGAAGACTTTGTGGAATTTGGAGATTTGATTTCCAATGAAGTGGTTTTGTGCGCTTTAAATGGTCTTCCGGTAGAATATGAGGCATTTGTCACAACTGTTGAAAACTATGAGACACCACCCTCATTTTCAGAGTTAGGAGTGAAATTACTTCTTCATGAGCAGCATCTGACTTTCTACCATCCCGCTGACATCACTACTCCTAGTGGCAGCTTCGTTGCTACTCAGTGTTAATTTAGGTAGTCAACTCTCAAAATGCTCACCCTTGCACAAACAATACAAATATTCATATAGCTTTTTTTGCTCCAAGTCTCCATATTGACCCCGTCACCTCCTAATTCTCTATAAATGACACAATTAAATGACTTCCAGACACAGGCACTGTTGCACACATGACTCCTGATCTGCGAATCTTGAAAAATGTGGAACCATATGATGGACTGAATCAACTGCTGGTCAGTAATCGTAATGCTCTCCCCATACCCTCTATTGGCACATTAACACTCACTAAACATCTTAAACCCCTTTATGATAAACTGTACCTAATGCTCATTCCTCAAAACTTTTCACAATCCAATTGCCTTGACTGCTCGTCAAGCCTCTACTAATATTCGGCATCAACAATTAGGTCATCCATGCAATAAAACTTTATCTCGTACTTTGTCTCTTAATTCTAACGTAATAAAACCTAGTACTTCATGTCTTCAAAGTAAAAGCACTAGACTTCCTTTTCCTTCATCGTCATGTGTTTCCAAAGTGCCATTGCAACTTATTCACTATGATGTTTGGAGCCCATCCCCAACTCTTTCTACCTCCAGTTATCGATACTTCATAATGTTTATTGATGACTTTAGTCGTTTGACTTGGATCTGCTCCTTAACTCATAAGTCTCAAGCCCTTAATCAATTTCAACACTTCAAAACATCCATTGAAAACTTATTTCCACCACAATCAAAGTGTTTCACTGTGATGGAGCCAATGAACTCATCCAAGAATCCTTTGCCGAATTCCTTAACGACCATGGGATATTTTATCGCATCTCTTGTCCTCACAGCCTTAAACAAAATAGCCTTGCTGAGCGAAAAAATTTTCATCTCACCAAAATTGGTCTTACTCTTCTTGTCCATGCATCTCTTCCAAAATCCTTCTAGTTTGATGCCTTCTCCACGTTAGTTCACCTTATGAAACCCTATATCTCACAAAACAAAACCTCTCTCATCTTCGAGTCTTTGACAATTCTTGTTTCCTATTTCTTGGCTCAACACGATCTAACAAATTCACACCTAAATCCAATCCGTGTGTTTTTATTGGCTATTCATCACGCTTTAAAGGATATAAGTGTCTCGGCTCTCAAACAAACAAAATTTACATCTCTCGTCATGTTCACTTCATTGAAACACTTTTTTCTTACTTTCAGCTCATCACTCCAAAAATCTCCCATTCTCCACCCTCAAAAGTACAACTGCTCTTGCCTATTAATCCACCAAATCCTACTCCACAAGACATCCCACCCACATCTGCAACAACATCTCCTCCATACAATACTCCTTCTCGACCCCATATCAATCTTCACCTCCGCCACCTCAACCACCCATGTCACCCTCATCTCAACCGCACTATATAGTAATTCGAACACGAGATACCACCTGCATTCCGTGAATTCTACCTCACTTTGTCACCTCCCCACCTCAACCTCTTCTTCAAATGATCCTGATCCGACATCTTATATGCAAGCAAAGAAGTTTTGTTATTGGCATTAAGTGATGCTTTATGAGTTTAAAAGTCTCTATCATAACAACAGGACCCTTGTTATACCTCCAACTAATGTTAACATTTTTGGTTGCGATAGGTTTTTCAAACCAACCGTAAACTTGATGGCTCTCTAGACTCCTATAAAACACGCTAGTTTCCAAAAGCTATCATCAATCACCTGGTATTGACCATACTGACACTTGTAGCCTTGTTGTCAAACCTACAACTATTAGTATTATTCTAACCATTACCCTCACCAAAACTTGGCTCATTCGTCAACTTGATGTCAACAATGCCTTTCTAAATGGTAAACTTCAAAAAACTGTTTATATGATTCAACCCCCTGGCTTTGTAGATCCTTATCATTCTCAGTATGTTTGTTGTCTTTAAAAAGCTCTTTATGATCTCAAACAAGCTCCGCGTGCTTGGTTTCATTGTTGAGTCAAAAACTTCTTTCCTTAAATTTCACCTCTTTGAAATCTGACACCTCTCTTTGTCCATCAAACCCCACTGATATCACATTTCTTTTAGTTTACGTCGATGACATCTTAGTCACAAGTTCTTCACAACCATTAACTCATCTATTATTAGTGATCTCAATAATGCTTTCTCTATTAAAGACCTTGGCCTTCTTCATCACTTCCTTGGAATTGAAGCCACAAGAACAAATGACAACCTCTTACTCACCCAAACTAAATACTCCTAAGAACTTCTCACTTGTACCCACCTAGAGCATTCCAAACCTATCCTTGCACCCATGACACCTAACCTACCTCTATCTAAAAACCACAAACTTCTTTTTCTTTTTTGACCCTACTGAATATCGCAGCATCGTTAGAGTCCTTCAATACCTTTGTCTTACTTGCCCAGATATTCAATTTGTTGTGAACAAAGTATTTCAATTCCTTCATTTCCCTGCAAATATGCACTAGGCTGCAACTAAATGAATTCTTAGGTATTTGCAATCAACACCCTCCCATGGCCTCCAATTAACCAAAGCCCAAAACCTAAATCTTACTGCTTACTCTGATGCTGAATGGACTAGTCTGGTTGCCCTGATCACCATCGTTCAACCTCTAGTTATTGTACCTACTTAATTTAATTTCTTGGAGTGCTAAAAAACAACAAATTGTGGCTCATTCTACTACAAAAGTAGAGTATAGGAGCATTGCTCATGCATCTGTTGAATTGTGTTGGATCACATCACTTCTCGGTGAAATTGTCTGCAAAACCTTCAACCAATCCTATGATGTGATAATCTGCAACAAAGAAATAGACAGCATACACTATGACAAAGGCTCTTGCTTCCTCAACATTTCATCAACCTCGAAACAAGCTCACGACTGCTTCTCGTGGGAGCTTGAGGGGGATGATAAATCAATAAATATTCGCTAGAATATCCTCCAAAATTTCAGCGATATTGTCATAGATTTTTAGCAATCTCTCACCATATTTTCAGCATGTATATTCATCTAGACTATTTACTTTGTTTTCTTAGACCTTAGTTCAGTGTATAAATGTATTACTATGTTGTAAAGCACTACAGAAACATATCAATACAAATTCATTTATCCACTATTCACATGCTAGTTTCTTTACAGAAGACGCAAGTGAAATTGAAATCTAAGTGACGGATAGAGATTAGAAGTAAAGTAATAAGGAAATAGCACCTCGGATAAGTATCCGCGTCGCGAACAGAGAATTTTGAAATCTCGGAACGATTCAGATCCCTATTAGGTCCTAACAGAAGATAGCGTCCATCGATACAAGGCGTAAAAGACGAAGGACTTCTCTTCAACAACTTTAGTCCATGTCTCGCTAACTCCAGCTCTCTTTTTGCAATCACAAATAAAAAATAAAACAGATAAACATAAGAATATCACTTCGAGTTCATGTTTGCATAAACATATTGTAACTGAATTACTGAGAAGATGAAAATGCGGAAATTACTTGATAATGGAGGGGCGGAGGAGACTTTGGAGATAACTGCAGCGAGAGAACTTGAAGCCCGGAATTAGCTCCTCCGTAACGGCAGCGCCACCGATAACGTGACGTCGTTCTAGTATGACGACGGAGAGGCCGCCTCGGGCGAGGTAGGAGGCGGCGGTCAAGCCGTTGTGGCCACCGCCGATCACCAAGACGTCAAATCTCTTATCCGGCAATGCGCTTGCGGCGGTGCAAATGCTCCGGCGCCACATTTACACTCGCTTAGGTCCCTCTGTGTTTGGCGCAAATGGAGAGATTCGCTTACATTTAAAAATATAAAATGCTCAAACTGTTCGTTTGGAATTTTTGTTGGTTTTGTGTACGTGGTGCTCTCCACGCAATTTCATGGACTGTTTCACGAGTTCGCGGGACCCTTCTGAGTGGAGTCCAAACAGTGGCCACTAAGAACCAAAAGTAGCCGGTGATTTAAAATTCTTTGAAACGACGGCACGCTAAGAACCAAAAGCGTACTAGTACTACTCGCTCACATGCAGACATCCGTATTTTGCGCTTTGTCCGGAATTATTTTATTTAGGGATCATCAGTGCTAAATTTTAGAAATTCAGTATTTAAATTTAAAATTTTAGTTCTGATATAGCTAAACAAAATTTTATTGTTCCTAACATATAGCTTCTACTGGGAAAAATAGTGACAACTAAATAAATCCAATAACTTGGCTACCCGTTACCCAAATATTCACTACCATATATGAATTACTTTACCCTGTTCAAGTCTTCACCGTGATCACAACAAATAAATCTGAAATAATTGAACATACAAATTTTACATGAAAATTTTCTTAAATAAATTAGGATAAAAACAACTGGAGAGTAGAAAAGTTTCACTATAAAAAATAATAGTATTTACAATCTCTCTATATTTTATACAAGAAATATGAGAAACACTCTTTATTGAGTCTCAATAAGTGATACAAAGATTTTGGATCTGAAAAATGAGATTTTCTGAGAAGGATGCATTGTAAATGAACTGGGCGTCTCTCACGCGGTTTTGGACAGCTAATAATTATCTGAGTCGCAATTGTTGATTTCCAGTAGTCGCAATTGTTGACAATTGCCTATCATTCTAACAATCTTCTACTTGAAGATTTGATTGAGTATTCAATTGCCTATCATTCTAACAATCTTCTACTTGAAGATTTGATTGAGTATTAATCATATCTTCACATCACTTTTTCTATGTTGCCATTTTCATATTGCTCACATCCCTATTAAGCCACAAGAGGATTGACACTAAATAAACTTGTCAATATTGATTGTCTTTGTCATAAAATCTGCTGAGTTATCTTTAGTATAAATTTTCTGCATATTTATAACTTCTTCTTCGACTTTTTCACGAACGAAATGATATTGTACTCGTATGTATTTAGTCTTTGAATGAAACGTTGGATTCTTTGTAAGATGCAAGATACTCTGACTGTCACAAAACAAAGAAAATTTTTCTTGTTTGTGCCCAAGTTGTTCCAAGAGCAATTTCAACCATATTACTTCTTTATTGGCTTGTGTAGTTGCTATACATTCAACTTCTATTGCTAACGTAGCAACAATTGATTGCAGTTTTGAAACCCAGTACAATTCCGCCAGCAAGTTTAAACGTATAACTTATAGTAGATTTACTTTTGTCAAGATCATTTGCATAATCTGAATCAATGCATCCACGAGCAATAAAGTCTAATCCTTTATAACATTATGCAACATCTGAAGTTCCCTTAATATATCTTAGGATCCTCTTTACCAAATTCAAATGCTCTCTACCGAGATTCGCATGTATCGACTAACCACTCCTACTGTATGTGTAATATCTGGTCTTGTACAAATCATAACAAATATTAAGCTTTCCACTACTGATGCATACGTTATTCAAGACACCTCCATCCTCTCTTCTTTACTATTAAGACTCATCTTAGAGGATAACTTGAAATTAATAAGAAGTGGGGTAGAAATTGGCTTATATTCTTATATGTTCAAACATCATAAGATTTTCTTCAAATAATTATTTTGAGAAAGCCAAATCTTCCTATTAATTTTGTCTCGGTGAATTTTGCATCCCTAGAATCTTGTTTACTGGTCCTAAGTCGTTCATATTAAATTCCCTAGCCAATTTTGCCTTTAACTCCTTGAGATAATCTTTGTTGGGGCCTGCGACCAACATGTTATCTACATACAATAGCAAGATAATGAAATCACATTCACCAAACCTCTTGAAATATGCACAAGGGTTAACTTTGCGTATGTTGTATCCAAGACTCATGATAAAGAAATCAAATCTTTTATACCAATATCATGGCAACTGTTTTAGATCATACAGATGTAGCGCTCCCTTACCTCAGGATAAGCACCGGGATACCCGGAGGTCATTCCGACACATATCCTACGATAAAAGCTCGCTACGTTCGACCACTGCAGTAACTTCATATGACTTGGTATCATAATTCACTTGCAAAATATCATAAGAAAATCACAATTTTCAATAGCCATTCGAGCCCTTTCACAAATACAAAACACTCGAGTCATTTTGAAATACAAATTTATACAAAAGTTTGTGGAATATACAATGCA
>JAOSBK010000204.1:26747353-26759488 GCA_027568895.1 Erythroxylum shatona | reverse complement strand
CAGGTTGTTCTAGAAAAATCATCTACTATGGTGAAAATGTAGTGAGCTCCACTAATTGACCCCTGCTTATAAGGACCCCAAAGATCCATATGCAACATTTCAAAACATGCAACTGTACTAATATTGCTCTTAGGGAAAGGAAGTCTGGTTTGTTTTGAAAAATGACATATATCACACGGATGATCAGAAAAAGTCATATTATTGAAAGAATTGTGCAATTGTTTCATTACAATAAGAGACGGATGGCCCAATCTTTGATGCCAAAATCCATCAACAACAGCACTATGACAATGTATTGGCTTATGGATACAATCATCTAAATGTGTGGTGTAAGACAAAATGTTATTTTTGTGAAAAGAAAATTTGTCAAGAACATAGAGTCCCGCAATTACCTTTCCAACTGCTAAGACCTCATTAGTCACAAGGTCCTGCAGAACACAAAAAGTTGCAAAAAAGGTAAACTTGGTAGGTGATTGACAAGCAAGTTTGTTCACAGAAAGTAGGTTATATTTGAAAGAAGGTATATGCAAAGAAGATGACAGACTAAGATTATCACAAAGAATAATATCCCCTATGAAATCTACTGTCTTAACTGTGCCATCCGGTAAGTGAACAGGGGTATATTTAGCAACAGGTTTAGGTTTAACAAACAAATTAAGATTATGGCACATATGATTGGAAGCACCTGTGTCTACTATCCAAGAACCACATTCAATTGAACTAACTGAACTAAATGAATGATTGAGAATGCTACCTGCAAAGTCATTGTAGTGTGCAAAGTTGATAACATCTCCCCCTTTGTCCTTCATCTGAATCGACTTCCCTTGACCTTGCATAAAATTCACAATACCTTGTTGAATCATGGCTGCCATGTCTTGTTTCCAAACCGGTTCCTTTATCTCCTTCTCATCCGAGTACTCCAAAGGGGAGTCACTCATATTCACAAACTCTTTATGTATATCCCCTCCTTTTTTATCCTTAGAACCCTTATACCAATCAGGATACCCGTGAATTTTGAAACAAGTATCTCTTGTATGCCTTTTCCTTTGACAGAAATAACAAAACATATCCTCCTTATTCATCTGTTTCTTGAAGACACCTCTACCAACCCCTTTTGCACTGTTATTTCCAGAACTACGCACCATCATAGCACTACTTGTGTTATCAGCAAAAGAAAGATTAACCTCCCGTTGTTTTTCAACCCTAACAACCATCGAATAAGCCCTATCTACATGAGGCAAAGGGTCCAGCACAAGTATCTGACTTCTAATTGCATCATATTCTTCATTCAATCCCATAAGAAATTGTACTAACCTATCATTATCTTCAAATTCAACAAACTGTTTAAGGGCTCCACATGAGCATTGTTTTAGGGCTCCACATGAACATTGCGGAATGGGAGCCAAGCAATTTAATTCATCCCATAACCTTTTTAGTTTAGTAAAATACCTGGAAACCGATAGCTCCCCTTGTGAGATTGAACTAATCTCCCGCTTGAGTTGATACAGCAACGGCCCATTACATTCTCCATATCGCCGTTCTAGATCTTTCCAAAGATCCCTAGCTGAGCTTGCGTACAAGAAGGACTCCACAATGTCTTTGGAGATGGCGTTGAGTATCCATGACGTAACCATAAAATCAACCCGACACCACCTATCATAATCCGACGAACCTTCATCCGGCCTCTCACATTTTCCATTGACGAAATCGAGCTTCAGCTTTGCGCCTAAAGCGATCCTCATCGCACGACTCCAAGATAGGTAGTTATTCCCACTTAATGGAGTCGAAACAAGAACCATCCCAGGATGATCGGAGTTGTGTAGAAACAGCGGATTCTCATCCTCATGCATATTGCCAAACGATGATCGTGAACTACTCACCCGGTCGACCATAACGCAGCTTCGTGGATGTGTGGATCTATTCAGATGGCTCTGATACCATGAAGAATCTGTAATCTAGGGATTGTAATTTTGGTAAAGTAACCACTGTAAAATGGTTAGCTCTATTTCACGAATGAAAAAAAATGGTATTTATATCATCAGTTTCTGAACAAACAAAAACGACTAAAACTATTACATAAAACGCAAAGCCACTTAAAAGCCTATACAAGTATCAGTAACCTACACAAGATGACAATACACAATAAATACAAGTATTACAGAAGATATTCTACATGCTTGATAGAAAACAAGTTCATTAAACATACCCGATATAAGAAATTCATTTGGAACATTACTTATATGTTTATGAAATTCTTATTGTGATGATCGTATAAGTGATCCTTTGACCTGATGTCTCCAAAGTTATCTTATATAGGAATTATTATGTTTTGATACTACTTATGACCTATTTAATAATGAGCCGATTAATTGGCAGTCATTGGATATAACATGAACTATATGAAGGAAGTTGTGTGATTAAAATATGATTCATTACCCTAAAATAATTATGGAGAATGTTTCGTTGTTTTCGATTATTATTGATTCGAAAAAATTCTTAGTCAAGGTAGAATAAAATTTTGTAAGTAGTTTGCAAATATTATTAATTGAATCGATAGCTAATGATAGAGTATTAATATGATTGTACTAAAAATAAAATAGTTATTAATTTCATATTCTATATTTAATTGAAACATTGTATGATGAAATGATTGAATTATACAGAAAAATTATTCACGGAAAGATTAGTCAAAACAACTTTGACATTTCTAAATATTTAGGTAGTTATAATGCATTGTTAGATGTCAATCTTGTTACGCGATTATAAATTCTTTTATTAGAGAATTAAAGATAAATTAAAACTCCTTATTAAGGAGTTTTAATTTATCTTTAATTCTTCAATTAAATAATTTATAATCGCATATAAGGAGTTTTAATTTATTTTTAATTCTCTAATAAAAGAATTTATAATCGCGTATGTTTTAATTTATCTAATTCTAATTATGAATTATAATTATAATTATAATTATAATCATTGCCATATTTGAAACCTAACGACTCTCACATAAAAAATGGGTTGAAGAGAGCAAAGATATTTTAATCAAGTTGGACTTGATTGTAAAGTTTGAGAAACTTTATGATTAAATATAAGATATTTAATAAATAAAGATGAATATGAGATATTGGATTTTATTTGGACACAATTGGTATTTAATTAGAATAATTTTAAATTCTAATTAAAGTTTAATTTAAATTAGAATTTAATTTCAATTAAATTACTAAAATATCCAAAACTTATTATAAATAAGCTTAAGTTCTAAAAAGCTAGCATTTCTTACTTAAATTTCTCTGCAAATGTTACAAGATTCTCTTAACCTATTATGTGGATACCGCTAGAAGTTGGATATTTGTATGGCTACAATGGTTAAGAAGGATTGATTTTAGTAACGTTGTAAGAGATATGACAAGATAATGATCAAACTTAGTAATAAAGTACAAATTTAGATCTACATTTTATTTTGATTTATGTATCAATCATTTTATATAATTAAATTGTTCTTAATTTTTGAGAAACTAATTTGCAAAAAAGTTTCGTAATTATTATGATATTGTAAAAATCTAATCCTGACTCAATTTCTCATTATCGTAAAAGTTTGAGCCCGACTCAGTTTCTCAACAATAATATTATTAATTTCATAATTTGATTAAATTTGGTTTCACTTTTTAATTTCATAATTTGATTAAATTTGGTTGATTGTTATTTATTTGACTAAACAAAAGTAAATTAAGGCTTGAATAACTTGTGCGTACTCTGGAATTCGTGGTTCTGAAAATTGTTTTATCGAATCACAAAACATACCGCATGCTCCTTGTTTTAGTTTTGGAAACTTTAAAATTAGAATGCATGTGAGCAGTGGGCGTGTGTATCTCATAAGCTCATGCTCCGGTACACAGCTGCGAAAAAATAAACTTTAGTGACTACAAGAGGAGAAAATGGAGGCCTTATAAGAACTGGAACGAGGTGATCAAGAAAGATATGTCAGAGTTGGCCCTCACTGCGACAATAGCTAGAATTAGAAAATCTGGCGTGATAGGATCAAAGCAAACGACACACCGTAAAACCCTCGCGCCTCATCCTTACAGCATAGCGAGTCCTTTTTTTTCAGGTGTAGGGGGAAAGCTTCCCGCTATAGACGTATAAAATCATAGGATTGTCAGATTCTTAGGGCCGCTCAGTGAAGCCTCATAGCGCAAATAGCAACAAGAAAATCTGGTCTTTGCATGATAAAAGATAATAACAGATTATGATCATTTTCAGGTTTTATCCTGTCACATCTCTACTAGAAATAGTCTCTCTACATTGTAGAGGTAAGGCCGCGCACGATTAGTCTCCCCAGATCCCGCTTTACTACGGGACTTCAGGGTATGATGATTATGATGATGAATTAGCTGCCAAATCAATAATTAGAATGAAACAAAGGGTTTTAATAATTTCTTTCATAATTAGATTATGCTAGAAATTATAAATACAATGAGATTATATTAATTAAGGTGAGATGTTAGTTTCAAAACTAAAGTAGTTATTTTCTTAATATGATTAAAATTAATAATTATATTAATTCCTAATTAATTTTCGAAAAGAAGTTTTTAAAATTAGAATTAGTTTAGTTCCAATTAAATTGAAATCAATTAATTTGACTCCTTAAAATTAAGAAAATTGTTTTCTTAGGTAATTAAAAAAGTATTTATTAATTAAATTTATTTATTTCAATTTGATTGAAATAAATTAAATTTATAACTTTATTTATTTAGAGAATTATTATTCAATTTATTTATAAATTGTTTCTTTATTTATGAATAATAAGTTTCTTTTTTTAGAGAAGATATTTTTTTGATTAAAAATTGAAAAGTGTTTTCATTTATTAATTAAGAAAAATGAGCTTTCATAATATTTTTTTGAAAATAGGTCTTTGATTTATTAAAGAAAGATTTTCTAATTAATTAAGAAATCAATCTCTAAATCAATAATATAAAGGACTTTCTTAATTAAATTTGAAAAGCATTTTATTTAATTTTGAAATTCGTTTCATCTTCTAATTAAAAAAATAATTTCTAATGAAATTAGAAATATTTTTCTAATTAGATTAGAATATGTTACTTATATAATTTTGTAAAAGGAGTTTTTGTAAATTATAATAAGTAAGTAGCATAATTAATTGGAAATTATTTTCAATTAAATTTTGTTTAATTTATGTCTATGGAATTCTCATTGTGATGATTGTATATTTGAATTGAGGTTTTCAAAGTTATGTTGTATAAGAATTGCTATGTTTTGATACTACTTATTACCTATTTAATCATGGTCGGTTAATCGGTAGTCATTGGATGTAATATGAACTATATGGAGGTAGTTGTGTGATCAAGATATGATTCATCACCTTAAAGTAATTAGGGAGACTGTTTCATTGTTCTTAATTAGTATTGATTCGAAAAAAACCTTTTGCCAAGGTAGAATGACATTTTGTAAATAATTTATAAATGTCATTAGTTGAATTGATAGCTAATGACGGAGAACAATATGATTGAACTAGAAGTAAAATAGACATTAATTTCATGCTTTATGTCTAATCAGAACATTGTATAATAAAATGTTTGAATTATATAGAAAAATTATGTACGAAAAGGTTAATCAAAATCAGTTTGATATTTCTAAATATTTTGAAGGTCATGATGCATTGATAGACGCCAATCTTGATTTATGATTATAAATTGTTTAATTGGAGAATTAAAGATAAATTAAAAGAAGTTTTAATTTATCTAATTTTAATTTATAATTTATAATCATTGCTAACATATTCGAGAACCTAATAGGTCTCAGATAAAGAATGAGTTGATAAGGGCAAAAATATTTTAATCAAGTTGGACTTAATTGTAAAGTTTAAGAAACTTTATAATTAAATATGAGATCTTTAATCAATAAGGATCAATATGAGATATTGGATCTTATTTAGGTAATAATTGGTATTTAATTAGAATTGTTTGTAATTCTAATTAAAGTTTAATTGAAATTAGAATTTAATTTCAATTAAATTATTAAAATGTCTAAAAACTATTACAAATAAACTTAAGTTCTATGGAGCTAACACTTTTTGCTTAACCATTTCTGTAAATGTTACAGAGTTCTTTTCTATTCTGTGGATATCATTAGAAGTCGGACATTTGTGAAGCTATGATGAATAAGACAAATCAATTTCATAAACAATTTGAGAGATATGACAAAAACATGATCAAGCTTCGGAATAATGTACGAATTTAGATTCATGCATTATTTTGATTTATATGTTAATCATTTTATAAAATTAAATCGATTTTAATTTATAGGAAATCAATTTGCGAAAAAGCTTCGTAATTATTCTGTTATAATTGAGATCCGATCCCAGCTCAGTTTTCCAACACATAAGTCAATTGCAAAATTTGGTCGATGAAAAGAATACAACTTAGTTATCATGTTCATATCATGTCAATTTTATACGTCATATCAACCTAGTAACTAAAATTTATTTGAATCACACCACTAAGTTCTTAACAGTAATAAATGCATAACAGTTTAGTACCTTTGATATCCTTGTACCAAGAGTAAAACAGGATGCATCAAGGTAATTAAGCGAACGCATTAGCAAGTCTAAACTATCAGACCCTGAAGTAACAACAAAGACTGGGAAATGGGAAGATGAGGACGTTGGAGACTATCAGTAGCCAGTCCAAAAATCATGCCAAATCTTGTCTCCGCCAAAAATAAAGGATTATGAGGTCACTAGACTTCAGGGGTCAACTTGTACGAGCATTGAAAATATTGGAAAGAAAAGACCAAGCTCCGGGAGATGAAATTTGTCCTATAATTTGGGTTCTCCTCCCGAGCAAAGAGGTCGGCTCTAAAATATTGCTAAAAGCAATTGTCCAGCATGTGGCAGCGACAATTAAGTACAGATTTCCATTGTATCTGTCTGTTATAAATTACACGCGAAGTGGAAGGCTTCATGATAAATACTTTCTTGAGCACAACTCCTTGGAATACTTGTTTTTTCCTCGATATGATCTTCATGGAGAGGACAAGTATTGTGTTTAAAACACGAGACAATCTAAATGAATCTCAACGATCCTATTGGAGGTAGACTAGAAAAGTTCAGGCAAATTGGTAATAGCCCACGTGACTTATAACAATTGTGAATATAAATAATGCGTAAAACTAGGTCATCCCTGATTTCCAACTTTAAATTTATGTCAGGACATTATGGTAGGACAAGTAAACTAATTATAAACTAGTGATTTTATTATGTGTATTAACAACTTCGTCTACAATGGCCTCTCTTATCTCATGTCTAACATTAGGGTTTTTCTACATAAGTTGTTGTTATTAGTCTGAATATAATCTAATTATATGGAGACCAATTTGACAAATTTTTTTTTTGATAATCAAGAAACAGTGTTTCTTTCGTTTTCTTGCTTAAAAATATTCTTTTTTCTTGAATCTGCATAGACTCCGGACAAGGTTAGTGAAGAACGTGTATCTTTCTGCTTATGAAATGCTCTTGCGTTTATATAAAACAACATTGTACTAATTACAGGTCACGAACGTGAATTTTTTCTTGCTCGTCTTGCTTCCTTGGCATGAAATCTTCTTCCTCGATCTCCGAAACATCTGCCTCAGTCTATGCCTCTGGTGTTCTTTCCATTCTTTGGTCTGCCCATTTGCTTCACTCGTCCTAAACAAAAACCACTCCCTATAAGTTTAAGGTTTCGAACAAGAAATTTTTAACAGGTTGTTCATTCTAGATAGTATTCTTGTTTCAATCACAAACCCGAACCAACCTCAATGGAATCCACTTCTTCTTCCGAGACTATCTCGAATTGGACAGCCGAGAAGAACAAACGCTTCGAAATGGCATTGGCATTATATGACAAGGAAACTTCTGATCGCTGGGCGAATATAGCCAACATGGTTGGGGGTACAACAGAGGAGGAAGTCAAAAGGCGGTACCAGATGCTTGTAGATGATATCAAGCTCATTGAATCAGGTAAAATACCACTTCCAGATTACGTAGAAGAAGGAAAAAGAAGCATGAACAAGATAAACAAAAAAGAGTAGAAGTCAGATATTACGTATTCTTTGCCAGAAATTAAGGAGCAGAGAGGAGGCACTATTTCGTCTTTAGTCAATAGTTTTCAATTCCTTTATATCTTAAACATGGAAAATGTTGGACTATACTTCTATGCAAAATGAAAAAGTTTATGCACATGTTCACTTCGATTACAAGAGTTTAGTTTGCCAATCAACTACTGAGAATAACAATATAAGGTCTTAACATGGTCTTTTATTACTGAAATCAGTGTATGTTACAGAATATCACGTGTAATGCATTCCTTTGTTCGATTTTTTTAAATTCAGAACCCTTGATTTTGTTTCAAGGAAACTTTCTGAGAAATTTACATTCACTTTGTCAAACCGCCAACCCTTTTGGGGCAAAGATATAAAATACTAAACAAATTTAATAAAAGATATAAGACCATTATTGCCTTCTCCGTTTACCGCTTGCTTTTACAGAGAAATATAGATTAGCATATCGACAATCGTTTACGTTCATTTGATTCCAATTCTATTTTCCTGTCGTAATTTTTAGTGTATGTTTTATATCTTTATTTTCTATTTTTCTTTTAAATAAAAACAAAACTTGTTTATTTTTTAATATTAACATAGTTATATTTTATTATTAATAATAATTACATATTAGAAAAACTTAAAAATAAATTATTTTTAATTAATTACATTTATTTTAATCTCTTATATAATATTTATTAATAAATTATAAATTTTTATTTTTTAAAATAAATAAATAAGTTAAATTTTATTTTAAATATATTTTAATTATTTAATAAACTTTAATTGAAATTTATATATTTTGAAGATATTTTAAATTTAATTATATTTATTAATAATTATATTATTAATTTAATTATAAAATTAAATAATTTATTAATTTATAAATAATCAATTTAAATAAATTTAATATGTAATAATAAATTAAATTATTCATATCTTTATTAATAATTAATATATCAAATAATTAAATAATATATATTTAGTTGATACTAAAATAAATTATGAAAAAAAACAGAAAGCAAAAATTACATTTTGTGATTTCATAAATTTTGGAAACAGGAAGAAACCAAACCCAAAAATAGAAACAAAAAACTTAAATAAACATATTATTTTACTAAATTTGAAAACAAAAATCAAAAATCAAAAAGTAGAATCAGAAAAAATATGAAAATTAGCAATTTCAATAAGTGTGAAGTTGCATGTTTTGACAGAGAACTATTCATTGGTTGAAATAGGCATCGTAATAATTAACTTGGTCTAAGTTAAATGGAAAGAAAAATTGTGTAAGATGAGTTAATTTGTCCCCTTTGAGAACAACAGCACTATCATAATTGTTCAGAGGAGTTCAAAAAAGGCATTATGAACAAGTTATCGATGTGATGTAAAGAGTTAGTTTTCAATCCACATTAGTGATTTGGTTGCAATTGTAATTAATTAATTATAATATTTTAATTAATGAATAAATTATATTTTAATTAATTATAATATAATTATATTATATTATTTTAATTAAAATATTATAATTAATTAATTAATTACAATATAATTAATTAAAATATTGTAATTAATTATAATTAATTAATTACAATATAATTAATTAAAAATTAATAATAATAATTAATTACATTATAATTAATTAAAATGATATGATTTAAAAGTCTAACATTTCAACCCTCAGTAAGTTTTGGAAACTGGCTATTACATGTTATGCCTTTTGTGTTCTATTAATGTTCAATCTTATAAAACAATAACTATGAATAATTTATGGATAATACATAAATGTAATATAAATCTCATAATTATAATCTCATTATAATTTCATTTATAATGTATAATTATCTCGTAGACTTTATCATATATATCTAAACATGTACAAGACAAAAAATGTCTTTAATTATTTTGGCACTAAACTACAACCAAAGTGATTGACTGTAGGGCATAAACCAATAGTTAATGTATTAGATATATAGGTGATTTACTTTAGTGCAAGTTGGAGATTATTAGTTTATATCCTTACAGCCAATCAACTGGTTATAATTTTATATATAACATTATTATTTTAATTAATAAAGACATCTTTCTATGTTTTATTAATAACATTTGATGTTTTAATACTAAAGGTATAATCCTTGAAATAATTAATCACAATTATAATATTCAATTTATATTTATGTATTATTCTTAAATTGTTCTCGATTGTAGTTTCATTAAGACAAATTAATGGAAAGATAAAGCTAGCGCATATTATATTTCTTTCTTACGAAGAAATTAATTAATCTCATAAATTAAAGTATGGAGGTACTTAAACTAATGTATAGGTATTTATTAAAGAATAAGTTTGTTGAATTAACTTAATTTTGAGGATCCCAAATACAATATTACTTATATGTTTATGGATTTCTTTATAATAATGGTTATAAAATTGATTATTAGACTTGAGGTTACTAAAGTATCTTGTTTGGGAAATATTATATTTTGATGTTGCTTATGACCCATTTTATTTATAGAAACTTAGTCAATAGTACTTGGATATAGTATAAATCATATGAAGATAGTTGAGCAAGTCAATAAAGGATTCGTCACTTTAAAATAATTAAAGAGAATGTTTCATTATTCTTGATTAGTAGTTATTTAAGGAATTCTTTAAGCATAGTGAATTGAGATTCAAAAAGGTATTTCTAAATATCATTTATAAATAAGTTACCCATTAGCAAGAATGAATATGATTGGATTTAAAAGAGTAGACACTAACAACATGTTTGGTTCAATGGAATAAATATTCTATTCCTTGTGTATTCCTGACAATTACTTATTCTTGTGTTTGGTTAGAAAAAGAGAGTTAGAATAATTATTCTTTGGCTTAATTATTCCCAGACCTTGGGGAATAGTTGAAGAAGACATACCCTTGTCTTTACCTATTCTGGGCATGTCGGAATAAACTTTACGACGTTGAGGACTGAAATATCCTTGTCTCTCTCGCTCCTGTCTTCACGTTTCACGCTTTTGTCCTCCTCGCTTTCGTCTTCAAGCTCTCGTCTCTCTCGCTCTTCACGGTCTTCTCCAATATTTCTCTACCAATTGCATGAATTATAGGTATGTTTCTTGTGAACCTAACTTTACCGCTAATTTTTTTCTTTTGCTATCAATGTGGTTATTTGGCTTACCTCATCAGCCAAATAGCTTTTGTGATGCTTATTTGGCCGCCTCATCTCTTCCAATCAACTTGATTTTTTTTAGAATTTATCTTCTTCCCGTCTCTTCCCTGTATTTGTGTGAGTCTTTCTACTTAATAAAGGGTTGTAACAACCTGCTTGTTCCCCTTTGTTCAAGCAGTTGGGTCAACTTGTTTAAATGTGCTTGCATCAACTTGTTTGAAGTTGGAGTAAAAAATCATCTAAACTGATTGAGATGTGTTAATTACTAATTGATATGATTGAAGGGTGTCTGAGTTATCTTGGTGGCATGAATTATGTTAAAAATGCATTATATGTGTGGTATTAACATGGATTGTAGAGTGCTTGCATTATCTGGATTATGGCACTAACTAGAAGAGTTTGTTCCCAGATAGATTTGCATTATAGCAAAAACTAGAAGAGGAGACCACTAGTAGTTAAGTTAATAATGAATGAATTTAGCCATTGACAAAATTTTTATTTCTTTCAATAGGCAATATATGGTATGAATGTAGTTGGAGAGACTGGTTCCCTGTGTTTTGTTCATGTCGTTGAAGATAGGAAAATTTTTAATCATCTTCAGAGAGAAGATTATTACTGGTCTTAACAGAATTTCATCATCGACAAACACGTTGGAGAATTGATAAATTATTGTTAGTTTTTAGATATGAAAATAGAGAATAAGGCTTAAAGTTGAAAAGAAATAAATGTAAGGCATATATAGCATTACATAGTCTCAAGCGTAAGTAAAGGGATATATACAGCAATATATGTAACATCCTATCACTGATGGGAAGGGTAGACTAGTCATTTGGGACGGGTTATGAGTGTGTAAACTTGTCTCGACATGTTCATGCATAATATG
>JAOSBK010000204.1:26719518-26734667 GCA_027568895.1 Erythroxylum shatona | reverse complement strand
TATGTTGGAGAACTTCAAATTTTAACGGAACTTTAACACTTTTTCATATAATAAAGTTTATATCATATACTTAAAGTCCTCATTAAGTTACACTCGATATCTTCTCCCATTGAAATCTGTTTGTTTTTATTTGAGACAAATCTAGTGATTAAAAAGTATTATTAGGTTGATTGATTCAATAATAAAAATCTTAAACTGGTTGACTTTTTAGTTTTATTTTTATTTTTCAGTTTAATTTACTTTAATAACTTTTATTGTTGAAAATAAACAAGTTAATTAATTAATTAATTAGTTTTGTAAATTAATCGTTATTATTTAATAATCTTCTTGTTTTTATTAAAATTTAAAATTTTTAATGGATAATGACAGTCTCATAGTTCAAATTTTTTTATTTTATTTAATCTTTTAATTAATTTTTTAATAGTATATGACTCGGATTTAACCTTTTAAACTAAATATTGAACAACTCAACAATTGTTTGACAATCACGGAAATCTTAAATTATTCTCCAAACATAATTACAAAGTAAGATTTGAGTTAACAGTTAAAAGAGAAATGGAATCAACAAACAAGCACATCCATTTAAAAATTACTTCCCAGATACCATAATCAACTGAACCAAAAATACTAATTATTGCATCAAGGCAGCATTTTGAAATCTTCGCTTCTTCAATCTTTATTCATAGCTTATATATACATACGTGAAAAACAAGTACGACGAGTTGCTCACATCGCTTTCTATTTTTGCTGGCTTGACTAGTGCCTAAGACATTGGAGATAAATAGCCTGAAACTTAGAAAGAAAGAGAAACGTGACAAGGAGACTTCGAAGGAACTTTGAACAGGTGGTGAGGTGAGATAGATAACGACAAGAAAAGTAAAGGAAAAGGCGAAAAGCACAAGTACGGAGTCCAAGTTGCAAAGTAATACTAATATATCGAATTTTGAAACATTACCGGTATGGCTTCTAAATAGGCAACAAAAAGTGAGGCTTGTTGATGAATGATGAATGATGAATGATGAATGATGAATGTGAAGATGTGACCAATCCAATGAGAAAAGGCACATAGCTTGGTCCACATGTAATGGGCCTAACCTATTTGATGTGAAATCCCTACGTACCCAAACTTTGCATGTCAAAATTTACAAAAGGCATTTGTGTGCCCACACACTGGACCCTCTGAAAAGGCTTTGACAGAAATACACTGAGAAACTTGGCCCACCTCCTCCATGCATTCTTTGTTTGTTTTTGAAGTAATCCAATTATTGCTTTTTTGTTTTGTTTTGTTTTGTTAAATAATTGTGTTTAATTCATCAAAGAATTATAACAACACCTAATTCCTATTATATGTTAATAAATCCTTGATATATTTATAATTGGAGAACTAGTAGTTAGAGAATTACAGCTTTTTTTTATAATGAAGTTTAGTGTCTGCTAATAATAAATTCATTTATAAAAATTCAGTCATCATTTTAGTTGTGATGTAGGGCCTTCAAGTTAAAAGGAAATGTGTACCTCAAATACAACCTTTAGTATTAAAATATGATTTCCAGACATTCAAATACAAGGTTTTTGTATTTGTTATTGAAAATTTATATATAGATGATTGAAAGTTGTTTAATTTAAAGGGTTAACTGCAAAAAAAATCCTAAATTTGTTTAATTTTACAATTATAGCTCGAACTTTAAAATGTGACAATAAAATGTTCAAACTTTCAATTTTTTTCAATTCTATCCTAACAATAGTCTTTCCGTTAAGTTTATTGATATAATTTGTCATATGTCCAAAAACACAAATTATTAATACACATCAACCTAAATTAAGAGAATAAATGCAGATTAAGACAATGATTTCATTTTATCGCAACAATAAAATGATGTTGTTTGAAGAAAATAAAATCTGCAATTCAAAGAACCCACCCCCCGTCGTTCAATACTCACCACCTACATTTTCAATTATCCGTTTGTTCTGGGGACGCTCTCCACCTTCGAACGCCCCAACCTCATCCCTTCTTGTTATTTGCTTGTCTGGCGAGGACCTCAGCCTCCGAATGCCCCAAGCAACTCTTGTCTAGTATTCATCCCCTTCGTTTGTCGCATGTATGTCATCTTCATATATTGGAGCCGAACTTAGCGGATATGCTTACGTTAGGTTAAAATTGGAAAAAAAATGAAAGGTTAAACATTTTATTACTAATTTTAAAATTCGGGTTATAATTGTGAAACCAACAAATTTGAGATTTTTTTTTGCAATTAATCCTAAATTAAATTAAAGAGTTATGGTGTATAAATGATTTTAGAGGAAATGGGTAGAAATAATTTAAATATTCGTCATTCTTTTTTAAAATTAAAGGTCATAAATTATAATTAAAATGATTAGAGACTTTCTTTATGAATTCATTTATTATTAATATAACCTAAATTTAATTGTCCCTTTTTGTTTTCACCTAAAAAATAAGTACGGCTGTTGGATTTTTCATACTTATTCAAAAGATCCTCACCTAAACACATGTAAACAGTGGCGGATCCACTGTAGGGGTGCCTCCACTTGCTTCCAACAGATTTCTTAAAAAAAAATTACTTTTTTAAGTTTTACTCCTACAAAAAAAATAAAATTTTACTCTTATTAAAATTTTGCCCCATTAAAAATAAAATTTTATCTCTATTAAAATTTTACCCCCACTTAAAAAAATTTCTGGATTCGCCCCTACGTGTAAATGCGGTGATCATAGTACATAGATTTCTCACTCGGCTAAGGTAAGTAGAATCGAATCCGATATCTTCTTTGTGCTGAACGAGCTTTTCTGCCTTGTAGACTCGTATACCTCACCCTCTCTAAGATTCGAGCTTAGGTGTCCATATCCAAATCTTGTATAAATTTCTTTTTATTAATCAGGGTACCGGTAACATAGTTGTAGGAGCAAATGAAAATGACAATACACGTTGTTTAAAGATACATCTTACCTTTTAGTACTAGTACTATGAAATTATTCGCGCAACCTGATGGAGATCGGAGTTATGGTTTTCCTGCATTCATTTGTTCGTAGAATGTTAACAAACTTGAAGGTTTCAAGCAAGAAAATTTTCTTTTTTGTTCAAGATAAAATATTTGGTTGAAACATTGCTATTCCAGTACTTGTTTCATGAAAAGTACTCCATTGGAAAACGTAAATATTGGAAGATAAAATTCGTCTTTTGGCTACATATAATGCTAAGTTGTCCGATCGACTTCAAATACCTCCATTCATTTGTTGACAAAGGAATGAGCTTTCATATTATTCAAAAAGAAATTATTCAACTTTAAATATAAGTTGTTGTACGGAACTAATTGATTCAAAAGATAATTGCTTTGAGGCATATGTCAATGTGATACGCTAAATGCATAGGACACGTCAAGAAATAAGTCCTCTTCCAACATTTTACTTCCCAATTTGAGTAAACGTAAATTTGTGTTGGTGTAACTAATAAAAAATCTTCGTTTAACTATACTGGAAGCAAGTTCTGATGGAGGAGAAACAAAAATGTCACAAGGACAAAGCAGGTTCGTTTAGACGTTTTTGGCTGGGAAACGACTCGCATGCGTTTCAACGGCATAATTACGTAAATTTGTGATTCACGAAAAGCTCTATTTTTTTCAAAAAGAAAGGACAAGGGTAATCTATTGCCAGTTGGAACTCGGAAATAACAGGGTCTCATCATGAGATGTAAAGAATTTCCAACGTACTGCAGCATCCATCTGCAGAAAAAGGTTGAGAAAGATTCAAAGTACGATAAAAGACAAAGAAATTGTCTAAGAAGAACACAAATTTAACAAAGGAAAGAGATCAGAATGATTTAACGCAAATGTCTTCAAGACTAGATCTTGATACCTCTCCCAAATTTGAGGCATCCAGCATGCCCGTTGGTCGCTTATGTTACACTCTATTGTCGATATTTAATATCAATTTTTGCATTGTGAAGTGCTCTTTTTAAGTTTTAACTCAACAATATGGACAATGCCCTTTTAGGTCTGAGATCTATAAACTCAGTTTTTAACTTATTTATATAAAGAGTTTTTGGCAAAGCAAATATGTTATGTGTAGGTGCTTTACATCAGCTATTAAAAGCCAAGAGACAAGACTATCTCGTGTTAATTAATTTGAAAGTAACAGTGGCTTCTACTATTTGTTTAATTAAGTGTAAAAGCAGAAATTGAAAACATCTCTACTAGGGATGTACGTATAAGTTGCCATATAGGCATGTTTAGAGGAGACAAATAGTGGTTTACCGGTCTTCGTTAGGCATCATGAAAACTGACAAGAATTTATCTTTCTTAGGCCTGCTTATTAGGGGGGGTTTCTCTTCTCCTTTTGCATCACAAATACAAAATCTTCTTGGTCGACTAGTCCAATGTTTCTTTAGTTCCCCTATCTTTTCCTTTTCGTATCTCTCAACCTACTTCCACTCAAATAGTACTACTTTAGCCCCTACCTGGTAAAGAAGATACTGTCAGCCATAAGATCACTAGACCAATCCTGCAAAACCACCCTTTGAGACCTAAAAGAGGTCAAAAATTCTAAAATCCAAATGAGGGACAAACATTCCAGTTGTATCTTGTTGCTTTTGAGGAATGTAATAAATTTTTTATAAGCTCAAAAAAAAGCGTTTATTCCTCTAACACTGTGCTTTGTAATTAACAGCAGCACATCGCACATTATACATAAATATACTCTGCATGCATGCATGCATGCTTGAATGCGCACGTGGCATCTTGATTAGTGATAGCCATAATTATTATTATTAGGTCAAGATACGATCTCTTCGCTGCTTACCTTGGAAAAGAGGAAACCAACCATGCGGGTCCCACCAAATCCAACGAGCCACACAACATGATGATTAATGAGAAGTGGGAGAACCACACAAATAATTTATTCAATTAAGCCCGATCTTCGTTAATTACTCCAATTTATAGGCATTAGGGAAGAGATCCAAGCATTCTCCTACTCTCAGTTCACACGACGTGAGAAGCAAACCACATGTAGGGACATCGCGTGAAGGGGACGTGAGGAAGGTTTTGCATGAGAAAAATAGGGTTCAAAACACAAAAGCAGTAATGTGTGTGTGGTCTTGGGGCTTGGGGTAGTCGCAAGTTTTTGGTGGGTTCGGGGTTTACAAAGAAAAGAATAGAGAGCATCTTTTGGAAAGCGGTGGTCGTCCCGTTTGTCGAACTGATCAGACCAATCACCAATCTCTAGACGATCTGATTCTCTCTCTCTCTCTCTCTGTCTGCGTGTTTTTTGAATCTTTTGATCTAATGGGGTAGATGTTCCAGAGGAGTTTGTTCGGTATTGTCCGTCATGGATATAATGTGGGTCACTTCTTTTATAACTTTGTGTTCGTTTTAAGTTATCCTACATAAAATATAATCTATGTGTACATATATATTGGATTTTCTTTTAGTTTCATGAAGTGGGTCTTTGACCTTTTCTTTTTAGAGTTTCCATATTTGACTCGATCAAGATCCTTTCTCTTTCTTGTACTAAACCAAAGAAGAAGAAGAATTTTTGTTAGTTGGTTTGATGATTGCAGAGTATCTAATTTGTGGATACCCTTTATCTATCTTTCTCTATTACCAAAAATATCAGGATCTTCCCACAACTACGACAAGTCGTTTTTATCTACCAAAGATTTTGTATTCGTTTGAGGGGTTTGGATGAGTAATTTTTGGATACGAACAATTGCATGGGAGTGATTATAATGATGAAATCTGAGTTCTTTTTTGGGGTTCACGTGATTCAACTGAACATATAGTACTAGTTGAATTTTGGTAAAAATAAAAAAAGGAGAAGCTTGAAACTGGTTGTTGCTTGGCTGTGACTACTGGGGATCGAGTCACGCTCATCAGACAACCTAATGGATTACGGGATTGACCGATTGGATGGCCTATAACAACTTACGGATGACATGTTATGAGACTACGGTCTTTTGTTCTACGATGTATTGATTAAGAGAACCTAAAGACTAAGTTTGTCACCCAATCTCTTCAAGGAGTTTGACCCACACGTTGCAATTATTATTCATTACATGTCTCCAAAACCCTAGTTCTTTTGTAAGCAACAAAAGAGTTTAGCATGAAATGAGAACTTAGTAGTAAAAACAAGTGGTTTTGAAGTGGAGCGTGGCGATACGGAGATGATGAGGAGAGTGAGAATTTATTCCATTTTCCTTGGGAGGGTGGCAGTGACAGACAAAGGCAGAGATAGGGATACGGACAGAGGTTTGTTTTGATGGTATTTAGGGTTTTTTTAATAAAAAATTTGAGAGAGAGAGAAAGTACTACAGCAATAGGGTGTCCTCGTGATCGGAGAAGGCAGATCCATGGAAGACTGTTCCCTCTAGTCACGTGGGCTCTTTTGACTACCCAATGACCAACCCATCTGTACCCCTCACATCACTCCCTCGCATTGTTAGGAGCACCCAGCCATCATCATAAGGTTTTAATCAATTCGGTTTATATTAATAATTTTATTTAACCAAATCCCGTTAAGAAATACTATAAATCTACTCCACTCTGTATTTGGATTGGGAATCATAATAATAATAAGGATGCCTTTTTGTTATTAAATTGCATGGAATGAAATTAATAAAAAACTTAATAAAATGAAATCAGCAAAATGTAACCAGTCCAGAAAAGTTCTCATTCTATCTTGTTTCATGCTCTCCTTTGGAATACTATAAATTGGGACGTTGAGAGGCCAGATGAACTTGAATCACAAACCAACTACGAGTTACAAACAGTAACTACAAACATCACACTTTCACATCCCCCTCCGCCCTCCCCTCCTATCAGTAAACGCTCACTGACTCCATCTGACTAAGCTGCCTCAATTTTATTATCTTTCTCATCCTGAAGAGCATTGTGTTGTGTAGGTTTTTTTTTCCCCCTCCGTCCTCTCTGATCTCTCCAACATGCAAATTGGGTCCATTTCTGTCCGAGTGTCTTTATAACTCTCTCTTTTACCACTATATACGTGTTATGTCCGTCTCTCTATTCGCATTTCACGACAACGTTTACCGCAGGTGCTGACTGGTATTTCGCCATTTTATTAGATTATAAAGCTACCAGACAACACTTCTCTTCACCCTCCTCTCTCTGCCTTTCTAACCCCTACCCTTGAGCTCTCTTCTCTAAGTTCCTCTTGTATTCAAATACTATATTATTGCAACTCGTTCCGGGCTTTTCCTATTTGGTTCGTACTCTCACCTTCTCCACCTTTCCTTCCTCACATCTCTCTGATTCATTTCCACTGGAAGCGACCGTTTGTTCTCTCGTGGTGTCAAAGAGAACCGTTTACTGAATCTGAGTACAGGAATTGAGAGATCGATGATGCACAGGTGCAGTAGCTCTCAGGGGAACACGGTGGGTCCGTGTTCATGCGGTCTGATCCATAACCAAAGCAACTCTTTCTCTATGCTATTTTCTATGCCGAACCACCATAAATCTTGCCAAGAAACAGATATGTACACTTTCACGTCCTCTTCTTCAACTTCTGTTGATTGCACTCTTTCGTTAGGAACCCCGTCGACACGTCTAATCGAAGATGACGAGAGAAGAATCCGACATGAATGCCGTCCTA
This sequence comes from Erythroxylum shatona, assembly GCA_027568895.1. Taxonomy (NCBI): domain Eukaryota; kingdom Viridiplantae; phylum Streptophyta; class Magnoliopsida; order Malpighiales; family Erythroxylaceae; genus Erythroxylum; species Erythroxylum shatona. The sequence continues at coordinate 26,727,052 of JAOSBK010000204.1, read as the reverse complement.
GTTCTTGCATGTCCAACCTTTGCTGGGATTTATTGCAGACCAATAACACACCTTATACATCTCAAGCCCACAAAACCAGTCGTGCAAACATTGGTACAGGCAATAACAACCTTGCCAATAATGATCCTCTACTTGCTCGCCGCTGTGCCAACTGCGACACCACTTCTACTCCTCTCTGGAGAAACGGACCAAGAGGTCCTAAGGTAATTTATATGTACACCCACAGGCATCGATGAAGCTGTTATTCTCAAAGTTTCATATTTCGGTTGGTACAAGCATACGTTAAATGTGAACTTGTACTCTTGTGATAACTTCGTCTTTTCTTGTTTATCTATGTTGTAAGTATTAGTTTGCAAGAAAATTAGTAGTACGCATCTATTGAGCAAATGTGTGATGTGATTCTTTTGCTTGCAGTCACTTTGCAATGCATGTGGAATTCGGTTCAAGAAGGAAGAGAGAAGAGCCGCAGCTGCAAATGCAAATACTAATGGAACACCATCAGAAGCAATTGATCCTCACTATGCTTATCAGAACAATTCATGGGTTCAGACCCAGAAAATGCCATACTTCCCTCCAGCAAATGAATTCAGGTTCATGGAGGACAGTGATCCAGATTCTGATACAGGAATTCCTTTCCTCTCTTGGAGGCTTAACGTGACGGACAGGCCTAGCCTTGTCCACGACTTTACGAGATAAAATAAAATTTCAAATAAAGCAGGAAAAGAAAAGGGAAAGAAGAGAACGGTCAAGATGATGAATGCGGTGACTGCAACGTATAAAACGATGATGATGTTGAAGATGTTGGTGATGGTGATGGTTATTGTCCAGTCTCGTCAAATTCTTTTCTCTTTTCAGTTTGGTTTGGTCCTTTTCTTTTCTTTTATTTCTTTCCCCATCTCCAGTCTTACATAGACCGAGTGAAAACTGGATAATTCTATGTTATTAGTTTGCTTTTACTTTAGATTTCATTAACTTTATTTTTGGTTTCTTATAAAAATCTTTCTCTTGGGTCACTTTCTCTCGGTTTACTTCACCATTATACCAACTGAAAAGAGAAGACGTCGGCTGATCATCTTACCTGCACTGTCTATGAGTCTTATGTAGTATGATATACTCTTTGACCTGCGAATCTGTACGCTTCTGATTATTATATTACATTTTCATTTATATTGATCAGAACTGAAGTTTTACCTGATAAGCCTGAGACCATTACTTCTGATATTTGATCTCATGGGTTTCACAACCAAAGGATAATCAACTGATTGTCCAATAACACCATTGTTTGATCAGGATCATTTTCTGATTCTGATGACTATGACGCTTCAGACCATGGGAATGGTTTTTGTCGCATAGCTTAGCTGTGTTCATTTGACTGTCAAGTTGACCTGTATATAAGCAGAAACTGCAGGGGTCCTCTGCAGGTGGGACTGCACAATTTGTTTTTCTCTTGGGGTTCCTTTTTTTATCTATATTTTTTTCTATTTCCATTTTATAATTAGTTCTTAAACCATTTGCAAATGTCAATTCTAGGAAGAACCAAAGTTATGTTGTAACGTCTAGATTCTATAAATGGTTTTAAAGAATGAATAGTTCTTTATGATTGCAAATCCATATGATCGAATACAGTACTCATCATGTGACGCATTTATATAATGAAGCTACGTGATACGTTAGTCCTAGTAGACAAGTTAAATAAAAGACTTGAAATTGAACAGTTACCGAGAATGGAATTGTTGTCATATGGTTCACAACGTGTTAAAACAAACTCGAATCGACAACCCTCCCCCACTTGTGAAATCGTTAAGACAAAGCTCTTCGATTTTCCTTTTCCATCAGTCTTGTTAGAGCTTTTTGGTGTAAGATGGGGCAAAGAAAGCTCTGTTCTAGCTCTAGTTTACGATGCCACAAGACGTATCTCCATTGTTAGTGAACGCCTAGGGATGAATGTTAGTTGAGCTGCTTGATGGTCGTATATTCTTTTTATGCAAGTTCAATGCCTGGCCGGTTTGTATTGTTACATCGGAAATAGATTGCTCTTACAGAGATGCATCTACCTTTATGTACGCATATACCTTTTTTGTTCGAAAAGCCCTGTGGTTAAGATATTATTACCATTTTCCTCAAAATATATACCAACATCCCTTTTCTCTTCCAAATAAAAGAATTGTTATTTTAGAATGTGCATTGTATTTCAGATAAGTCACTAGAAAATCATTGATTAAAAACTAATAAAAATTATTTAATATAGTGTAACCGACGCCTCGTTATAAAACCACGAACATGACCATTATTTGGAGACTTACAAAGACTCTTGCAGTCCTCTTAAATCACGGACTAGACAAAGACTTACGCTCTTGGTATTCTTCCTCATTTTCATTGCAAAACATTTAATAATTAGAAAAAACTAGTTTAATGTACAGGTCTGGATGTTTAGGTTTTTATTGGTTGAATAAATAGGGCATATAAATTGGGTACTTCAGGAAGTTTTTTCTAAATGTCATATATCAATTTTGCACAATAAAAAGTTTTCAATAAAGTTTGGCAATGAGTTCAACAATTTATTCCTAATGAAACAATGTTGGTCTGAACTCTTGAGAAGACTGCGAAATCTTAATGCCATATATGTCTTCAATTCCTGGTTAAATGTAAATGCGTTAACCTTTAGCTTATAGTGAAATAGAGTTTTAAGCATTTGGGAAATTAGAACTTCAGAAATCTTTAATTTCTGTGAAAATAATATATCAATAGACCTATGTGATAATAAAATTTCTTTATAATTAGTCTTTTTATATGTAACTCTAGTCTCTAAATTTTTTTGAGAGTTTTATAAGAAAATACCTTTGAGACCTAAGAAGAACCATGGAAAATCTTTTTGAAAGAAATTTTGAGAGAAGTTATATAAAGTTGTTGTCATGCTTCTCTTTATATCATATTTCTCGCGTTAATAAAAGAAGGGATAATTATTCTTAATGTGTCCAACCTTTCGAGATTTTTTTAATTTACTGTCGAAGTTTTAAAAATTTTCAATTGAGTGATATCCTTTTAAAACCTTATAACGAAAAAATTAGTTCATTACTAATATAGTTATGTGGCGAACGAAGGTCTAGTTGTTCATGACATGAAGCTATCTACCTGAAAAAGAGTAGCTAACTAAGCAAAATACCCAGTTATCTATACTTGGTTACTTATAACCCAAACTCATAATCAAATACCAATAACCCAAATTCACTTTACTAAACACAAAAAACCCTAGTTACATTGTCTTTGCATCCTCATCCGTCTTTGTTGGTCTCACGTCTAAAATGCACGATCTCTGATTCGTCTTTGACTGGAAAACATGTCCTTTCCTTTCGTCTTTGTTGTTTCACAAGGTAGACATGCCAAAATCATGTTACATAGTCCTACATTAGGTCATTATATGAACATTTAGCATACTAATTTTGGGTTCCTACTATAACTTTGCAACTCGAGTATTGAACTTTCAAAGGAAGCCAAATATTAACTGTTCTTTTCTATGGCAATTCCCCTGATGTTCACGATGTTGTCTTGAGGAGACAATTGGATTATTCGAGATATAAAAGGCTACTGGTTCTACTTTTCAATGACTAGAAGGTAATTAATTTGTTGAATCATTTATATACACATGTTATAAAGCACATCCAAGTTTGTGAACGTTAATTTAAAGTGCATTCTTGATAGTGACTATGTATCTAGATAGCTAGCTAGATAGATAGAAGGCTATCTCTAGGTGAGTAGATCCATGAAAGTGACGTCAAAGGTGGAACTAAAGTCTCTTATAAATGATATGTTCGTTGCATTATTGTATAGTGAAACGTCTTCAATGACAACTTTTTTTAATCTTGTGAAATAATTTCAACATTATTAATGCATTAGTCTAATAGTATTGAAATCAAGAATTGATTGTTATAAAATTTTGATCTTGTATTGTATATCTTTGTTCCTCGAATGAAAATGGTATGATATTTTGAATTGAACTTCAGAGATATTGAAGACTATCAGTTAGACATAGTGCATTACAAAATGCTCTTAAAAGATTGCAAAATGTTGAATATATTTGTCCTTTCCATTTGATTTTGGGTTGTAAGTTCAGATTGAGCATTATAAGTTAAAGAACATACGCAAGTTCGACGTCTAGGGTGGATGAAGTTTTTTTTTAATTTATTTTGTTGGTTAACAACTATGATGCAGACTTCATGGACAGAGACAATTCCTGGAAGACGCTTGATTTCTTTTGCTCGATGTGGGGTAAACTATTTCTTGAGTTTATAGTTCCGTTAGTTATCTAACTTTTTAATCTCAGCATTGTTGTTAACTTTTTATTACTTGATTAGTTTCAACCACTTTTAATCTTGACATTGTTGTTAACTTTGTATTATTTGATTAATTTCAGCATCGAAGTTGTTAATTGTTTGAGTAGGTTGATCTTCCAATGAGCGAAAGAGCTTTGAGCATCATACCTGGATTGTTGAAGAAGTAAACAATCTAGAAGAAAAAAAGAAAATGCTGAGGATGAAAATTAAAAATTTAAGTTGTGTATTATTAGAGGGTATTAAAAATTGCTATCAGTGAATGTAAAATACTGATTATATTATTATTGTTTTATAAACCAAGCAGAGGATTTTAGCTAATATTATTCAATATATCCTAGCAATTTGAACATGCTTATGAACATGATATTCAATAGTCCTCTATTATTCTATATTCAATGACTGATTGAGTACATAATCATAGCTCCTTGCTTTTAAACCATTTGTATATAATTAAAAGGAACTTCAACAAATAATCCTCAAAGTGATAGCTTCAATATGGATAGATAATCCCAATTATCAAAAATTTGAATCAGTCTCTTTATCATTGAATCTATTTCCTTCATTAGTTTTTGAAGACTTTCTCATGATCCCAATCATCAAGTTCTTGAATCAATCTTATTAACACTTAACTGACTTAGTAAAATAAAATGAAATAATAACCAAAACACTTAATGTGTAATAGACCAAAGCACCAATGTGCATTCATATAAACATTTCATTTTACAAAAGTATTTCTTTGTTCCCATCTTGTATTTTTAAAACACATGTACGTTCATATAAGCATTGTATAATCCAAAAGCATTGTATAAAACACACATTTACATTCATACATGTTCCTATCAGATAGGGCAAGGCACATAGGCATTGTATAATCCAAAAGCATTGTCTAAAGCACACATTTACATTCATACATGTTCCTATCGGATAGGGCAAGGCACATAGGCATTGTATAATCCAAAATTATTTCTTTTTATAAAATTGTAACTTTGTATGGATCTTGTAGGATAAGGTACATTGGTAAAATGTATCTCTGCATAAAACTTCCTGAAGCTTTTGATCTTGTCCTCTTCTTCTTCACATTTGTTTCATCCTAAAAAAGAAGACAAAGACATCATCAAAGCATGGCCTAATTGTCAAAATTGATTAAGACATATAATTCAATATATGTAACCTCTGACAAGTTATAACTCATCTTATTTTTGCTACTTGAGGTTCTTTACCCCCCAGTGTCCCATATACAAGGGGTGGTCTCTTTCTTTTCTTTGGCTTTGAAATAGGTCATCAACTTGAAGGATTAATATTAGAACAGCTTGATTGGACATCACTTGTAGATTGCATTGAAAAATGAAAACAAATAATGTTTAAGGATTAAGACGTATATGAAAAGAATAATAAATAATGTGTTAACCTATATTTGTATCTGTTGAAACTTGTTGCAATACATCTTTCATAACACCAACTCCAAATTAAATTAAACAAGTAGCAGTTTTGAGATAAACCTAAAATTTTCAAGAAAATGAGAAATTCATAATGCTAAAAACCCAAGACATTAGAAATTCCAAATGAATGAAGTCTAAAAAAGATTTCATGAAATTAAAAGCATAAGTAGTACAAAAATCCAGGAATCAATGCCAATGATTTTATAATTTCAATAAAAATTCATAAATTATAAAACTATCAAATTTAAAGGTGGTAGGTTTACCCTAAAATGAAATAGATGAATATTGGTTGGGAGTCGACAAGAATGGATCTTGCAGATTAAGAGGGTTCTTTTACAATGTTTCAAGTTTCTTGAATCTCATCATATAACAAGAGAATTGGCAGAGAAAGCAAGCCTTATTTTAATAACAAATATTAAAAACTTATAAAGGATCGTAATGGATCCCCATGAATATTGAAGGCTTATGAAAACGTATTACATGATAGACAATTAAAATATGGAACATATATGCATTTAACATACATGTCTTGAATAATCTAATGATCTCCTCATAACAACATTGTGATTATAAAGACAATTATCATAAAAGAGAACAGGTAATAGGTTCTAAAAGTTCAATACTTGAGTTGCAAAGTGATAGCAAGAAACCCAAAATTAGAAAGCAAAACACTCACACAATGACCTAATGTAGGAATATGTAACAGGATTTTGGCATACCTACCTTATGAAATAACAAAGACGAGAGGAGAGCATGTGCTTTCTAGTCGAAGAAGCAAATATCGTGCTTTCCAGATGTGAGACCAACGAAGATGAACGAAGTTATAGAGATAACGTACCAATTGGGTTTTTTGTGTTTGGTAAAGTAAATTTGGATGATGGGTAAAGTAATGGGTTTAGGTGACAGTTAAAGTAACGGGTTTCAGGCTTCCGTGAGGCACATTAAAACGTTAGTAATGAAATTATCATTTTCAACTTAATTGTTAAGATTTTAAAAAATTGGCCATTTAATTAAAAATCTTTTAAAACTTAAATTCTCTTATTGAAAAGAATCCCAAAATTAGATATTTTAAAAATGATTATCACGTAAAAGAATTTTATCTCGACATAAATGATATAGATTAATCAAACCAAGTAAATTCTTTTGTCCTTTTATATTACTTTCATTTTTACAATAATTAATATGAAAGCAATTGATCATTATTAGCAGAAGACACATGTACCTTGATGGCTTCAGATTTTAAGCAATCAAATGAAACAATCAGTCTCAATATCTTAGCCTGAATAGCTGTAACTTCTTCTGGGCTTGGGTATTACCTAGGCTTATGTCTAACCGTACTCGTTCAGTTTCAGGCTATTATGAGTTTTAGATCCAAAACTATAGCCTTGGCCCTTGGTCCAAAATCTTCTGCACACGGATAGTAGTGGTAGCTAAATATTCATGACCACCTATTAACCGAAATGGTACACATTCTGGTAAGAGTATACTTTCAGGACGCGGTTGGTTCGTACAGAGGAATGGTAATAGGAATAAGAATGAATATAGTAAGGAATACAATTGGATATTATCATTATAATTATGATGGTTGGTTAAGAGGAACGAATGATTACCATTATCATTGATAGTGGTTGGTTTATAAAAATACTAAGAAATGAAATTTTATTATAATTAATTAATTATATTTTAGTTAACTATATTGTAATTAATTAATTACAATATAATTATTAATTAATAAATGAATTATATTTTAATTAATTATATTGT
>JAOSBK010000204.1:26662705-26677665 GCA_027568895.1 Erythroxylum shatona | reverse complement strand
GTAAAGAGACCTGGGAACTTAAGTTGAAACTCTTTAGGGAAGTGGGGTTCTCAGAAGAAGACATCTTGTTTGCATTTTGAAGGTCGCCTCAGGCTTTTGCCGTTTCAACGAGGAGTCTTACAGAATCGATACAATTTTTCTTTAATGCAAAGGACTTGGGTATTTCTTTTATCGTTAATCACCCAGAGTTGCTTACTTTTAGTATTGAGCAGAGGATAAATCCTCGTATAGAGGTTATTAAGGTTTTGGAAAGTAAGAATCTTCTTCCCTATAAACCCTGTTTCCATACAATTTTTAAGATGACCTCAAAGAAATTTGTTGACAAGTATGTGGACCTGTATTCATGTGAACTTGGCCTTTCTACATGTCAATATATGGGCCAGTGACTCAAAACCAATGAAATCTGCATTGGTCTAGAATATTTATCTTTAAAGGGAAGGTGTTGTGTGGCTAAATATCTTATGGAGAACTGTAAGATCACATTCACTCCCTCACTGTGGAATGCAATAGAGTTCTTCATTTTTCTTGATGTATGTTGAACAACGATTGAAGATGAGTACTTTCCTTGGCTATTTTCTTCCTGCGTGTTTTTTACGATTGGCGATTGTACATCAGTCTTTTCCTATTTTTTATCGTTAGTTACACTCACCTTTGCCATTACAAGTCCTCCATTGGTAGTCCAGGTTATAATTGTACTAGGCCTTCATGTTTATGAGAAATCTGTAAACTCTCAAAGCCTCCTTCGACAACATTTTTTTTCTCTCTTCTTTGGAACACTCTTACTTGGACTAGAACGCGGAACACTCTTACTTCGGGCAACTCACTAATTTTTTACTGTCCTCCGTTTTATTTTAGTACTATTTTATTTTATTGTCTTCTCGTATATATGTGCTAGATTTACTATTCATATAATTAGCACCTTTTAGTATTAGTAACATTAGTATTATTTGCATTTATTTTATTTATATCTTGAGATTTTGGTATTTTTATTATTATTTTTATTTAGCTCTTTTATTATTTCTATTTGCATTTATTTTATTTTAAGTTTTTATTGTAATTTTAGGTCCATAGAAATTTTTTGTCCTAGTTTTTACTTTTCTCTGTAACCTGCATCATTCCTATATTATCTTATTTGCATGTGGGTCCACCGGAAATAGTCTCTCTACTATGTAGGGGTAAGGCTGTGTACTATCAGACCTCCCCAAATCCCGCTTCATTGCGGAATTTCGGACTGGGTGATGATGATGATGATATATATCTTTGTAATGATACAGAAACCTTAACTTTTGCTGCTAACTTAAGTTGATGCGGTATTTCTAAGCTTCGCTTAGATATAGTTGAAGTTTTTAGATATTCAATCTTCGAGTCGATTTTTGGAACAAGAATTAGTTCTATACCCAGATTAAAAATCGGACTTTGTGTTTTCTGTTGTTTTATCTTTGGATTCGATGTGTTCTTAGCTTTTTCAGTAAATTTACGAGTTTTAAATAGAAGATCTATTCGTAGGTCAGATCTTGATATAGAGTTGTGTTTTCCTTTAGACTCTGCTACATTTTACTCTTTTCTGTTGTCATTTTACGTTTCCTGATTTCTTCTTCTGCGCTTTTGTTATGTTCCTTCTACTATGCGTTTTGATTTTGTTCTTAGTTGCTGCTCTGCATTGTTGCGTTGTTGTACTACCTTGGCTACTGTTCGTTTTGTTCTTCTCTTTTTTGCGTTTTGTTTTGTTTTTTGTTCATTGGGCTACGTCTTCTCCTTCTGCTTTCAAGGTTTTGGATCTGAGCTGGGAAATAGGCTATTGCGTTTCTCTTAGGTTTCTCATTTCTTTTGGGATTTTCTTTTGGGTTTAACTTCTTTAGTCTTAGATTTGGGAAAATCCATTTCTTTTTTTATTTGATCTGTTCTTTTTATTTTCTTGATTTCAATCTTTTTTTGACATGCAACTGATTTTTTAAAGATTTTTTCCTTTTTTATTTTTGAAATTTTATGATGAGGTTTTCTTTTCTTATTTTAGTTATCTTGATCTATAGCTCCAATGATTTTTCTGTCAGTGGTTGGGAAGTTGTTGCGGATTTGAGTTTAAGATGGGTATTTGGATTGTGATTTTGTGAGTGTGAGCGTATTGTTTTGACCTCCGATTTCCAATTTTATGGCGAGAGAGCTATGCCTTTTGTTTTCTGGGGTTTTAGGAATCCCTTCAATTTCAGGGAAAGTAGAGTAGGGAAAGAGTGACAAGTTGAAGGCTTTGGTAAGGCTTGCTGTCTGTTGTGGTATAATGCGACAAAAGAAAGAAAGTTCATTTTTTTGATTTTACAGTTTTGTTTTGCTAAATGTGCTTTAATATATGACATACATTTTGGGTTTTCTTTTTCTATCTATGACATACGTGTTGGTTCTTTTCTTTTCTTTTTGTTCCATGTTCTTCTCTCTTTCATCACCATTCTTGAGTTTCTGGTTTGAGTCTTGACTTAGTACTGATAAACACGGAGGAGAAATGGAAAGAATGAGATCCTTTATTTTATCTTGTAAATGCAAATGATAGTTTTTAGTGTTACCCTTTACTTGCAACCTTTTGTTTGTACTCTATTGCCCCTTTTCCTTCTCTCTCATTCAAGACTTTGAAGTTTTTTTGGATTCTTGTTCTCAAGTTTTCTTTTCATTTCCAGGTACGCTTCTCTACCTCATCCTGCTCTTGTTTTTTGATTTAAAAAATTGTATTATGTGGTATCATGATAATTAGTTGTGTAGGATGTGAGCCATTTAATTTAGCATTGTTATTTTTATTATTATTAATTCTAGATTGTGATTAGAATGATACAGAGCTGTAAGATTGACAGGTACAACTCTAGACATAGTGAGCAGCCGTTTACAACATACTAGGTATAAGCAGAATTTTACAGCTTATCATGTATATTTGTCAAATTATTTTTTAATCACTTTTTATTTTCTAAACTGGAATCAACTAATTTGTACTTTATTATTATTATTTATGTTATATTTGGTTTTCAGATCTATCTTTTGGTTATATTTTATTTTTATTTATTTAAGTATTTATTGTAATTTTATTTACATAATATTTTAGCGTGCAAGTTTTTCTTTTTTAATCTTTAACCTGTATCATTCTTTTATTGTCACGTTTACATGTGGGTCTACCGAAAACAGTCTCTCTACTATGTAGGGATAAGGCTGCGTACTATCAGACCTCCTTAGATCCTACTTTATTGCAGGACTTTGGACTAGGTGTGATGATGATGAATAAAGAAAATAACAATGTTCACAATTAGGAAATCAATAACAAATAAATTATATGAAAATATCAATCTTCACTCCAGTAAGTCAAACTTTTGCAGCCACCTTTTTTTCTTCTTTTTTCTTTAATTACAAGATCTATAGTAATCAATTTAAACATTTTATATTTTTCTTTTTTCTTTTTTGAAATTTTCTTAATTTTTATATTGGAATGAGATTAACATATTTGTTGACATTCTCATACACTTTACCATCTTTCCTACATTTATGTTTTTTGTATCTCATTCCTAAAAATATCAAAACACAAGTAAAAAATTTACTAATGATAAATTAGGGAGTAAATACTCATTTTTCTTTTAGGTTCTAGGTTTTTTATAAAGAAAATGTTACCAAGAAAAAACTTCATAGAAGGCTCAAAGGGGGCTTACTAATGGATCGATGTATAAAGGTAGGCTATTTGGCTCGAACTTAAATCTAAATGCTTTTATCCTTTTAATGTTTGTACACATCATACACATAATTTAAAAAATGTAGTTAAAGTTTTAAAAAAATTAAAATCGAAGAAGGTATCCACATAAGAAAGAAGAATTTTGTAGGACGGTCTAATTCCTCACAAGATCACTCAAATCAAATCAAAGTATAATCACTTTACAAATTTAGTTTCCTAGCATTCGTAAAGGAAAGATTTGCATAGCAATTACTTGATCATATTATAAACTTATTTTTTTAATCAATCTTAACTTAGAATTATGCATAAGTCTATGTCATCAACTTAAAGCTACTAATAAGTTCACACATAAACCTAAAAAGAAAACTAAAACATAAAAATTTTGAAAATTTTATGCAATTATATAAGCTTTAATCTACCCCTCATACTTAAGATAATATTATTCTCAATATTGTGCATTAAAAGCAAAATAATAAAAAATTTAGAGAACTCCCCTGAAAAACCTGGATAGCTGAAACAGAAATTTTTCATCATGAAGTACTATGTCGTGCCCAAAAAATGCATAACACTCAACATTTATGGAGGCTTATAAATAATAAAATCCAATATGTATTTGAAATTTTTAATATTCTCAGTTAACAAACTAAACCAAAATCAAAATCAAAATAAATTAAAATAATACAATACTAAAATATCCAAAACCTAACTACATATATGCATGTATGTACGTAGGCCCACATAGAATTCAACATGGTGCCCATATCTTTAACATCTCCACGAAGGCTATCAATCGATGACGCCAGCTATTACTTAAAAAAAAATTACCCAGTGTGGCCTAATAACTACCCTAATCCTTTATCTCCTCTCCTTGCTCCTCAGTATCTTCATCATTGTCATCTTGACAGTTAGTGTGAATTAATCCACCTATTATTCTCCATAATATAACCAATTAATCTCATTCAATCATCATTAATATAATTAGACTCTCTAGTCTTCACAATTCTATAATCAAAAAGGTTCACCCATTTCTTCTCTGATAGTTTTTCTTTTAAAAAATTAAAATGAATTGAAAAGAATAAGAGTTTAGTACAATTATTATCTTACAAACACAATATCAAAACATAAACCAAACGATATCGTAGACTATAGAAATGTCACCATGTACTATCCGCCCTCTAATGTATTCTCGAAGTTTCTAAAACGAGTTAAGTAAAAAACTGCCTTTTCAATGTTCACCAGAAGCTTCCTAATTAGGGCTCTAATGTCTCCATCGTTAGCGTCTCCAGGTGGTTATGGAGGTAAGATCTTTCTAGTCTGATCCTCGTAACTTCTTCTCTTTTTGTCTTAACTTTCTATCCCTTCTTAAGAAACACTAAGGGTCTTCCTGTGTTTTTGCACTTTGACAACTATCTCTCTTCTCTCGACTGCAAGTCTTCAGCACCCGTAAAGGATCTAATGTAACCATATCATAAAGGAGGGCTTCGTAAGGTAAGAACTCAACTTTAAACTCCTTCAGAACTGTTGTGTGTGTTATAACTAGCTAGATTAAGTTGTGGAAATACTGCTCTACATACTAGGTATTCTTGGATTCTTATTAGAGTCTCCAAGAATAGCTAGTCTCACATTGCATTTCTTCTCCAACTGGTTTATGACCAGTTGTTCTCTAATATTATTAGAGATGATTTCTGTGAGGGCAAGTATGCCTCTTTCCCTTTTAGCAAATCTTCTGTTATTCCTCTCCTGCCAGATCTCTTGAATATATGTTGTAAAGGCTACCATGTAAACATCCTTTTTGTGTTTGGGTGCATAGTTTTATAGTATCTCTTAGATAACGCCATTCATATTGTTGTGATAGCTATTGAGTGTATATAGAGTTGCAACTTACCTTCATACTCTATTAGAAAACTCATAGTTGAAAAATAGATGGTCCCTGTCCTCATCATCTAGATTGCAAAGTATACATCTTTTAAAGGAAGGGAGGAATTTTAGTCTAGACATAGTGCTTAGTCTATCCTTCATGGCTAACCAACTTAAGAAACTGACATTTAGCTTGATATTGTTTCTCCAAATCAACTTACCCCATCCAACTATAGGTATTGTCCCATACTTCACTTGTTTTGCTTGCCTATTTGTTATATCTCTTATAGCTAGTCCATTCCAAAAGTATGTATCCTCTCCTTCATTGTATTGATACTATGGTATCGATAGAGTTATAATCTCCTCATAGGGAAGAGCCTAGTTACCATTAGCAATTAACTCTTGGACTTTATCTTTTTTTATAATCTATCTAGAGTATCCCTAGCGATTGGATGGTGAATTAGAGCTCCCTGACTTGTCCATTTGTCAGACCATAAGGAAATTCTATCCCCTGTCCCTATTCTGCGAGTAATCTAATGTTGTACTTACTCCCTTAGTATAAGAATTTAGTTAAAGAACCATGAAAAGTTGTCTTTATGTCTGATTGTCCATAGACTTTCACCTTTTAATATATACGTATACTCTTATTTAACCCATAATGATTCCTTCTCACTTAAAATTCTCCACAATCTTTTCAACAGTAAGCATTTGTTACATCTACCAATGAACTCCAAGCCTAGTCGTCCATTTGCTTTAGGTTAACAAATTTTAGTCCAACTGACCTTAACCATCCCTTTTTTCTACTTTCTCCTTACTCCATACAAAATGTTTCATCATTTTTTCAGTAGTTTTAATTAGCCCATTGGAGAGGAAAATATGAGAACGTCAATAGGTATTTATATACATAATAATCGATTTTAGGAGCTGAAGTTTGCCTCCATAGGATAATGTTTTGTTTGTCCATAAATCTAATCTCCTTTGTATCCTTTCAATAACGGGTATGCATTCTCTAAATCTGAGTCTTCTCGAAGAGATAGGGGTAACCAAAGAAGTGATAGGAGGCTCTTGATTACCCGTTCTAGTGATAAGAGAAATATCATTAGTTAGGTGTGTAGCACTATTCAATAAGATGACGAAACTTTTTTGAAAATTGATGCTCAAGCCCAACATCTATTTAAAGCTTTGTAAGGTATTCATTAGTACCGTAACTGAGGGGATATCAACCTTACTAAGAAGGATTAGGTCATCTGCAAAACATAAGCTAGTTAGTGAAAACAACTTACACTTGGTATGAAACTTGAATTCTAAAGTCGTGGAGATCTTATATTTCAGCATGAGGGTAAGAGTCTCCATGTAGATTAGAAATAAGTAGGGGAAAGAGGATCCTCTTGCCTAAGTCCCATTTTGCCTTTAAACAACTTAGTGGGACTCCCATGGATCATGAGCCTAAAAGAAACCGTAAAAAATACACTCTTTTATCCAATTGATAAAAATATGAGGGAAAACCATAACTTCCATAATCTGCAGTAAAAAAACCCAAACTAACACTGTCAAATGCCTTTTGGAGATTAACTTTTAATGTGCAATTCTAAAGGGATTTTCCCCTTGTATACCCCTTTAAAAGTTCTTGCAAAATTTGAATGTATTCCCCAATATTTCGCTTGCTTAAGAATGCTCCTTGGTTTTCACTGATGATGTAATATAGCACATATTTCATTTTGTTTGCCAGTATTTTAGCAATAATCTTACAGCTGAAGTTAGTGCATGATATAGGCATGAAATCACTCCATGTATTAGTGTTATGAGTTTTTGGAATTAAACACAAGGATGTCCTATTGATCTCTTTGAGGATTACTCCTTTTTTGAAAAATTCATGCACTGCTTCTTTCATAATATTCCCCATTGTGTTCCAAGTTTTCTGATAGAAGAGTCCATTCTGTCCATTTAGTCCAGGAGCCTTCAAGCCATTCCTTTTAAAAACCATCGCTTCTATCTCTTGATCTGTGACCTGCTTTGTTAAGAGATCCCTTTTATTTTTAGGAATTTTAAAAAAATAAAATTCCTGAGATCCTTATTGCAAGTGTTTCAAAACATCCTGAGCAATTACAACTTACCTATACAAGATATCCTCTAATTATGTTTTTATCAAGGTGATCCTATTGACATTTCTCCTAGCCTTAATGGTATTGAAGAAGAATCTAGTGCATTTTTCTCCTTCCTTAATCTAGTTGACTCTAGACCTCTGTCTTATTAAAGAGTAGTGATTATCAACTGCTTGCATGTAGGACTTCAGTGCTTCCTTCACCTACCGCATAATAATCTCATCAGTAAGATAATCAGCCAATGTTTTTTGTAAAACTGAGAGTTGATGCCTAGTAGTTTCTACCCCTTTCATTGTGCTAGAACCTCTGCTTCCATTTACTTTCTTCAATTACTTCTTAATAGCCTTTAGTTTTTGCAAACAGATGAATTGTTTAGTACCAATCACTTTTACCTCCATTCCCTTACTGACTGCTTCTTGGAAACATTCTACATTGAGTAGGAAATTGTTAAACATGAACGGTTGCTTCAAATAAACCTTCTTGAATAGATTGACCACCTTAATCAGGGTATGGCCTGAGAATCCTGGGTCTAAAAACATGGCTTTACTATTTAGAAAAGTAGTTAACCACTCCACATTCACCAAAGCCCTATTCAATTTCTTTCTAATGAATCAGTTAGAGCTCTGCTTATTGCTCCAAGTAAATCTATGACCCTCATATTTAAAGTCATAAATTTCCACATATTTGGTATAATCTAGCAAGTTGGTATTGTAGTTGTGTAAGTTACATTTTCCTTTAGCTTCAGATTGGTATATAGTAGAGTTGAAATCGCCATTTATGTTCCATAGACCACTAGTTGTTCTTTAAAGTATGCTCCGTTGTAAACTATCTTCTCTGATAGTTGCCTAATTAATATTGGAAACATAATTTTTTATCTTGTAAACCATGTTGAACCATGTCATTTATGGATTGCATTATTAATGATGACAGTTGGACTCGTTGCACCTTGCCTAAACCATTGAAAAGCATATCCATAAGGTATAAACTATAGTCCAAATTGGTTTAACCACTGGACTAAGGCTAAACAATGTGGCTTACGATGTAAGCCATTAGTTGAGGATGTATAACTAGGTGCTTACATAAGTAGTGCATTTATTCAGTATAATAAGTGATACCAATCTAATCCTATTTAGTGCATCCCTCTAGTTCCACTTATTATACCTTAATGGCCTCTTGGTGTGAAAACTCAATCTCTTACTCTTTGATGGCAGCTTAAGATGCTCCTCATTTATCTCATCTAAAATTATAACCTTAGTGTCATAGATGTATAAGTGAGTAAATGGGCCAATGGTTTTGGTTTAGACTTCCTTCTAAATTTAGCATATAATTCTTTTATTGCCTTCATATAATAGTTTGTTTATAAAGTCAACAAATGATCCCACTATAAACTTTAAAGCCTATTTTGAATCTTAAAGATTCTATCAATTTCTAGGATTATGGTCTTTTTAATGAAAAGGTGATTATTGCTCCTTTTTTCTATCATTCTTTGTTTTTTGAATTTTTAAACCTTGAAATATCCTCTGAGGGGATGTTGTCAAAGAATAAGTAGGAACCTTTACCTTTTAGCCCTTCTCTTATATCTTGGAGGCATTCTTCAACACTTAATCAATCAATAATACCATAATTCACATTTTTCACTTCATAATTTTACACCACCAGAACAATTCCAACAATCATTCAACTAAAATATCGAGCACAATGTAGCATAATCCACACAAATCTAAAATGCTAAGCCAATATCCTCACAATTTCATAAAAGCAATACACAATCCATAACTTTTCCACTCTCAAGTTTAATACTTATTTTCAATGCACTATTACCATAAAACTAGAAAAAAAAAACTTATTTGGACATTAAACAACTCAAAATATGTATTGTAATATCTCCTAAAACTCATTGAATGCACCATTATCAATTTGTGTTTCCCTAGTATAAAAATCTACCGAGAAGGTGATGATATGGTATTTCAATATATAAGTTTTATGTTTTAGGGATGGATTTGGTGTTTAGAAGGTTAGGTCTTATGTTTTAAGACAAAATTTAGGTGAAAATAAAGGATTTTGGATGCTAGGTAGAGACAAAGAAGAAGGAAATAAGGTGGAGGAAACTCGAGTTTGGACTATACTTTGATTCCAAGATAAGACTAACATTGAACACACTTTAACACTGATATCGTATGGTTTTGTAACTTTAGAGAGATATTCGCTCATAGAATTAGCATTAGACATACTTCCTATCCCTGCACTGATTTTGTTCTATTTGTTCAGAGCAGTTGCTCCCTCTTGAGACTAACACTAGAAATACTTCCCATACTACTGTTGACTCTATTATGCCTACAACCACTCCCCTATGTATTCAACACTGGTGTTTATCTCACCTTACAAATTAGCACCACTTATCCCCTATAACTCTCGCTTTATGTTTTATGTTAAATTTTATGTCTTCTTTCCACTAAGTATTGTCCTTTTGGACCATTATATATATATATATATATATATTAAGACAAAAAATATAATCTTAACATGTATCACACCAAAATTTAACTAAGAAAATATGTTACGTTAACATGAAAACTAATGAAAAATTTTAGAAAGCATAGCTTAAAAATATCTCAAACACTTAAACATAGCTTTATCTTCCATGATAAACAATAAAGAAATTAATCTCAATCAAATAGGGTAATTAAAGTTTATTATTGTCTCTTAATTTTATGTAAGTTTAGTGAGGTAAAAATCTAAAAATGCTTAAAAATTTATGTACAAATGAAAATATGAATTAGTATAGAAATTAAAAAATAATAAAGTAAAAAAAAAGAAAAGAAGAGTTAAAATTTTTAGGTTGCCTTATAATAAGTGTTTTTTTAGTTAGACTTCTTTTTATATCTTTAAACTTTACAGGCAATTTATTATCTAAGATTACACTACATCCCTCTAGCAAAGGATCGTAGTATATTCCTTTAATTTATTTTTCTTAATATTTAATGTTTCTGGAAACACCAATTGAAAAGGAATGGTAAACTCCTTATATCCTTCAATTTTAGAGACAATTTATTATCTAAGATTACACTACATCCTTCTAACAAAGGATCGTAGTACATTCCTCTAATTTATTTTTGTTAAAGATAATCTGCTTCATAAAATTCATATACGAAGGCATTTGGTCTAATATTTTAGTAGAGGATATACTAATGTTTAGTTTCTTAATGACATCAAAAAATTTCTTGAAACCATTTTCATTCCTCTTCTTTTTTAAAAACTAAGGGTCTGAAATTGGCAGTATATAAGACTTCATAAAGTGTCAGGGCCTCTACTCTTGACTGAAACTGATTAAAGATGGAACTGACATTGGTTATTTTTTTATCTACATTCTCTTTATTCTTCTCCTCAACTTATCTAACTTCCTTACTTCCTCACCTTTAACAATATCAAAATAAGTGTTACGAAATTCCTTAATTTAATGACATACATTGGTCCTTAAGGTTCACCTTAGTGTTAAGTGACAACTTTTTGTAGCATTTTTCACTCACCACCTTTGCTGGTTAGCTCATTTGTGTCTTCATGTTATGAAAGAAGGCAATATTAGATTGTACTAATTTTTCAAGTCGGTCCACCTTATGCAATTTGCTTCTATAGTAGACATAAATTGTTTAAGGGTTTCCTTCTAACTACTACTTTGTGGTAGTGGCTATTAAAACTATGCTCTATTTTATAAGTGTGCCCATAAGTTTTCTTACTTTAGCTCCCTAATTTATATATGAAATATTAGGGTGATTCCTTCACCCTAAAAATTATAAGTGTCAGAGAAAGCGTCATTCCTCATTCCTAGCTTTTCTTCATAAACATCGATGCAGTTTGCTTCCATATTATAGTTTGAGACTAGCTCAACATTCATATATGTATGGAATAAATGCGCAAACTAGTAGCACATGTCCCTATTAACTATGTCTTAACTCAAAAATGTCTTTATTTGAGTTAAGAGAATAATTACTTATGTTACTAGATTAGTAAATGTTTACACCTTATAAAGGAATGCCTTTATCTTCCCCCTTACCACTCTGGTTGATGAACTCCTTACTAAAATCTCCGTAATCTCCTTAACCTCCTTAGTAGTCTTTGTATAAATAGTACCTTAAGCTACAATGTCTACCAAAGTTTGAAATGTGAGTATGAGGCCCTCGTAAAAAAAATGGAACATTAGCTATAAAGAATAATGATGATGGGGGAACTAATTAAATAGGGTTTTGTATCATTCCTAAGCTTCATGAAATACTTCCTATTAATTCTATGCAAATATATATATTTACATCCTCAGATTGGTGGTCTTATATACAGGAAAGAATCTCAATAATCTAATCCCACTACTTGAAAGAATCTACCTTAATCAAGGTCAACTATTCCTTGTTTGATCTCTCATGTAGTATAAGAAGCACCACATTCAAAGCTCATCTTCTATAAATCATTCAATAGAAGTCTCTGGATCATTGAATATAACTTCTTTATAAATATGATCATATCTTCACTGGGTGATCCATTAATGGTTTGGAGCAAATATCGATGTGCTTTCTTTAGCTCACACTTTCTTTCCCTTTAATTTAGTCTAATGCACAAAGGACTTACACTAATCACATACAATTAGATACCCCCATACACAGTTTTTGGGGATGCTATTATTTTATATTTATAACTGTTGAACCAAGGGAAGCTCTAATGGATGTTTTGATGATAATAAAACATAAGTACCAATAATGATTTCATTATTTTGATGAGAAATAACATGAGAACAAGATACAGTCATAAAATTAAGAAGGTACCTTTTGAAGATTATAAAAACTTAAAAAGTAAAGATTAAGCTAAGATGGAAAAAAAAAGAAGAAGATCAAGGTTTATAAAAGTTATTATAAATTTTATACTATTAATTATAAATTTACTTTATTAATTTGTTAATCTCAAAAGCTCACCATGAAAAAATATTTCATCTTACTTTATTGAATGAGTCTTTTCATTTTTTAAGAGGTGTTAACTCTTTTATTTTTATAAGAAAAACCTCTTAATCTTTTAAAAGCTCTTTAGGGAATATTTTAAGAAGTTATTAGATTGTAATTACATAAAAAACATTAAATGTAACACCCCACTCTCGTTAGACACATGCCCAATATCCTGAGTGACTTCCAAATATGTACCCACCAGGAGTGACATGCCAGAACACTCATATCACTAACTTAATTATGGCATCATCAATTATTACGTAAATGCCATAATATTTTAAAACCAAATTCCTTATTTCATTTCATAAAAATTGAATATTTACATTGAAATTTTACAAAATCATCAAAATATGTACATCATCAAAACCTAATACAAAACACACTACATGAAGGAGGAATTATACAAAAATTTCTATCTAATCCTTCAATCTTAGCTGGCCGATCTTTGATTGATTTCTCTGATCTAAAAGTACAAGAATTATGCTTCTTGTAAAGTCTTTCTATCACTAGTGTCCTCTTTCAATACCTAAAATGTCAACGTTGCAGTTTTGGTGAGTTTTGCAAACTCAGTGAGGAAACCACCCTCGATGATTCACTCAATTCATACAACACATCATCTTATAAAAACACATAATTCACATCATCTTATTTATCATGTAGCATCACATGTCACATTGAGAGTAATCATACCGATCATTTCAATCATTTATAATAAACATATCAATTATAAATACAATGCTCATGAGACTCACTTTCATTTATTATTTTATTGTGATTGAGTGCCTTTCACTAGCCCATATCCCTTGTGGATATCAAGCTTTTATCATATAATGTCTCATATCTCTTAGTGGATACCGAGTACAATAGCAACTGAGCCAAAGTCTCTTATCATATGCTGAGCTTTAAGATCTTTTTACTAGCGACTTCGATCACAACAACCTTTATCTTTTAAACATTTATGTAATGAAGTGCATCATATTCTCATTTTTTCAATGAATCACATCATTTCATATTCACCTTCAGGACACATTTATCATCGGACCTTGGTCCGGCATTCAACAAAATTGTTGAGTACACTTATTTCAGTCAGATTCACATACAAGGAATACTTCCAATATCTCATTCATGCATCAAACGCCTCAGACTTTCAAAGTCGAAATCAACACATTCATAAGATAATTCAGAACATAATTTAAAATAAACAATCAATTAAGTGCGACCATCTAGGTTACTTACAGGTTGCTCCAAAAAGCTATTACCTTGAAGTCCCAGCAATGTCTGGATGTTGATGCTCTAAATGCTCATCTATATCATGCAATATACATTTACACATATCACAAATTTGTACAGTTATTTAAATACTCATTTATGCACTTAAGTATATATGAATTATGTACTATACATATTCAATAACAATCCCAAGTATATATCCATTATTCTCATCACGTGATCACTCATATATCAAAACTCACATACATATGATTTGAACTTAGGTTTACACCTCAATAAAATGAATTTATTCTAAGTTCATCATTCAATTAATCATTTCAACATTTTCTCAAAACAGACTTTTAGGTCAACTTTGCATGATCATCAAGATAAGGAAAATGGAGTATTTAGGCAACACTTTCTTCTAAAAAATTCTCTGCTATGTCTTAAATTTCTAATGACACCAAGATCATACTATTTGATTCAGTATACTGAAAGTTATACTTAAAATACTTCAAACTATTCTTAAACTATAACAATACTCTATACTCAAATTCAAACCAGATTTGGAATTCTAAAAGACAGAAACAAAATTTTATTTCTTCATAAATTTGTATCAATATGACTCTAGTTTAATATAAATCAAAAATTACCTCATTTGGATATCTACAGCTCAAAATATTGCAAAAATACTAAAGCATGTTCAATGAAAACACTCCATTTATCATATTCCAGCACACTTCATCATTATCATCCTAAATTCATCACTCAATCTTTTCCAAATGAATTCAGATTGGTGTAGAGAAAGAAAAATGTGTGAGGAGTCTGTTGGTTCAAATTTTAGGTCATTTGGAGGTCAGGAGAAGAAGTTATAGCCAAAAGAATTAAGGATGTTTGTAACTATTGCGCATGGTCACGATCGTGTATTGCGAGATGCTTCCTCATTGTCACGATTGTTGTCATGTATGATTGTCAGACCCCGCTCCCGGAGCCCGACTGCCCCGGGAGGTGAGCCCTGCTGAGGCCCATTCCTGAGACACCTGAGCTTGCTGAATTCCTAGACCTGACACTTGCTGCTAACTCACATTGGTGATGAGCATACACTGATCC
>JAOSBK010000204.1:26630689-26642562 GCA_027568895.1 Erythroxylum shatona | reverse complement strand
GATATGATAAGTAAGGTTTAGAAAAGGAAGTGGGTTCAATGTATGGATAAGAGGGTGGAGTATAAGGAGAAGAAGTATGAATGGAATGTGCCACATAGTCGGTGAACCATTTTGGTTTATGCTTCACCCTTGTACTATGTCTAACACCAATATCGGATTCATGAACAGCAGGTTCGGCAGCCTCAATAACACTATCATTAACTACATCATCAACTGGAACAGTAATATCACTAGAAGATGTTTGAGGCAAAGGGTTTTCAGGCATGTGAGGAGAAACACAATCACAATCATTATCGACAATAGGATAAGGTATTGGGGCTGCAGAATTATCCTTTAAACCATCACTCTCCAAAAAAGGAAATGACTCCTCATGAAAAACTACATCCCGAGCCAATAACACTTTCTTCTCATCAAGAGCAAACAATTTATAACCCTTGACTCCAGCAGGGTACCCAATGAAAACACACCTGTGAGCTCGCTTGTCAAACTTAGTCTTGTGAGGATCCACATTAGTTGCAAAAGCAAGACAACCAAAAGTTCTTAACAACGAGTAATCAGGTGCTTTCCCATACAACAATTCAGATGGACTTTTCCAGGACAAAAGAGCAGAAGGAGTCTTATTGATTAAGTATGTAGCAGTAAGAATGGCATCACCCCAGAACACAGATGGAAGACCAGACTGAAACATGATGGCCCTAGCAACTTGTAAAAGATGTCTGTGCTTCCGCTCAACAACACCGTTCTGTTGTGGGGTATAAACACAGGACTTATGGTGAATAATGCCTGCCTCAGTTAATGTTAACTGCCAAAGTCTGCTAGTAAACTCTGAGCCATTATCTGTTCTAATGACTTTAACAAAGGAGTCAAACTGATTCTGCACAAGTTTTAAGAAATTCTGCAAAATTATAATTGTCTGCGACTTATGCTGCATTAGGTATGTCCATGTGGATCTAGTAAAATCATCAACAATGGTTAAAACATAGTGTGCACCAGATAAAGAAGCAGTTCGATAAGAACCCCAGACATCGATGTGTAACAACTGAAAAGCTATATCACTTTAAATGGAACTTAAAGGAAAAGGAACTCTAGTTTGTTTAGCTATAGGACAAACATGACAAGTTTTATTGATAGATTTAGAAAGTACAATAGGTAAATGAGAAAGGACACCCTCAGATGGATGTCCTAGTCTGTTGTTCCATACAGACAAATAAGTATGATTGTGTGAGTTACAAGAAAAAGAAGGAATAGATGCAGCTATGTTGACATATTGAGGATTAGTACAGAAAAAAAATTGTACTAGATTTGAAAGAATTGTTGTCTAATATGTAGAGATTAGCTTTGACTGTCCCAACAGTTAGAGCTTTTTTACTGTGAAGGTCTTGTAAAACAAAATGATTTGGATAACAAGTGAAAAAAATGTCAGAATCAGAAGATAATTTTCGAAACAGAAAGAAGGTTATAGGTAAAAGAAGACACATAAAGAACATTTTGAAGAGTTACACTCTGGTGTAGAATGACACTGCCAATATTTTCTATATTTCTAGTATGTCAATCAGATAAATGCACCACACTCCTTATCTAAGGTTTAAAAGAATCAACAAGCAATGAAAAATCCCCACACATTTGACTAGATGCACTTGTGTCAATTAGCCAAGAACTGCTTGAAATATCTAGAACTGAGTAACAAGTAGCAGTACCTGCAAAGTTGCCAAAATAAATGGTATTCAGATGATTAGCATCAGGATTATTGTCTGACTTTCCCTTCATAATCTTTATAAGCTCTTGGTGAATGAGCTCTGACAAAGAGGAACTCAACTCAGAGGAACTAGAAAAATTGTCACTGGGCATATCTAGAGGATTATTAACTAGATTAGCACGTGCATTAACTCCAGGCTGTTGCCTTTGCTTTTTTTATTCCTTGAACTAGTCTAGATAACCATGCTTTTTGAAGCATGTATCCTCATTGTGTCCAGAATTATTGCAATAGGTATAGAATCTATCTCCCTTGTTTGCAGAATCTTTCTTGTTATAATTGTCTTTAGGTTTATTGCCAGCAGCATTAGCGTTATCCCTGGCTAATATAGCATTAGACACAATAACATCATTAATATTCACTTAAACCTATATTTGCTTCTCCACGCGAGCCACCATAGAATACACCTTATTAATGCTAGGAACAGGATCTAGCACTAATATCTGACTGCTAATACTATCAAAAGAGTCAGTAAGTCCCATTAGAAATTGCATCACCTGATCTGAAGTATTTGCAACCTCAACCTTCTTAGAAATTCCACATGTGCAACTATTACAGCTATATTTCGAAATAGGCTCTAAACAATTGAGCTCATCCCACAATTTTTTCAAATTGGCGGAGTAAGTAGCAATGGAATTAGCTCCTTAATTAATTGAAGCAATTTGCCTCTTCAACTCATAAACTTGAGGACCATTAGATTCACCATATTTCTCTTCCAATTCAAGCCATAACTCTCTAGCAATAGGAGTATAAATGAATGCTTCTGTTAAATCCTTAGACATGGATCTTAAAATCTAGGAAATAACCATGGAGTCAGCATTACTCCAATCATCATAGTTCACAGACTCAACATCATGTTCAAGACCAAGTGCCATCAACAAAACAGAGTTTATTCTTAGCTTTCAACGCAATTCTCATAGTTCGACTCTAGATTCGGTAATTGTTAGCCATTAAAGGATTAGTGACTAAACTCATAGCTGAATTATCAGATGATTACAGCAAAAATGGATCCTTCTTAGATCTAGTAGTTTGTATAGTGTGGGTAACTGTATTTTCATCAACAATAGCTGGATCTATTCAATCTGCCATAACTCGAGAGAAGAGAAGAACAAAAAAAACTCATGAAATCAACTAAAGACAGAGAGGGTGGGATCTCTGCTCTATACCATGAACAAATAGCTACAAAGAATGATCACCATGAAAGCTCTAAAAGAGCTATAAAGAAGAAGAAGGAAGAAAACGGTTACTATACTTAAGAAGCTTTTGATCGATACTGAACTGATGAACTAAGAGACTACAAAAAAATATTTTATATACAGGATAAGTGGGCTAAGAGGAAAAACTAACTTTACAGTAGCGGTGACTAAAAATAAATAACAACTAATAAATAGTCTTTAATTCCTATCTTTTTTTCTTTATTATCGATAAGAAGATGTAGAATTTGAGTTTCTTCAACAATGGAAGTTTAGACTTATATAGTAGACCTCTTGAGGGAAGAATAGATTCAGGTAAGAGAATCGCTATGAAACCACTATATCTTGAAACCCAATTGAAGAAATGTCGATGAGATTATAGCATAGCGTTATGCTTGGTTGGACGAAAGATTTTTAATATATGGAATGATTTATAATAAAATAGAATGTAAATGAATGTAATATTAGAAAATTATTGTTTGGAAGAGATGAAAGGATTCATAATATAATATAGTGAAATGTTGTTTGAAAAAAAGGTTTATAATGTAATATAGTGAAAAATTGTTTATTATTTTACATTTCATTCTAAACTCCGCGAATCGGAGATTTCTTATTTGTACTGTTTAAAATAGAATGAGATGTAATATGAAATCCTCATCTTTCATCCAATTTTATTCTATTAATTTTATTATAAATTCTCCTTATAAACAATGAAATAATAAGACATTTTGTTTTATTCTATTAATTAATCACCAACTAAACATAATCTAAGGGTGATCTGGTTATCCTAAAAAAAACTTGGCTCTTTTTTACTTTCAACGCCTGAGAGTATACTTTTTAACTTTGCTCGACCCTGCAGTTGCCTCGAAACAAAACTTCTTACTTGTAGTTCTTACTCTTTTGCCCTATCTTAATTTACAAAGTTGTTTTTGTTATTATTATATTTGTGAACATTAAAATTAGTGCATTTCAATCCTAAAATCTAACCGAAAATTGCTTTAAATTAAGAAGTTACACCGTTACATTTGTAGCAGACGAAGTTCTTTTTGCAATGTTTTTTATTAATTTACGCAGATTGAAACAAAATTTTCTTCAACTGATGGGGAAAAAAATACGAGTCATTCTGTCATGAATTCTGGATTGTGTTAGTTCAGCTATTTGGTTAGTTCAGCTATTTGGAGAATATGAATATGATTCACGTTAGTACTTCCCTGCTTTTGGATCGGTAGAGCAACTACTAGTGAAATGAATGGACGACCTTTCTCGTATAATTGTGTTAAGAAATCACGATAAGATGCGGTTGATAAATAATCTCTTTTTCGGAGAACAATAAATCAAAAATGGTAAACCAAGGCATGCTCAAAGGACAGGGCCTATCAATTAGCGATCAGAATTTACTCTATGATAAGCGTTTGCTTTTTCATAAAAATAGTACCCAACCAATAGCTAATTTTGTTTGACGGGTACCTGAACTACTGCTCCCTCTTATTACATTTCCATTATTGAAGCTCCGTCAGGGTTGGTCCAAGTTGATTTATTATAGCATGTTCAGGTGACTCTCTCAGCATCCATTGCAGGAAGACTGACCCTCCTGGTCCGATCCATGATCGTTGTTAATCTCAAGGTTTTATGTCGAAATCTAATGGGATTAAATTAAATACGTTCAACGCAACTGCTATGGCTCATCAACCCAAAAATGTTAAACAATCTTGCCTACCAAAAGAGTCGATTCCATTTAGTTACGGCACAATTAAGTTTAAGGTCTGTTATGACTAATCTACAAAATGATTATTAACAAAATAAAATTAATAATATTTTTAAACTTATTAATCTGATTTTAAATACTGAAATAGTTATAATTTTATTGTATTTCAATTACAAATACTCTCTATTTGTTTAATATTATTTTTATCTTTTTGCTTTAATTTTATAAATATAATGGCAAAATACAATTATTAACTAGGAAGATACCCATTTCAATTTTGAAGCTACATTAATATAGTGTCAGATATTATTATTAGTCATAGAACATACAAATATCGATCCTGAAAATGCAATTTTCTAATCATAACATCTTATTTTAGATTTTTCAGTAGAAATCATTCCAGCATGCGATGAAATAGTATTTGCTCCACCATCCAAGTTAAATTGAGATGTATTTAGCCTAGAAGAAATTTGAAAATGAAGAAGAAAAAAAGAGAAGTACCCAATAAATAATTTGTCGTTTTCTCTATCTCAGTACATAACTTATTTCCTGTGTTCGATAACTACATAAGTTTTATGGACAAACACATCACACCCCATAGTTGAAATGTAGAGCCAATGCAAGTTTTCGTCAAACTAACTATCAAAATTTGGAAGGAAGCCCGAATAGTGGGGATTGGTCAGACCATAGGCTGCTATTGAATGAGGAAGGAAGCTATCTCCCATTACTGTAGTGCTCTCTTTACCTACGCTCAAAGTGGGCCACGCACCATAAACTGTTGCTTTTACGTGAAAGTTGAAACATTATCGGTACAGGTGTAGCAACTACTTAAAATCCAGTTTTGTACAATTGGCTTAGCTTCCGTGGTAGTGCGTCTAATCTTCTCGGTCTAGTGTCAAGTTGATATGATTGATTGTCTGGAATGGACACTTTTTGTTTTATAAATGATAATGTAGCGTTTTTATGATTAATTAAAGGCACACTATGTTAGGAGGATTAAGAGATTAAATACAAATTTAAATTCTACCTTATTCAATACAATTTAAGTTCATACAAAATGGTAATTTATTATGAGTTCAAGAAATTAAAAGATATTATTTTCTTCTAACATCACCAAAATTTGAGTTATAAAGTTTGTAAATTATACTAAGTTTGAGAAATTAAAAAAAATTGCATATCCTTTGTTAAAATTCATAAAATTGATTTAATGATCCAATTCACTCCATGACTAAGCTACAATATTGTAGGTATAATATATACATTTATCCTAATATAAATTAACACTTATCAGTAATCACCTAACAATCTAGAGTGTGTGATCAATCATCAGCTGAACAATCTAAAGTGTTGAAGACTCTTTGTGCGCAGAAGTGTACAGGCTACGTAGGAACCTGAGGGATCTTGGAGTTTCAGATTTACATTCTGTAGGCTCTTGGGGTGGGGTCGTAGAGGCTTAGGATTAGTCTGACTAAGTCAGGATACCTAATGTAAAAAAAAAAAAAAATCAGTGGAGTGATCCACAAAGTTCATTAGAATTGAAATATATCAATTGACAAACAAAATGTAAATTACAAGGTTCTTCTTCTGTGACATGAACGTCCTATCCTGATGGAGACGTAAACCTCGAACCTCAACTCTGATTGATCGACGGTAACTTCTGCTTAAAAGAAAATTTTAAAATGAAAGAAAAAAAAAAAGGTTTGGCCAATTATACGACATAATTTTACACATAATCTCAAATGTTTGATCACATAATCTCAAATGTTTGATCATGTCTTCTTTTCAACTAACAGAGCAGATATTCAAAGATTAGCCTGACAAACCTAGATAAAGATGAATAAAATTATAATTATTTCTTATTGCTTCTACTATACCGAAAAAGAAGTGTCTTATATTTAAACGACCACTTATGGTTGAGGATTAAGATTATGTTCTTGTGTATATATCGTAGAGCACAACCATCTTTTCATTGTTCAAAGAAGCACAATAACGCTTTAATTAGAACCTTCAATCTCAAACTCTGATTTAAGAATCCTTTCTTTCCTCCCTTGACATGGTCTTCAAACCTGTTAAAGAGATGGGAAAACCTTCAAGGAATTTCTGCCTAAAAGATCTGTTAAAGCTTTTAGTTGGATTCCACAAAATCTATCGGACGGCACGGAGTATCCACAAGCGTGCAGAAGATGATGTGACTAAATTAAAGAGCTGAGACCCATCAAAGAAAACTTCAGCTTTGCCATGTGTTCGTTCGATTCTTGCGCTAGGAAAACGCCAACCTCCAAAATAGCTTTTACTTTGTCTCTTTTGTTAGCGAGTGCTTAGCCATGAAGTGATTATAAGATTCTTGTTTCTTTTAGTAATGAGAACTTTCAATTTGACAAAAACCTTGAAAGCTAAGCGACTTGGCGTCTCTTTCTTTGGTGAAAAAAAGAAAATTGGACTTTACCATTTGTTCTTTCTTTTCAAGTTTTAGAATTAAGGACACAACTGAACAGTAGCAAAGAACTTCAGCAAATCGATCTCTACTAAACATGGCATATATACGAACTAATATCGCATTTACTGTGCTATAGAAATTCTGCACTTGATTTAGGTTGGCCGAGATCCGAAAGGAATGTTTGTGTTGTAAAGCTGCGATTGTTTGTTTGTTGTGAAGTTGAGAAGTAATTAAATCATCAAGAATTGTTTGAGAAATAAACTATGTACTGATATGGCAATTTTTCAATGCCATGCTTCTCTCCTGTAATTTCTTTATTAGGTCAGTGATAATACATTTTAGATTGTTTGAATCCATTCTTTTATATTTATATTTTAATCTTTTAGGACGACAAACTTTTACACGATGCAAAGAGACATTTGTGATTTTATTGTGAGACAAAATGTTGAAGAAAAATATGCAGCAAGACTCCTAGTAAGAAAAAAGAAATACAAGAAAACAAACAATTTTAATAAATTTCTACTAGTTTGAGTTACTACAATAGAAACTACAGTTGGCTATGTAAAAAATTGTCAATAAAAGTGCCAAAATCATCATTAATAGTAATTAGCGACGATTTATATTCGTCACCAAAAATTTCATCAAATCCTTGAAGTTGAAAACTATAGGCAATATTTTTCTCTAATCGACACTAGTAACTTTTTCCTACACTTTATTTTAGTAACGAAAAACTATTAGCGGCATTTTTGAAAATCGTTATTAATACCTTTTAGCTACGCTTAGTGTTTGTAGCTAAAAATTATTAACTATATTTTTGAAAACGTGACCAAATTATTTTAGCTATGTTTTTTAAAACGTAGCTAAAGATTTTTAGCTATGCTTCTAAAAACGTAACCAAAAAGTTTTGCCTTTATTTTTGAAAATGTTTTATAAAATATAGTCAAAATTTTATTATACATTTTAACAAAATATTATACCATGTTATTTATAATTATTTACAGTATTTTTAATTCATATTATTATATATAATATATATATTTTTTGTTATCAATTTATTATAACAATAGTTGATAATTTGAAACTTTGTATATGAAAAGTAAAATATGATTAAATTATACTGATAAAAATATTCTTCATATACAAGATTTTAATTACAACTTTAACAATTTTTATAGACAAAAAAATAAATACAGAGATCAGTTTACAAATTATAGATGCTGAGATTATAAAAAAATTACAACATAATTGGGACGAATAACTAGGTTTGTCCATGTTAACGAGAGCAACTTTATATCTCAGCCATTATATACAAAAGATAAGTCATGAGAATCACGAAAGCGATTTCAAGATTAGTAGAGTGCCATTAAATGTCCCATCAATTTGGGACTGCACCTATCATAAGATAGATAGAGTGCCATTGCTGTGATTGGGACTGTGCCCATCCCAAGATCGATAGAGTGTCATTGCTGCGATTGGGACTGTACCCATCACTTTGATCCAATTTAGCATAAAAAATTTTACCAAATAAATTCTCAAAGGTGCTAAGAAGCGAATCAGGATGGGTTATGCCACGTATCATTATCTTCTTTTCCCTAAAAAACTCTTTAACCAGGGAATAAACTTGAAGTTCCATCAACATATAATAACCAACTGTTAAAGCCAAACCTTCATTAGGAACCCCACCAAGGCCTTTCACAATCCTCCTATCATCCAAAGTAGAGAACATAGCAGAACCAACAGTAGAGCGTAATTACTGAAAGGTTCATTTGAATGTAATATCATCTCTATTCATAGACAAGCCTAAAAAAATATTAGCACCAAAAAATGAACTCAAGGTAATAAATTCTTTAATGTAATAGGAAACTACTATAACAATCTAGTCAAGAGAGGCACAAAAAGACTTCATAATACTCTTAACCATGCATAAAACAACTTTAAACACTAGCTTCTTTTTAAGATATGTGGTTTCACTCACAAAAAATGAAAGAAGAGCTAAGATAATTTTAAGAATTATCTTGTGGAAATCATGAATATAATTTTAAGAATTAAAGTTTTGAAAGCAAGATAAGAGATAAAATAATCAAATATGGAAAAGACGTGTGCCTCAACCAAGTGGCCAAGATATTGCCGAATAAGTTTTTAGGAGATTCTATCCGTACTGCTACTTACATAATAAATCGTTTATCATCTATTAGATTATCCTGGAAAACATCATATGAAATTCTTTTCGATAAACCGTCTTCTTATAAACACCTTAGGAGTTTTGGGCGTCTTTATTTTGCTGCAAATACTAATCCTGAGAAATGAAAGTTTGATCCAAAGGCATATCGATGTGTTTTTATTGGATATAGTCATAGACAAAAGGCATATAAACTCCATGATGTTCAAAACTATAAAATTCTTGTTTCTAGAGATGTTCGATTTCAAAAATATTTTTCCTTATCATAAGTTACAAGAACTTGTAGACAATACGCCTCTCCCTAAACTTTTTGATTCACATGAAGTTATCGATCCTTACATTCATTCCACTGATTTTTAGATACACAATAATTCTTTTACTCCTTTGGACCTACCTACATCACTATAAAAACCACCCATGATAATACATAAGGAGTCACGTTTGAGGAAAAGTATTAAAGTTGAAAACCACCTGCATGGTTGAATGATTTTGTTTTAAATAATGTACAATATGTTCCTTTGTCCACTACCTATAAAAGCCTCACACCAAATGCATTCCCTTATCATAAATCACCTGAATTTTATACATTTTACATATCATTTTTAATTGTGATGTCTAATATTTAAGAGCCATATTCTTTTAATCAAGCTAGACTAAAATCAGAATGGATAGATGCGATGAATGTAGAGTTAAAAGCACATGAGGACAACAAGACATAAGAGTTGATAAAGTTACCGCTAGAAAAAAAGGGCTATCAGATCAAAGTGGGTATACAAAGTGAAAATCTGATGGAACAATTGATACATAAAAAGTTGGTTAGTCACTAAAGGGTATAATCAAATTGAAGGAATTGATTTTGTGGACAACTTCTCGCTAATTGCGAAGGTAGTTATAGTCTGAATGTTCTTGGCTGCTGTAGCAACTTACTCATGGCCACTTCATTAACTAGATATCAATATTGCTTTTATTTATGGATATATAGATGAAGCAGTGTACGTGATGCCTCCTGAAGGGTATGCTAAAGCTCAGAAATATCAAGTTTGCAAGTTACTTCGATCGTTATATGGCATGAAACAAGCATCACGCCAATAGAATCATGAGCTAACAACAAAATTGCATAATACTGGGTTCATTCAATCTTTGAATGATCACTGTTTGTTTATAAAGAAAACATAATCTTATTTCTTAAGGTTAATTGTCTACGTTGATGATGTTCTTCTTATAGGCTCTTCATAATTGGAGATATAAAAGAAGCAATTCTTTCATGAACAATTTATAATAAACGATCTGGATTATGCTAATTTTTTTTTAGGATCGGAGATTCCTAGGTCTATGGAAGGGAATTCTGTTAATCAAAGAAAATATGCTCTAGACATTTTAGATAATGTTGGTCTACTTGGTTCCAAATCTGCAACTACACCATTACCAAAGGGGTATAAATTTAGTGTCGATAGTGGAGAATTGTTAACTAATCTAGAGTCATACAGACGCTTGGTGGGTATGTTATTGTATTTGTAATTTTCACTTCTAGATCTCTCTTACATAGTCAGTTTGTTTAAGCTCTTTAATCATCATATTGGGATGCAGTTGTGCATGTATTGTGTTATCTCAAAGGTTCTCCTTCAAAGGGTTTATTTTTCTCTTCCAGAAACTCATTCGAGATTGAAGCTTTTTATAATACTAATTGGGCCTTGTGCATTGATACTAGACGATATTTAACTAGTTTTTTTCATTTTTCTCAGTGGTTCCCCAATCTCATGAAAAACTAAGAAGCAAAATACCATTTCTTGTTCATTGGTGGAAGTAGAATATAGAAGCATAGGCACTACCATTTGTGACTTGTAGTGGATTCTCTATCTCTTGAATGATTTCCAAATTTTAATTCAGCTACCAATATCTTTATGGGTGACAACCAAGTTGCTATCCATATAACTTCAAATCATGTTTTTCATGAACGAACCTAGCACTTGGAAATTGATTGCCATCTTGTATGAGACAAATACAAATAAGGGTTGATTATTCCATGCCATCTTCCTTTAAAGTTTCAAGTTGCAGATCTAGTTACTAAAGGGTATGTTTGGTTGAGGGTTTATTAATGGAATGTAATATTATTCCATCATTTGAGATGAAGGTTTATAATGGAATAGAATGGAATGGGATGGAAGAGGAGGATTTCATATTACATCTCATTCCATCCTAAACAGTAAAAATGAAAAACCTTCGATTTGAGGGGTTTAGTATAGAATGTAAAATGATAAACAAATTTACACTATATTAAATTATAAACCCTTCATCCAAACAACATTTCACTATATTACATTATGAACCCTTTCATCCTTCCTAAATAACAATTTTCTAATATTACATACATTTACGTTCTATTTCATTATAAACCATTCAATTTCATTCTATTCGATTAAAAACTTTACTTTCAACTAAACATAACCTAAATCTCTAGCAACACCTCTATTTAAGCAATTTCTTTATAAGTTGGCTTTACTTGATATTCATTAAGCTCTAACTTGGGGGTTGTAGCGCCCCAAATTAGGGGTTAGAATATTAAAGGAAGTTAGTACGAATTATGTTTGTTATTTGCTTATTAAATA
>JAOSBK010000204.1:26608568-26630589 GCA_027568895.1 Erythroxylum shatona | reverse complement strand
ATGATGTGATGTATTGTAAGCACTGTTTGAGATGTTGTGTGTGAACTAGTCTGATTTGATTGTACTGTCTTGGGTGGTATCCACATATCCTCCCAGGGGGTATTTGGGTGTTACAGTTGAACAAATTTTATACTAAAATATTCAATATTTACACATGTACAAAGTTAGTTTTTTGGTAGTTATTTTGTTAATTAGTTACTGAAATGATTTTGTATAAACACGATGATGAACTACAGCTGTAGAGCATGAGTGAATGAAATAATCTTCTGATACAACTTGTTCATACATTAAGATATTTATATATAAACATTATGTAGTATAATTTTACATAAATAGTTCATTTATAATACTCAGTCTATTTTATATATATCTTTAATATAAGTTAGAATCATTCAAAAAATATAATTATACTAAAATTATCATTTTCAACTAAGATAATTCATTACTGACATGATCTAAAACATGATTTTATTTTACGTCGTATTTTATAATATTTCTTTTTAGTAGAGAACAACAAATACAAACACACTCATATTCTAGGTCATATATTTTATTATTTTTGTAACTTATTTTAGTGAGAAACACGGGTATAGATATGCTTGTATTTTAAGTTGTGTTCTCTTTGAAAACTCTTTTGTCATTTAACATGGCCTCTAAGTTGCCTATTTCTTCATCTTTGTTTTCTAAAAAAGAACATGTTCTAGTACATAGCCTTGCTCATCCAACACACTAAAAAAATGCTTATATTTCTTTTAAAACTGTTTAAAATTGTATGCTTGTGTATATGAGATATACTCCAAAATAGGTCAGGTTGTAGTCATGTCTAACATTTAGAAATATAGATCAAGTTGAAGAAATGTTTGAATATCTCAGTAGTAATTGGCTTTGTTAACATGTTAATTGTATTCTTTAAAATATGATTCTTTTCCAACAAGAGTTATCCAGATGCAATCAATTCTTTTATATTATGAAACCTCACATTTTTGTTTTGTCCTCACATGGTGCATATGATTCTTTTCCAAATAAATGATACTTTGAATATCACGATGCACTTGAATTTCATCTTGATTAGTGTCCATCTCCTTTGCTAACCATGTAAGACAAAATAGCAGCCTCAACTACTACCATGTGTTGTACTTTAATTGTAGACAATAAAACTATAAATTGAATTATTGATTTTTAACACATAGACCTCCTATAAGAGTAAAAAGATATGCTTTAGTAGTTATCTTGTTATCTAAATTGCCTATATAATCTGAATTCACACATCCAACAAATGAAGGAATACTTTTACCTATATTAAACATAACATCAAAATTTGTTGCACTTCTTAAGTACTTGAATATTTATTTGACTACTCCCTAATAATGTCTTTTAGCTTTCATTATGAACTTACTAATATGAATAACAATAAAATCCAAATTTGACCTAGTGCAAACCATTACATACATACATTAAATATCTAATGGTGCAAACATAAGAAATCTTAGACATATCTTTAACCTCTATTTGAAAAACCTAAATGGACTGGCCAATAGAGTACTCATCAATTTAACTTTGCTCATTCCACCTTCTTAATATAGCTGCATCAAAATAATTATAGCTTTTATCTTTTTAATTAATCATTTGAATAATTTATTTTAGTAAGACCCAATTACTTCATCTCAAATTTCTTTTCCCAAAAAGATCTTTAGCTCATTCACACCATACCTATTGTTTGCATCAACCAACTTATCATCCACATACAGTAGAAAAATAAACAAAAAATCAATAAAATTCTTAATATGCCAGTAGGAATCATACTCACATTTCTTATGCCAAATCATATAATAGCTAATCCTTTTATACTATTACTATGGAGACTACTTTAATCATAAAATGACTTCCTTAGTTTATATATCAAGTGTTACTCAACAGGTTAAATTAAATCCTTCAAATTGTTGCATGTAAATCCACTCCTCCTTGTCACCATAAAAAATGATTTTCACATTCATATATATATATATATCCTATTGAAAGTGTGTATGACCACAAAAGAGAAAGCTTATCATAATCAATCTCCTTTTATTTTACACATCTTTTTCATAATAGTCGAATCTTGAAATTTTTTTCTTCTTCTTCTCATATTGTTGGCTTCAGTATGCATATTCACTTGCATCCTATAGGCTATGAGGAGCTTCACTAGTTCCCTTGTCAGGTTCATATGCAAAGACTCATTTCTCCATTGTAGCTCCTATAATCGATCTTTATCTTCACTAACTATAGTCTCTTAAAGGGTAACTAGATCCTCATTACTAATAATAAGTGTGAAAGATACTAAGTCTTCACAACTATATCTATTTAGAAGTCTAATTATGTTTCTCATTCTATCTATGATTATACTATAATACTACTCTCCACCTAGCATAGTTCTTATATATACTAAACCAAAATTTCCAGTATCTCTAACATCTACTTCAAAACTTTTCAATTCCACTTATATAACCTTTAAACTAGTACTGCTCTTTATTGATTTGGCATATCATATCAATACATTTTCTTCAACATATATTACTTATTAAACACTATATCCCCACTATTTAACCATCTTCTTTGATATAGAGTCTTAAGACTTATTTCCCTTAATATAGTTTGCACAGCTAATAAAGATATACTTTTTTTTTCTTTGGATCCAATTTACACCTCTCATCACCGAAATTAGTACATATGCAAGATAACCAAAAATCATCAAATTCAAAAAAATCTACCTCATTCTCTATCCACCTCCTTCACTGCTCCTCCTTCCAATAAAGTATATGTGATATATTGATGAGGTAACACGTCATCTTCATTGTTTACCCTAAAAAATTTAAGGAACCCTACATTTATTCTTAAGAACTTAAACTTTTTAGTTATAGATCACTTCATTTTCTCTAAGACATCATTCTACTTTAGAGTTTTACCAATTATGTAATGCCTCTAAATGTCATATCTTCATAAAATTTTTGAAATTGTGTTTGCATGCTTAATTTTGTTTTATGATCTCAAGTACTTGGTCTTTTTGTTTATCTAATTCTTTGCCTCTGCCTTTCATGCCTTGAACTTTGTAAAGACCTCATATTTATACTTTATAAAGTATACTTAGAATTTTCTCAGAAAAATTATTGATGAAGGTTAAAGATCTGCTTAACAATAACTCTCTAGTAAGATCATCTACATTGTGATACATATAATTTAAAATTCATTCAATTTTGTACTTTTATGTCTTAAATGTCTCCTTAAACTATTTATCAAGAACATAAAACTTTTGTAAGTTTAACTTATAGTGTTTGACACCCTTTAATGAGTTTTTCTTATGAAATTTTATTGATTCTCACTCACCAAGATGGTTCAATCATACGTTCCAACAACGTAGTATTATCTTCCTCTGATTCTACTAAAGCTACTTGTCCATCTAACAATTGTATTCCACATTAGTCTATTGTTTTTCTTGTCAATTATGGCTATTATAACATTCAATGCACCCTTAACCACTCTAATATTGTCTTTATTAATTTTATAGACAAACCCATTCATATGTAAGTTACCCAAAAAAAGATCAAATTCTCCATCAATCTGGTACTTTCCTAATATAATGCAATGTCCTAACAACACCATTAAATATCTTGTTATTATCATGTCATATTAGGATAATTTCACATGCTTTACATCTCTTAATTGGCTAGAGCCAAAGCTGTCAAACGTGTGACATAAACTAAATTCTCTTTTGGTGTCACATGATCTAAGCATCCTGAATCTAGAATTTATGAATCCTTCAATTATTTATCAAAATATAGACCATATTTATATTATTGCAATCTATATATCTATTCTACACTATTTTAACACACCTTGATGAATCATCAGTCTTCCTTTCGTCTACTTCTTATTTGTGATGTCCTTCCTAATATGCACAGTTTGCTCACATTTATTGTACCAGACTATCTTCTTACCCTTAAGTTTATATCTATAACTCCTCTCAAATAAGTCATTTATGCTTTCTCCTACCATCTTGATCTCCACTTATACATAGCCTTTCACCCTGAGAGCTTTCACTGGTATCTTGTCTTTGTTGGCCATAAGCCAATAACACAATAGTTATGTCTTGAACACCAATTATCTCCTCTTTGACGTGAGAATGGTCATCGGACACTTGGAAGCACAACTCTAACACGAGCTAGAGTCCTTTCAAAATATAATTATGCTAAAAGCACAATTTTTAAATAAAATAGTTCGTCACAGACAAGGTTTGAGATATGATCATGTTTTACTTTTTTCTTTTAATAGAAACTTGAGCACATACACACTCATGTTTTAAGTCATGTGCTCCACTACTTCTCTACAACTTTTTTAATGAGGAACATAGACACACACGCATATTTCAATTCATGTTCTCTTTAAAGTCCCTCTGTCATTCAACTTGCCCTTTAATTCACCTATTTTCTTACCTGTGTTTTTGCCTTTAATTTCTAAAGAACATGCCTTAATACATGATCGTGTTCAAACCATGTTCATCCAATACACTCCTAAAAATGTATATATTCTGCTATGAACTTTCTAATGCATACCCACAAAAAAAAACAATCATATAACCAACCCAATAAAATATATGTAGGGTGATACAACATGCATATACATAAAGTGATACAATATTTACATACATAGAATAAAACGAATTTGAAAAGTATATATACTAGAATCGATTTTTTTAGGGACTTATAATCATTATCTTTCAAGTAATTATCAAATAAGCCAACAAATGCACTCAATAATTCGTCAATAATTTGAATTAAAAAATTGGTCTAATGAAAATATTTTTTTAAGTTTGGCATGTCTCCACCTGTTATTATAATCAACAGGTAAAAGAACAAGCATATATTTAATATGCGTGGCAATTGCAATTCAAGATTTCATCGCCCTGGTCGAATGCATTTTTGCTCTTTACATCTGACAGACGAAAAGTTATTCACCAAAAGAAACATATGTGGCTACCATAACTCCAACAGGTCAATTTTAGAGATTACACTATTCTTTTAGCTACGAATGGTTTCCTGTAGGGTTCAAATTTTTTTCCAACTAATAATGGAAGTATTCAGGCACAATACGTACACCTTTATTCAAAATATGACATTGCTGCTTCGTAAACCCCAAACGTTTTATGTGAGACCAAACTTTGGGCCATTTTCAAACATGTATTACTTGTATAATATGGTAATTGGCAATTGATGGGCATGCCACGTTGTATATTCCAAATTGGCTTAATCATTGATATCCATAATTAATTAATTATTCATTAACTACTTGGAAATTGTTCCCACAATCACCACTGGGAATTGTATTTAATACATTTAAGCAAGGTCACAGTAGATAATCTAGAATATTAAGTACAGCTTTGAGTCGCTCACGAGCTATTCAATCATATTCCTAATATACTAACTAATGAGGTTAAGTGTTGAAAAAATGAAATGAGAAGAAGAGAGGCGTGCATATGGGAAGCAAAAGTCGACATTTGGCATACAGGGAAGAGCAAAACTTTGGTGTATGTTCTGTTACCACAACTTAAATCCTAAAGATAAATAGATAAGTTTCTGGTACTAATATCAGATTGTTTACCATTAACTAAGTTACTTTCAAAGCATCAAATTGATCGAAACGTCGTACTGTCAAACTTTATCAACATTTCACTTCGATAAAAAAAAAACTCTAGGAAACAGGTATTCCCAACCCTTGATTAAACCCTTGTCGCAGAGCAGCTTATTATTAAGCAAGCAAGAGTCTTTTCTGATAAGACATTAACAAACTATTAAATACTCCTAACCCAAAAATAAAGAAGCCGAATTCCTACAGAGTTGTAAATACACATTATTAGAGCAGCTAAAACGTGGGACCTAATATTTCATCAGTAACATAGTAGTGACTCTGTTGAACATTATTTTATCATATGGTCAACTTTGTTGAGAAAGTTGCCATAACTACAGTCCTCAAGAGACTCTTGTTAAGGGAAAGAAACGACAAAAAGAGTCATTAATTAAAGGAGGGTCAAGACCTTATCTTTTACTCAATTGAAAATCCAGTTAGGTTTTTGCATCTTTTGACGGAGTAGAATTGGTCCCAGCTGAGAAAAGAGTACCGAAAGGAAAAACAAGAAAATATATATAATACAGTGAACTTGGAATATTCTATTTTCAATGGTAGTGGCTAACGTTAGAGAGAGTCACTGTGCCATAAAAGCAGCCAAATTAAGAACAGAAACAATAATGTGCGACAGTGTAAGACAGAGAGTGAAGATGCCGACAGTGGTAAGCACATAGGCATCAAGTGTAATGAAAAAGATGGGAAACCAAAGTCATTGCTTAGGAGAAAGAGTGGAGTTGCAGGAATTACATGAGCAGGCGCACAAACGCAAAAAGGCCTCGAGTAAAGACTAAAGAGATAGAATCTGACAGGTTTAAGAGGACAACTACTGTGCTGTGGACCTACGACCATTTCCTTGCACTCTCCCTTTTTGTGACCCCCACACGGAAAAGGAGCCACCTTCTTTCCTCTCTCACTGATTATCTTTGTGTTAAAACCTTAAACCCTAGTTCAGGGTTTCTGTTATTGGGATCCAACAACCCCATACTAAGCCAAGCTTAGTATTAGGCTTAAGGTTGCTGGAAGATTCCAAACAAAGCAAACGTCAAATCCTAACCCTTCTTCGCTAGCTGGTCATCTCTTCAGTAAACACATGTCCTTAAGCGGTTTCTTATGAGGTTAAAGGAGATCGGATCCCAGAGGTTGGAGATAACACCAAACAAGCCCCAAAGTGGAGATGAGAGGCAATAATTAGGAGCTGGACCAGTGTGCAGGCTACGGGAGAGAACTAACATGACCTTGTCGGTTGTTCTGCAAGAGTACCTTCTTCTGTAGGAGTGTCGTCAGTGTCTTTGTGACTATTCAATGTTTATTCGTACAAAGCCCACAAAACCAAACACACCTGTTCCTTTGATTGCATTCTATGGCATTGGATGGGATATAGGAAGCAATCCTCCATCTCACTTTTCTGCTAAGATTAAGCCTTAAAATCTCAACCCTAATTGCTATGTTTACATCGACTGCAGATATGAGCCTTGTGGTATTTACAGCTTTTTAACATCAAATCTACAGTGAAGTTGATCAAATTATCAAGGTAAGTCATAGGCTTATAGCTAGTTAAATCTAGCAGGGGTCCACGAAGCTTTCATTTTGAAACTTGGGATTTCAAGATCTTTCTGTTCATTTAATTTTTCTTAAATAAAATCCTGGGCTCCTCCTGTCATTAATCTCCTCTAGGTCATCTAATCATTTGCCCATGTACTGCTCAATAACTTGCTTATCTCTACAGGCATAAGGCTGAGATTAGTGACATGGGTTGTTGGCTTTTGCACCCATATACGTCAAAATCAATGCTATAGTTAAGAGAGTACCCTTCAGAGTGACCGAGTGATTAGCTCTTTGATCAAGCTTGTTGTTTGATAAGATGGCCTGAATTAGGGCTAAGAAGATCACACGCGGGAACTTATAGTTTCTCTGTTGAAATCAAGGAAAACAACGGCAATGATGCAGTAGAAAGAAGGGTTTGGTAGATTCAAGTCTTTGGATAAATAGTGAATCCAGTTTCATGGCACTGAGAGGCCAAGATAAAGCAGGTATGCCAGGCTCTTTGTTCTACAATCCAATGAATAGAGATTCCCCCTCCAAAGTCCCTTCTGCATCTATAGTTCCAGGTTTAGCAGAAAGAAGAAAAGATCATCAAAGTGCTACAACTCAAATCCTTGACCAACAAGGTCATATTCTTCATCAATCTCAGAAGACAACAAGAGATGCTGACCAATCCACAGATCCAATACCTGTACCAGAGTCAGCTACAACTGTTACCTCAAGTGCAATCAACGCAGACCCGACTCCAAGTAGATCGATTTCAAGATCTCCTCCACTAACATTGACGACACCAGCGATTAGTTATCGGGAATGTTTAAAGAACCATGCTGCAACTATGGGAGGACATATCGTGGATGGGTGTGGAGAATTTATGGCAACTGGTGAGGAGGGCAAACCTGAATCTTTGAGATGCGCAGCTTGCGGATGCCATAGGAATTTTCACAGAAAAGAGATCGATGGAGCGCCAAACTATTTAGCTAATTCTCACCATAATAATAATAGCCAAATAACTGCCCTACCTCATCATCATCTTCATTATCGGCAAGTCAGCACTTCACTCCCTCAACCGCAAACTTCTTTTCACCAGCATCTGAGACAATATCTTGGAACAACTCCGACTGCACCAATAATGATGGCCTTCGGAGGAGCTGCAGCGGAGTCATCAAGTGAAGATCTCGACATATTCCAGTCGAATTTGCAAGTGCAAGCATCAATCCATCCGTCTTCATCGTCAAAGAAGAGGTTCAGAACGAAATTCAGTCAAGAACAGAAGGAAAAAATGATGGAATTTGCAGAGAAATTGGAGTGGAAGATCCAAAAACAGAATGAACATGAGGTGCAACAGTTTTGCTCTCAATTGGGTGTTAAAAGAAAAGTTTTCAAGGTCTGGATGCACAACAACAAGCAGGCAATGAAGAAGAAACAACCTGAAGAAATTTGAACCCTTGTAAGGCACTGTTCATAGGTTGGAAGGCATATTAAGTCAAGAATTAGATTACAATCTGCATAACCAAGACAACAAGAAATTTCTCACTCATCACTAATTTCTATCAAAGTCCACTAGTTTTAATATCCTACATACATTGTAATGCAGTCTTCTAAACCATTCATAGTCATCAAAATCCCATGAATTTGTCATTTTTTTAAGTGAAGCATGCTTGATCTCTCGGTTTTTCTGTTCCATTTTTGATACAAATATGACAACAAAATAGGAAATTGAGAAAGATACTCTCTCCTTTTTTCTTACGAAAAGTAAAGAAAGTTTTAATCTTAGACTTCCCACTTATGTGTCGTATATTTATTATTTCTTTCACATTCTTCTTATAATTTTCAATTTTCTAACTATGGCCCTCTCAATCAATGATAGCATTTTAGATTCCTTGAACTTAACCACAATGTCATTTTAATTCCCCAGTAAAACAAAGCCGGAGCAAACGGGATGTAATTAAAGCATGATAGTGAAATATCAGGCGCCACCACCTCTACGCATGCCTTTTCCTGTTCCTTGGTTTGGAGGGTTTGCAATTGGGAAGTTATACTCAATGTTTCTTCATGTGGCTCTTGATTTTGATGGCGGAAAATGATTGTTTGGTATGATATTTACAAGAAGACAAATAAAGATTGTATGTTCTCTACCTCAAAGTTAACTGGCCATTACCTATGGCTTCATATGGACTTCAATTTCGAGTTCCAAGTTCATTCCTGGTTACTTTGCAAATCAAAAGACAGACTTGATCAGATGGGTATCTTAAAATCTGACTAAGTGATTCGGGGCCTAACACGTCCTTTCTGAAAACCAACCAATGATCGAAACATACCAATCATAGAAATATTTTCTACAGTTACTTTAATTTAAAGCACATAACTGACACTCCGTTTTCTTATTAATGCCATGAAGAATCCAGCAGGAGAGTTTATAATGGCCATCATGAACTTCAGATTTTCACGTTATGTTTTAAGTTCTGAGCGATTGATCCAGAAATCGAAACTCACCATTTTTCTATTAATCTTAAATAGGAACAGTCTTCACAAAATTGGCAGTTGATAGGGAAAATTAATAGGTCTGAACGAAATAAGGTTGCGGAATCCTACTAATATGTAAACATATCAGTTTTTAAAAATGAAAGAAGTCCATATGGTTAATGGGTACAAAAATATCCCTAGTTCTATTTGATATCAGTTCACTTATACAATCTTCAAACTTTAAATTCAACCAAAAATGACAATCTACATTAAAATTACTACGATTATTA
This sequence comes from Erythroxylum shatona, assembly GCA_027568895.1. NCBI lineage: Eukaryota > Viridiplantae > Streptophyta > Magnoliopsida > Malpighiales > Erythroxylaceae > Erythroxylum > Erythroxylum shatona. The sequence goes on along the minus strand of JAOSBK010000204.1, from coordinate 26,620,639 downwards.
TATATTGACATTTAGCACACACATCGTCTTTCGTAAATATAGTATCAAATGTGGCTTTTATATTTAGTACTATTGGTGTTAGACAAAACACCAATTTTGATAGTTAAGGCTATAAATTAAGTTGTTATCATATGTTGAAAAAGTAATTGAGGTGAGGTGAAACAGAAGTATTGAAAACATTTTAGCCTAATGGTTAATCCATTTGCACGCAAGAATTTGTAGGCATTGACATACCAACCTATGTAAGGCTATGTGATTAACATGAAATCCTTGCCTTGAATTTCAGATAACAGGAGAAGGATGCAGTTATAGGTTTGCATGAGAAGGTGGACTCAATTTGTAAGCCAACTTCCGGTAACCCTGCATTGGAGAGTCTGGAACATATATAGAAGATCCAAGGACTCTAAACTGGAAACAATATCTTGCTACAGCTATTTATGTCTAGCCAAGACCTTACTCGAAATTTGTCATTACTAGAAATAGTTCCGATAGACAAACGTAGTCCTCAATTTGAAGAAGTATGCATGATGCAGTGGAGTATCCTAACTAAACGAAGCAAATATTAGATTACTATTTCATTGTGGACATCATGCCCATGATATTTCATAGTAAGGTGGTTTCATAAAATGATTTTACCTAGAGGAAAATCTTATATCGGATATCATAAACACAAAATACTGTTGCACCTTGCAATAATGATGCTAAAGAAATAACTTTATTAGCCATATAATTTGATAACTTGACCTTGTTATACTGTTAAAATCAAAAGGGGAAGCTAGTCATCACATGTGGCATAGTGAATTGTCTAACACATCGTTTGGGAGAAATCAAAAGGACTAATCAGGGGATGAAAATTAAGAAGACAAGCATGGATCATGTGCTATCTAATCAGTCCAGTTGAATTTCTGTCAACATTTTGTATGTCAAAGTGCACATTATGCAAATTCATAAAACCTATGTACAATGAAATTCTATTATTGCTAGGCTCACGAGGTTTATTCTTCCATAGATTCAGAAGTAAACAAGAAAATAGGGAAATCGAAATGGATTTGAATCCCATTTTACCCTAAATTAGAATGGGTTCGACATTGATAATTGAAAACAGAAAGTGCAATAAAACAACTGTATGAAAAAGGAACAGAAGCCAGGGGAAATGTCAGTGACTCACAGATGAACTAATGTACCGAAATTTGAAGTTAGATTCAGAGTTCTGCCGTAGCCTTTCTCATCGCATCTCCGAGATCACTAGTTGTCTTTGACATCTTCTCCTTGGCAACTTCATAGCTACCTCTGGCCTGATCACTCATGCTTCCCTTTGCTGATTCGTAAGCCTCCCCAACATTGTGCATAGCGCGATCAAAAGCTTCTGCTGCATCATCTGCACCACTACCAGTTGCGCTAGACAGTTTATCTTTGAAATCTCTAGCTTTTCCAGAAGCTATATTAACTGCCATGTTAATTTTCTGCTTAGCTTCATCATAGGCATCAGATGCTTTCTCCCTACCAAAATCCATTGCTTCGTCCGTTGCCTCTTGGGCATCAACTGCCTTCTCAGAGGCCATGTTATAGGCATTCCTCGCTCCATTTTTTCTGTTTTCCGCTTCTCCCGCCATTTGATTTTTAACATCATATACTATATCCGAAGCCGAATTCATCAACTTATACTTGGCTTCATCATATGCATTAGCAACTTTATTTCTACCATAGCCCATAGTTCCAGCAACTCTGTCTCCGACATCAGCTGTTCTATCTGAAGCCACGTCTGTAGCAGCATTCAGCTTCTCTTTGGCTTCAATATAGGCATCAGCCGCATTATTTCTCCCATATCTCATTACTCCAGCCGCTCTCTCTTTGATATCATCAGCTTTGTCTGAAGCCATGCCTGTAGCTACATTCAGTTTCTCGTTAACTTCACCATATGCGTCAACCACTTTGTTTTTCCCATAACCCACTGCTCCAGCCATTGTGTCTTTAAGATTACCTGCTCTATCTGAAGTCATGTCCTTAGCAATGTTCAGCTTCTCTTTTGTTTCATCATAAGAATTAGCCGCTCTATCTTTCCCGTAAGTCATTGCTCCGTCCATTCTGTCTTTTACCTCAGCAGCCCCATCCGAAGCCACGTCTTTCACCATTTTCAACTTCTTTTTAGCTCCCTCATAGACATCTGCTTCTTTATCTTTTCCGTATTCTATTGCATCTGTCATAATTTCTTTTGCATCACTAGCTCTATCGAAGGTCATTTCCATAGCCTCAACCCCCATCCCCGACGCAAACTCCTTCAGGTCACCAGCCTTTTGGTGCACTAGGTTGACCGCATCTGCGGCCTTTTCAGAAGCATACCTTGATGATTCTGGCAGGAAAGAATTGATTCACAAGAATATTACATTTATAATATAAGGACCGTATTAAATTACCATAACGTAAAATGAGGGCAATAAATGATCACCGGATGCAACAGAATCCATTTTATCTGCAGTTTTTGTTGCAGCACTCCCAGCTCTATCCATCATAATTTGAGCTGCCTCTCCCCTCTCTTGGCTAAACCCAAGTCCCCTGTGGCCACCAACACAACATTATTCAGAGCTCCATCAGCAAGTATATAAATTGCCCCATTAAAATTTGGGGCCTTTGATTATGCAGTACTATTGTTTAGAAAACATGCATTGAATAGTATGAGGGACGCAGTCAATTAGCAGAAAAAAAAAGGGTCAGCTTCACCTTAATGATAAACAGAAAAGGTCTAAACATTAATATGTCCCTTGTTAATTCAAACCATATGAAATATTATCTATTTCTTCTTTAAGAGAGAGATATTCATCAATAACTTAATAATGGAAGTCTCGACTGAATTTCTATAATCAAAGAAAATATTTTTTTCTCTTGTTTTGGTAGAATAAGACGGCAAACAGCTTGATCCTCTATTACAATAGATAGATATCTTCTGAACTAAGAATTAGCAAATCGGTACTGGTTTGAAATAGAGTTCATGGAAACGTCAGATAGATCTCATGTTTAAGTAGCCTATTTTAAGTCCTGCAGTTCAGCCCACTCACTTACACGTTAATCTATAAACCAAGCTAATGGCAAGTTCATTTTTTATAATAGTAAAACCCGTGAAGGAGAACTTTAGAATTCAGCATTTGGGGCGACATCTCAACACTCAAAATAGCAGAATAGACAATTTATTTTTCTATCGTCAAACAATATGAATAGAACGAGTCACAAAATATGCAATTAATCATTTTCTAGGCCACCATATTCTGATATTCAAACTCACACTCTTCTCAACCAAATGTTATAAACTTGGAGACTTCTAAACTAACACTCTTCTCAACCATAAGTTAAATAGCTACTTCTGTTTCTTCTTCTCTTTCTTAATATAACAAAACATGAAGTAAACTAATTTCTATTCTGATCACTCTACATTAGTAGATACTTTCATAATTACACCAATGTTGGCGTCCAATATCATGATAATAACATTGTTCCTGGTTACGGAAGAAAGTCATTTGAATCCCCAAAAACAATATGACATTAGAAACAGAGAGGGAATTCTGATACGAGTAATTTACTTACTCGGAGGACTTTCCACGGGCCCAATCAGAAAAGGACTCGCCTTTCTCCTTGGCGTTTTGCATGGCTTCTGCCGCGCATTCCTTCACTTTCTCTGCCCCCACATTCACTTTCTTCTCCGCATTTGCCACCACATCCTCGCCGGTGCTACTACTCCAACACCAGCACTCCTCCACCAACACCGCCGCCCAAACAACCACCGCCACCGCTACAACTGTGGCCACTTTTCTCTTCTCCATCTCTCTGTCAAACGGGTAAAAGTGTTTTCGACTGCCCTTGATCAGTTTTGTTCTTTGTGCTGTGAATAGAAAGAAGAAGCGTCAAGAGCGGAATGAAGAAGAAATAACGACCGATGAGAAACAGTTAGATGGGATCCACGTGGCATTAGGAGGATTAACGTGGCGACAGTAGGGGACGCCTCTTCCTGCGTTTCTACCACGTGTCGTATGTTGAGGCTATTGCTGGCAGCAGTTTGTCATAGCTTTTTGGCTTCGGAACAAATTGGTATCAAAACTCGCCTGTTGTACTACTATCCTTCTAGAGAGGATATATCTAAGGTTTCTTAGTATGTTTGTAACTTTCCTATTATCAAAAAAAAAAAAAAGTTACTCTTTCTACTACGGGTTTGGCTCCTCATTCAATGCAGAGGCATCTCCTAACGTGTTACAAAGTAAGACGCGCTTCATCCTTTTACATGATAGTCTTCATGCGATCATCTTATTCTTAACCCAGGCAAGAATACGACGAAAGTATTAAATAATTATAGACAATAACAAATGCTTAAGAATTATGATGAAATACCATTTATTTCTTTTTAAAAAGTATACAAAGAATTTCCTCTTTTCTCTATCTCTTAGAGAAAGACTCAAATAAGTTATTTATCTTCTAGCTTTATAATTTAAAATTCTAATTGAAGTAAATTAACTAGACCACCTCTATCATTATCAGATTACATTATTAATGACATCATCATCAAAATAGGACTCTATCACATTTCAACTAACAAGATAAGGTATTATATTTAATTAGAAAAGATATATACATATTCATGAAAATTTTCACTTTCTTCAAATGATTTTTATCCATTGATGGTGAGTTATCCAAGTCCAAAGTCTTTCATAGCACACTAGTTTGGTTCAATACTTACCTATATCAAGTCCATTAGTTATGATTCATCTATTTGAGCATATGTTAAATCCATAGAGCTCTCACATGTCTCCCTTATGCATGTGATCTCATTAATCTTTAACCCAAGGTCTATCTCAAGCTATCTTTTGATCTCACATTCGAATCTTGCATCTTGTCGAAGATTTCCGCCAATATGTGCTAATGCATGCCAACTCATTGACAATGTCTATTTTCTTGCCTACTCACAAATCTTTGCCTTGTTTCCTTATTTTGAGTGTCAAATATTAGTCAAGGCTTATTAATGCATGCACGATTTTACTATTAAGATTTAGGGGTCTAATAAGCCACCTCCATAAGACGAACTCGACACTTTCGTCAAAATAATTAGTGGACACTCCTCCAAATGAGATTCCCTCAAAGACTTCTTAATTATTAGCACATCTTTCATGTAACATTTTGCCTCTCTGTCAAGTTTGTTTTTACTTTTGTTTGGACACTCCTTCACAAGGTTTATTGTGCCTAACATAACATAATTATTGAGGTAGACTTCTTGCATCGACTCTTCCTATCCTTCTTCTTGATTCTTTATGATCATAAAATTCATTTGCTCCTCACTCATATTCCGTTTTGGGCATTCACAAGCAAAATGCGACCCTTCACAAATAAAACAAACAATATCCCTTTTTGTTTGTTTCTTAGACTTGCATTGAGAAAATTCACGTACCTTCTCCTTGCCTTTATGAGAGCTATTCTATGTCTCATTATTCTGCTTGCCTTTATTGCTAATTCGAATTAATTGTGACAATTGGAGATCTATCTAGGCATCTGCAGCCATTATTGTGCTTAGAAGGAATTTCAAGGTATGTCTATGAAACTTCATTTATGCTCAACCTTTTAAGTTGTTTATGAATTTGAACAACTTGTCTCAATCAAATTATGCACATACAATGTCAAAAATGTGAATTTTCTCACATACTTCTGCATCAAGTCATCTTGCTTTAATCTCTTTAAATCTTCCCTTATGAGCCATGAAGTATTATTTGGGAGAAACTGATCCGTTAGCTCCTTCATCTTCTCTCAAGTGTCAATGAGAAGTCTACTCGCACTAATGTCACTGGAAGTTCTCGTTCTTCACCATAGTTTTGCATCCTCCACCATATATGTACTCATGAATGACACTTTCTCTAAATTGGGTACTTTTGTCACTGCAAAGTATCGCTTCATGTCCCAAAATTTTTTTTGAGCTTCTTAGCATTCTGTTTGCAATCAAAAACTTAAGACTCTCATACTTTCACCAAAGAGTTTTCAACACGCCCAATATCCTATGTTGCAATGGTATGCCTTAGGATCGTTATCTCAAACCTAGAATCCTTTTATGCATTCAATAATTTCGTTATTTGATGGTTCAATTATTAGATCTGTGCCTATCTGTTAACACACTCTATCAAATTGTTGTCTCCCGCCTTATCGATATTTTGAATTTGATACCAGTTGTGGCACCCATATATACTCCCTGGGAGGATATTGCAATTGCCATACATACAGAACCTACAGAATACAAAACATTCCAAAACATACGAAACACTTCATACATGCATTTCCAGAATCTTAAACAAACATACATTATATCACATTTACTTAATACAAATTTGTTTCAAAAACAGAAACTAGTTTGAAACATAGTTATTACAAAAACTTACAATATTTCGGAATCATACATTTTATAAACAAGCCAAAATATGCTCAAAATATATTTTTATCAAAACAAGACTGAGACGAGTCAAAGACTCATACTCCGTTAGCCATTGCGGTCGACTCGTCTCAGTCTTTATAATCTTCATTCTGAACTTACACGGGACAAATCCACCATGTTAAGTGTTACAAAGGTCACCTTGGAGACTCGAACTTTCACCTGAAGTTGCTTGTTCACACCCTTTTCACGGCAATCTCACTTAGATCCGTTAAAGTAAAACTCAGCCTTTCCTCAACCCTCGAAGTGTTTACCTAGTACACACTCAAACAAACAACACGGAAGCAGTAAAGAAATATAGGCAACAAGGAAACACACAGAGATACGGTCAAAAGATCAACTTTATATTACTTTCCCTCAAAGAATACAAAGAATGCTCTCTCTGATCGAATGACAAAATTCCCACCCAATGGAATATCAAGAGCAAAGCTCGAATGAGCTATATATAGGCACCCTAGCCTGGAGTCACAGATTCCCACTAAATCTGTACTACCCAAGATCACGTCTATCCTATCAGATAAGATAACATAAACCAATTGAATGACACCCCCATCCAAATAGGATTTTAACTGATAACATAAGATCTAACAAGATAACATAATTGTTATTTAATTAGTGTTTTGTATATATTTGTTCGTAATTGATTTCTTTTTAGTTATTTTGTGATCTTTTCATTTTTTGTTTTATGTTTAAAAAAATCGATATGGACAGAAGTAATTTCTTTTATAACTCATATTCTTAATCTTATAACAATGTTTGGATTGATAAACCTAACTTTTGTTATGGATGGGATAATCATCATAATTACTTCCATAATAGTTTGCAAGACGCACAACAATTTTCGTACAGATTAGAAACTTCCTATCACGACTTTGGTCCATCTCTGGAAAAGTTGATTAATATTGTGAAAACTAATACTTTGCAATTGCAGGAGAATACTCTACAATTCCAGAAGGATGGAGGGCAATTTCCAAAAAAACACATGGTCTAGCACTCAAGATCGGAGAGCCAACATGATTCAGGTGCATCTTTAGAAGAACTTGTTAAAAATGTTGTTGCTAACAATTTACAATTTCAACAAGACATGTGGCAATTTCAACAAAATATGCAGCAACAGTTGCAAGAATTTCGACAAGAGACAAAAGCAAGTGAATAGAGCATGGAACACCAAATGAGTTAGATGACAATAAGGCTCAGTCGCCTAGAATTGCAAAGTGAAGAGGAGCAGCCGTTTCAACCAGAGGTGTACCCAATTGAAGTCTATGCAGAAACTTTACAAAGTGATGAGGAGATTGAGAATTTTGAGGTCAACCCTCAACAAATGGCTTGTGTCAAAGAAGTTAAGAAAGAGCTCGAAGCCGAAAGGGGCACATCTTTTAGCTCGGAGGTAATTACTGAGTCCATGATTATTTTTTAGACTAACTCTTTACCTTTACATAACATATTGGAGGAATTAAATGATAAAGAAAAAGGTAAAGAGATGTTAGAAATATTTTCGAAGTGTATGGACTCAGTTGGAATTGAAAATCTGAGGATAGGGAAGACGCTGAATGAGGATGATGATCAACTAAGGCCCTATCCGGAACTACCTCACATGGAGGAGCCGCATGTGACAATTGAAAATCACAATTTTGTTACGTGAAGAGGAAACAAGGAGTTGAGCTGGTGACCCTAAACAAAAGCACTTCTTGGGAGGCAACCCAAGGGAAGTAAATTTCTTTTCCTTTACATTTCCGTATTACTTTTTATTTGCATGTGTGTTTTTGAATTTGTTTGTTTTACTTGTTTTTAAGTTTTCAATCAAAATAAGAGAAAGAATAAAACAAAGAAACAAACATTTTCTCATTTTCTATTGCTTCTGGGATTATATAGTTATGATAGAGTATGAATTGACTAGAGAATTTCATAGCAACTTTATCCTGTACTTTTGCTCTTATGATTGGTCGATATGCATTATCTTTAGAAGAGTAGTGACTAATGGTAGACAAAGTTGGTGAGATTTTGAGCTTTATTTGACTGAAACATCCATATTAGTCTCACTACCTTTTGATAATGTGTGACCTTCATGACATGTACATCCCAATTTTGTATTGAATTTCTATTTGAGGCCATACTTTTATCACATGCATTAACATGGACATAATTAGGCATTCTTTGTTTTTCATAAACTACATTAGCCAAATAATCTATCCTATTGACATAATTTTTCCCTTGATAAACCCCTTTGAGCTTTAGCTTTTCTTTTTGTATCAACCATATTACATGCTTTATACTTAACCAAATGTCCTACCCAAGCTATAAAGCTAATGGAACATTTGTGATTGGTGAGTTTGTGGAGGAACAAAGGTGTAAGTGTGGGGGTGTACATATATGTGGGTTAGTTAATGTTAGGATGTTTTGTTATGTCTTATCATTGAAATTCCCATGTTGATGTAGTTTATTTTAATTTTTATAAGAAAAAGAAAAAAGAAAATAAAATAAAATGAAAAAGAAAGAAAGAAGAAAAAAAGAATGAAAGAATTTGTTTAAAATAAATGTATCAAGGAGGAATTGCATATGTGTTGAAAAGTTGTTTATGGTTTATGGATCTTCTTAGAGTTGTAATGAATGTGTTATTTGAGTATGTTGAATATGAGGTAGATGTTGGCTTGGAAGGTTCACTCTTGTGATTTCAGTGTATTGTTGACATAAATTGTATGAGTGATTGCTTTGGATTGATATATGCTTCATGTGGTTTATGCGTGAAAGCTGAATGGGGTGTGAAATATAAATGTTGCATTTGTCTTAGTTAACAGTACCTAGTTTTTGATGAGTGTTGCTTTGTTTCACTAGCTTTGTTGACTTTCATGCTACTTAACCCAAATATATCTCACCTTACCTTTGCCTACATTACAACCCTAAAAAATCCTTTGATTCGTAATTTTACGTGTGAACATTAGTGGTGGAGAAATGAAATAATATGCAAAGTTGTGGATTGTCATGATCATGAATGGTATTAAGTGTATCAGTGGATATATTTTAGTTAAACACATTTTTTGAGTCTACCATTAGATTGCTCAGTTTTAAAGATGATGAACGTTGATTGATCATGAGTAAAAGCTTGGAATGTTGACATCTTACTATGATTTTTGGAAGTCACTCGTCTTTGCTTATGGTTGTATATTCTTAGAAAATATGGGAATTGGGTAAATGTTTTTGGGCCTTTGAGCTTAATTTGGATGTTTTGCTTGAGGACGAACAAAAGCTAAGTATGGGGGAAATTGAAATGTTTTTAATTGTTGATATATTTAATTATTTACACTTAGGGATTAATGATACGAAAATGCTTAAGATACTCACTTTAATTCATATATGATTTTAGGTACAATTTTGAAGCGAAGAAATTAAAGTAAGTTGAAAGAACCACATATGGGTCATTTTTTGAATTTATTTTCGCTTGTCTTCATGAAGGAAGAAAAAAATAAATAAAAGACAAGAAAAATGGAACAAGCTTGGAAGCCAACAATATAAAATGACAGAAAATAAAGTGCAAAAAGGCAATGCAGATGTCATGTCACATAAGAGAGGCGGCGTTAAACGCAACATATGCTGCGTTAAATGCATGCGTATGCTACAAAAAGCAATGCTGCATTTAAGCAGTGCCCTAGCAGAAGCATGAAGAAGGTTTAATTGAGTGTGACCCTTATTCGTCACATCAGATGCAATAGTAGATGTTACAGTGGGGTGCAATAGGTGTGGGTGTGAGATGCAGGCGCAGGTGTGCTACGATTGGCACCTTGGTGGCTATGTAGGGAGGCTAGAACTTACGAGAAGAGGAGACCTGCGTGCGTGACAAGAGCTGGGAGGGTTTTGAAGTGAACAGTGTTTGAGACCTAAAAAATCCCATGCTTATTCATCAAATCAATGAACAGTAAAAATTGAGAGAAGCTTGCGACAGTAAGGAGAAACCAAGGAATAGGGGCTGAAGCATTTTTCTGAGAAAGACGTAAGAAGGGCTAGGAATCCTAACGCTGGTTTGGAGGTGACATCAACGTCGACGACCCGGTTTAAGTGTTTTTTATTATTTTGTTGTTTCTTTCTCTCATTAAAAATTGATTGTGTTATCCTATGTTAATTAATTTGAGTTTTGTTTATAGATAATCGGATTTTCATTATTATTCGGTTATTTATGTATAAACCCATTGAGTATTGTGAGATGATGATTTTAATGCGTTCATTGAATCATTAATTGCGAACCTATTGCTAGAATTTTGATATAATCCGTAATTGTTATGTTGAAATTTATGTGTAGTGACTAATGATTTATAATCATTAGGGATAACATGAACTAGGTTAAATGACGCATCGTATGTAGTTGTTGCCTTGATTAATCAGTTTTCCTAATTCGTAATGCTACTGCCTAATTAAATCTAGAGATCGTATCCTAGGATGTTCGGTGGTTAGGTTTAATTAATGATCGTATCTTAGTTAAACAAAACCTAAGGGAAAACTCGGGTTAATTTGTAACCCACGATTAATAGTTGCTAGGAGAGGTTAAAGAACAACAAATTAATAAAATATGCTCAGTTAGGGTGTAGGCCAAGATTGAACTAAAGAATTGGGGTTTCTATCGAATTCCCCACTTTTATCTTTTTTTTGTATGTTTTCTTTAATTTGTTTTTATTAGTTAGTTTTATTTTCTTCTTTCAAAAATCCAAAACCCCCAGTTTAGTGTAAACATCGGTTAATTTCATTTCATAAACTTTATACGCACTCTCTGTGGGATCGACCTAGACTCACCACTACTATAGTAGTAAGTCTAGTTATTTTATTTTGACAAGCGTTACGATGCGCGGTCAATATGCATCTTTTTTTTTGAACCCATAGGATAATTTTAAGCCCAGAGTCTGTTGCTAGTGAAATAATGAAATAGCACCAAATTAAAATTGGAATAACTTATCTGTAACTGCAAGGTGTCTTAAAAATCACCGCCTTAAGTTAGAAATTCCATCTCTACAGTGCAGTAGGACAATAAGATTTGAATCCAAAATTAACGTCTCCTCCACCAGATTCGGTGCACTCCAAAGGATAGAGTTAGGAATTGTCTTCGTGAAATATGCAATAAGTTATGAAAAATATATGGGCCTAAGGTAGTTGTCTATAAAAGAAGAAGATAAATACAAGTCGTGTGAGAGATGAAAAAGCAGATAGAGCTCGTCTGTCTTTCAGAGGATATATATATATATATATATATATATATATATATAAAACATAAAGGAACTTTAATAATAATAATCGGCATTAACGTATAACATTACTAGGTAATTACTGGATAATAACACTGGTGAGGGCCATAACGACACACCGGATGAAGAAGCGGGAGATTAGGAGGAACACTAACAAAGCAACATTGGTTAAAAGCAATCCCACAGGCGGTGTAACATCCCATCACCAATGGGAAGGGTAAAATAGTAATTTGGAATGGGTTATGAGTGATTAAACTTGTCTCAACATGTTCATGCATAATATGGCCTCCATATATACATGAATAGAATTTTTTGCACATGCACATGACTGTACATGCATTCATGACATTTCCCGGTATATGTGTCTCTAATGTGTTTATTGTGAAAAATATGAT
>JAOSBK010000204.1:26590989-26608468 GCA_027568895.1 Erythroxylum shatona | reverse complement strand
AAATTAGATCTATGTTAAAATTTAAAAGGATATCAACGTAAATTTTTTATAATAAATATTTTGTGTCAAATAATTTATTCACTCTAAAACTTAATTAATAAGAGGTTCCAAATTTATATTTAATCTTAAGTAATATTTTTTCTACAAAACTTTTTTTGTATTCAAATAATTTCCTAATGTAAAATTATAAATAAGAATAAAGCTCCCTAATTTACATTATCTAAGTTAAAATAAAACTTCCTAAGAATAATTATGATTAAGTACTAAATAAATTTAATCTAAAAAGCAAGTTAAAATAATCAATGACTTCAAATGAAAGTAAGAAATTATTTTGACAAATAGCAAAGAGTATACTTTAAGCCCCTCCTTGCGATGCAATTAGAGCATTAAAGGGTTACATTAATTCTTAATACTAAGATTTAGAGAACAAATTAGAGGCTAGGAAAGTACCTAGATAAATAGTATAAGAAGATTCAATGGACTCCTATGGTAACGAATGAAGACACCTAGTAGGATGAGAAAAGTTATAAACATTTGGAAAGATTGCTGAAGAATGTTATTATTAGGAATTAAACATTAAACTAACGGAAATCTAGGGTTTAGATTATTTGTTCCGATTATCTCATGTCTACCTTATTTTATAAGTATTTATTTATTTAATTTTTTCTATCTCATTTATTGTCTATTGCATTTATTGAAAAGATTGATGTTAATAAAATAAAGTAGGCATAGGTTCTTAGATCAAACCTAATGGATAGGGACAATGTATCACCTTTAAAAAAAGTCAAATAAAATAATATATAAATAAAAAAAGCTAACAAAATTTGGATTTAATCATCATCACAAAAAGGGCGATAACTATAACGTGTGTTACAAAGGTCACCTGGAAGACTCGAACTTTCACCCGAAGTTGCTCGCTCACACCCTTCAGTCTCACTTAGATCTGTTAAAGGCCTTTTCCCAACCCTTGAAGTGTTTACCTCGCACACACTCGAAGAAACAACGCGGAAGCAATAAAGAAATATAGGCAACAAGGAAACACACAAAGGTACAGTCAAAAGACTAACTTTATATTACTTTCCCTCAAAAAATACAAAGAATACTCTCTCCGAATGACAGAATCAATGAATGAGAAGAGCAAAGCTCGAATGAGCTATATATAGGCACCTAAGCCTGGAGTTTCAGATTCCCACTAAATCTGTACTACCCAAGATCACGTCTATCCTATCAGATAAGATAACATAAACCAATTGGATGACACCCCCATCCAAATAGGATTCTAACTGATAAGATAAGATCTAACAAGATAACATAAGATAGAGTTTACATTTATCTAGAACACTAACATCCTTATCCGCAAAGATCTCCACTATCTTCAGATGTTGAGTTTCACTGCAACTCTAACTCATAGTCATCGTCACATCATCCAAGATCTCCCTGCGATCTCTATCCGCTGATGATGCAATGTGAGAGGCGTGTTCGTAAGAACAACAAAACCTTGAGGTCTTGTTTCTCAGTTTATTCATTCTATACATAACCAAAACTACCCTTACATTCACTTCCATATCATCTCAACTCATTCTCAAATCAAATTGTTTTTCATAAAATCAATCATAAACTTATCTTTTTTTTTTCCAGATTTTTCTTAAGCAGATTTCGGGTTTGATTTGTATGACTATTTTGACCTTGACGATGGGGTTTTTAGGCAACATATTCTACTAATCAAATGTTCCTCAATGTCTTGAAAGTCTATGACACCAATATCATGCATTTTAGTTCAGTATGCTGCAAGTTATAATCAAAATTTTACAGACTATTTTCATACCTCGACAGAACACCAATTTTAATTCAAGCCAAATTTCCAGACTCTTAAGGACATATTTCAAATTCAATTCTTTCATGAAAAATGTAGTTCTATGTCTTTAATTTACTTTAAATCAAACTCCATCCAATTTGGATACTCACAGATCAAATTATGCCCTAAATACAGATGTATGTTCAGTAAAATACTGCATATAACATATTCCAATGACTATAACCCTATATCTTGGTAATCATATCACCGAATTTGTTTCTTCTTTCACAACCCACACATGCATCAACACCATTTACGCATGCAGCAATCCACAAGCATGAAAATATACACCATTCACATATGCATCCATTTAAAACATGCATAAAACTTACTTTTCTTACAGCAAATAATGGGTTTTGGTGATGGCAAAGCAAGAAGGAAGATGATTTTCGGTGAAACCAAAGAAAGGAGTTGCATTACTAAAACCTAAGTGTTTCATTAGTGCTTTAACACATGTCTCTATTGCATGTCTTTTACTTGTCCACTAGATAAGCCATCATTTGTCTCTTAGCTATAGGTCCACATGTCACACATGATTTTATCCATTTGTCACTCTATAATTTGTTCATTTGTCAGTTAATTTCTAATACAATTATCATACTTCTATTTGTCTCTTATTTCAAAATTTTTCTAGTCTAAAACACCTCAAATTTTCAATAAATTTCCTAAAATTCACAAAAATTTCGTAATAATAATAATAAGCTCCAAAAAAATTCTCAACACATAAAAACCCAAAATTCTCATTTTAATCACATTTAAAAACCAATTATACCCGGAATTGTCAATGCATGGATCTACAAATATTTGTATGTGTCAAAAAAAGATACATATTAACTTATAAGTGAATACTTAAATATGCAAAACATACTATGCATTGCTAATTCCTCAATATTCTAACCCCTAATGTGGGAGATTACACCAGTTGTTACAAAGGCCTTTCTAAACATTGAGCTTACACTAAATTCACCATACTCATTTACACCGCAGTGTCACTTAGGTCTCTTTAAACAAGACTTAACCTTTTCATATAATCGTTAACTAATAAAACCTTATTCTCGAATGCTTCACGACCCTTGCAATGTTTAACTCTTACACTTGAGTAAGAATGTTACAAAAGTATTAAATAATCATATGCAACAATAAACACTCAAGAATTCTAGTAAAGACCAACCTTTATGATTTTCCCAAAAGTATATAAAGGAATGAATTCTCTTAATATGTTCCCTTCCCATCTTTATCTATTACGCGACAAGGCTCAAATAAGCTATCTATAGGCGCCTCTAGCTTTACAATTCAAAATCCTAGATAAACTAAAAGAACTAGATCACCTTTATCCTTATTAGATTACGTCACACTAACAAATTGGATTACATTTTTGTCTAAATATGACAATATCTTATAAGATTTAGATACATCCCAATTAACATGATAAGATATTACATTTAATTAGAAAATATACATTCATATCCATAAAGAACTTCACTATCTTATCCTCCCATGTAGTTTTTATCTCTTAAAACTAATGCATATCTACTGAGATCTTATCCATCACATCATCTAAGATCTCTCATTAATCTCTATTCATCGATGATGTGTTATTAAAGGTCAAAGCCTTTTAAGCACACAAATTCGATCCAATGCTTACACTAGTCAATTTCATTAATCATGGTCCTTTTATTTGAGTACACAATAAGTCTTAAGAACTCTCACGTCTCCCTCATGCAGATGATCTAACTAATTTTCAACTCAAGGTCTATCTCCAACTATTTTTTAGTCTCATATTTAAATCTTGCATCTCATCGAAGATTTTCATCACTGCATACCAATGTATGCTAACTCATTGATAATGCCTCTTTTTTCTTTGCTTACTCGCAAATTTTTGCCTTGTTCCATCATCTCAAGTAGCCAAAAGTCTACACGATTATGCTATTAGAATTTAGAGGTCTAACACCAAGACACTCTCAGTCACCAATCAGCAGATGTAAGAAATGAACATTCTATCGAATATGAATTATCACTTTCTCTTTTTTTGAAAAAATAATTCTTCATTTTTTGCTGGCTTTACCAAAAATAGACATTAATTTAAACCACACAAATTTTATAAGAATTTAGATGGAAAATTCTTTTTCGTAGAAGTGATTTAAAGCTATAGTATTTATTTTTTCTAGGCTGAATACTTTAATTGTGAATTTGAAATAAAGAAGCTTGAACACAATGTGGTAGCACCTCTGAAGCATTGGCCCTGTTAATTTGTTTGGGCAAGAATTGATTCAAAATTCTCTTGCAAAACCCTATTTTCTCCTTTCAGTTTTTCAAGGAACACACTTTTAAGCGGCGGAGATAAATATGGCATAACTAATACGCAAGTTGAGAAAACAAAAAAAAAATCCCACTTCCATACATACGGACTCGGAGAGATCTGGCAATCTACTGTTGAAAATAATGTTCCCGAATTAAACTGGCTGTGGATGACCACCTTCCTCAGCTAGTTTCATACGTTGGTGATGCTCTGCAACCTTGTAATCTACAACCTCCTTAAAGAGCTCGGAATCCAAGACGCAGTCAGAGCGAGCGTAAACTGTTGCCTGAACGCTGGCCATTAGTTTGGCAATCTCACGACCTGAGAACCCTTCTGTCTTTTTAGCAGCCTCCTTGATCACATCTTCAGAAACATCTTTTACGGTAATCTTTTGGGGCTTCTTTTTATACACAGAGCGCCAGCTGGAATCATCTTCAGTGTCGTTGGACAGGTACTTGCGCAAATACAGGTTGAGCAATTTGAAACGTTCGTCTTCCCCTGGAAGTGGGAATTCAATCACTTCGTCGATCCTATCAGTTATAGCACTGTCAAGATCTCCCGGTCTGTTCGTGGCAAGGACAAGAACTATGTCCCTTGATTGATCGCCAGTTCGAAAGAGCAATGCATTAAGAGCACTTCGTTGAGCTTCGCTCATGTGTGTGCTATTACGCCTGCACCAAGTTCATTGGAAAAATATCAACGTACTTGACAAACAACTTTTCTGATCCAAAAGGATAGTCTTTAAAAAAAATTGTGCTGCTGCACCCTACTATTCAGACCAATTTGGCCACCGGCATGCTCATTAGTCTAAATTAGTGAAACGCGCCAAGTCATATAATGTCAACTTACTCGCTCAAAAATGCATCAGCCTCGTCGATGAAAAGCAATAAACCTTTCTGCGACTTCTTTGCCCAATCAAAAATTTCATGGATTTTTGTAACAGCTTGTGCGCCGAGTGGTGCAACATCTCCTCCTGTCATCATAGCATAATCTAATCCCTGGAAAGGGAAATCCAGAGGTCAGAGATTAAACATACAAGAACTACTCAAACATTAAGCCATCAACATGTTCACATCAAGTCATAGCCGCTGCACATTATGTAAAATTGGCCTCCTTATTTCTTATTTACGGAACTATATCCATCCGTGCCAGACATCACTGTATTTAATCCCAGGTGTTATCTAAATTTTCATGTTGGAAATCTGTGCCGGTAGTAACCTGTTCGATAAGCATCGGTGTACCAGCATTGTCTTAGAAGTGGAAACTAAACAAGTTCAATTATTCCCCAATTTTTAAATTTCCCTAAGCGCGATAACAAATAAGTGTAACAGACAGCAATGACTATGGAATACACCAATGAGAAGAAACTATACCGATTTTCTAGCTATTTGTCTTGCAACCATGGTTTTGCCTGTACCGGGAGGCCCATAAAACAACATATTGCGGAAGGGTGCCTGGTGGCTTTTAGTGTTTGCTGTAGCTCTGGCAAGATGCTCTATTCTCTTTTGTAATGATGGATGAAGAATGATATCTTTGAAGCCATTTTTATGTGCCAAAGCTGCTGCCCCAGCTGCTGTGCCATATGTCATAAATTGGTTCCTTGCATGAGATATAATTCCAGACAATGGATTCCTAGCAATAGAAGATTCTCTGATCAGTGATGGTTGGCCCAATATTCTGTTGACATATCCCCAGGTAACTCTAGCACCTTCTCTGCAAACACAGAAAACAGTATCAATGACACTTAATAACTCTCATCAGAAGGCTCACTACTAACAGATTCTAAAGCCTCAATGAACAGAAAACCTAGTATCCACTTCTCTAATGCAACAAATTTATTCTATTAAATCATTGCATTACCAAATAGTTTCATATAGGCAAAATAGATAGGTGATCACTATGGCATTTTGGAAAGAAGAGACACAGGTGTTGATGGTCTTTAGGTAAAAAAGGCTGTTCTGGAAGAGGGGTAGTTATATCACAATCAACCTTCCCAACAAAATTCATACATGACAGAGCTATCTCCCCAAAGAAAGAATACATGCTAGCAACTCCATATGTCACATGCTGAAAACGGAGAAAAATGCACCAAGAAAAAATCATACACACCTAGTTGTATAAACTCCAGCTACTAATGCAGTAGCTCCACCAATAGTCATTATCAACTTGTTTCTATCAGTCAGTAGAGTCCTAAAACCACCTGGAAAACCAATTAATCAATGCATGATGCTATCCATAAGTTTATGTTCAAAATTCTTCACCAATTGAAAATTACTACAATCAGTATAAAAATGGATAAGGACTTTATTTAAATGAGCCTATGTAGGACATCATATAATCATGCAACTACATATCTATCAAATATTTTACTTAGGAAAAAGCCTAAGATCCAAGCATACAATATCAGCCGAACGACACAGAAAATAGTATCAAGCAGCTTCGTCAAAAGTTATTACAAATTAATATTATTTTCTTTAAATATCAAGCTTAATGATTCATAGTCTGACAACGAAATTTTAAGCTAATTAGTTTCACTACACATACTACTTGTATATACAAATAGACCAGCTGTTTATTTCAAAAATTCATGAATCGAAAAATATGCTATGCAGCCATTTACCTTCAATGTGACTAAAAGTTGTATTAATTGCAGCTAGCCATTTTTCTTTTTCGCCATTTACTCGTTCCATTAGCATTCTCCTATTGTGTTCCTCAGTCAACTTTGCCTCATGTGCCCGGCCTTCTGCCTCCGCCATGGCTTTTACTCTTATTGTCTCACGTTCTATTTCAGCTCTCTCCTTTTCAGTCTGACGTTGTTGAGCTTGAATTTGCTCCTCAGAAGCTCGTCTAGCTTGTTCTTTTCTTATAGAAGACTCCTCTTGCATCTTAACTAATTCAACATTGTGCCGTCTCTGTGCTTCATGATCTGTCTGCAATTATAAACAACAATCAGAGATTGGGCAGCACTTCTCTTGCACATAAAACAATTCATCAGCTTCAGAATGTTTAGAAATATAGGACTACTCTGTCAGTTTTGATTCCCAAAAACAGTGTATGTTATTATTATCCCATTATTTACAATCAAAGAAGTTCCATCATATGATGAGCAACAAAAAAGTTGTCAACACAAACCTGCATCCTCTTTCTTGCCAACTCATCCTCCTGCCGCAGCATTTGTGCCTTTGTCTGTGCTTGTTGCTGCAGTAGGTTTCGTTGCTCTTCGACCAATTTTCGCTGCCTGTCCTGCCAAAAGATATGTATTAAAAAAACTAACCAAAATAGGAATAATCAGCAAGACATAAGAAAAATGTATCTCGTATACAACATTGCCACAATTGACAAGTGATCTGCATTCAGAAAGTTGAGAGCAACCTGTCCATCACTTCAAATCACCTCATGTGAAATGAATAACGAGAGTGAAACAAAGCAATGTTTGAACAAACATCCACGAATCACTCACAATGTCAGCTTGAGCTTGAATTGCTTCATAATGTGCTTTCTCAGCTGCCACCTCTGCTTGTCTAGTTTGTTCCTGTCTCCTCATTAGGTCAAAAACCTGAAACCGCCATGATTCCGCGTCAACAAATTAAATCCAATTGCAAATAGCCTCAAACCCCATAACCTAAACACATTCTTAACATCTTTGCTAAACCAGTAAACATTTTCAATTTCAAAAGTCTCATTTCATACACCACCATTTCCTAACCAAACCTAGTCGCAGTCGAACAAAGGGATTTGAAAGCAACCAGTTTGGCATTAGGCGAGCTGTTGATTTCGCGAAGAGCTCTCGCACCTCTCTCCAGCGCCTCCGGATCCATTCCCGCTCCTTTTGGCTCGTCTTCTTCGGGCCTCGGATTTGCACTTCTATCCGGTTGTTTCGGTGCTGAAGAATCCGCCGAAGGAGAGGAGGGAAACAGGGAGTTGAAACGAAAGGGTCCGTCGGCATAAGCGCCGATTTGTTGACCGGAAAAAGACGCGACAGCCGCAGCAACCGCCACCGTCGCGCACGGTGAGAACCGGGACAAGGCCATCCGTTAAGATCCTAAATCACTTAGAATGAGATTGAACCAGAGGCCATGGGTTTTAGAATGTGGCGCGAGAACTTAAAACCCTAAAAATGCCAGGGTTTAAGAGGAACAAACTTTGCAAGGCGAACGAGGCTTTTGCTTGGAGAATACTTCACAGGTTAAAACAGGGGCCCAGTTCAGGCTGTTTGGACGGGTGGCAATTTCATATCCCTGGTCTCGGTAAATCGGTGTCCTATCCCAGGTTTTAGAACCCAGTGTATGCTGTCGATGTATACGATGAATGCTCATTATGCTTCCTTTGGGTTTGGGACAAGTAGATTCGATTTCGTCGCTAACCTCCTGTTCTCCTTGACAATAATTATCAAAGTTCGATGTAATTAACTGAAAAATAAATTAAATTTTGACGAGTATACAATATTAAATTAAAATTTGACGAGTATACAATATTACTCTTAATTATTCTAAAAATTTATTTTCTCACCTGACTAATAAGATCATCAACTTTTAATTATACCTTATAAGTCAATACAATACCTTGCATAAACAATATAAGCTTTATATTAAACAAGTGCAAATGAAAATTTTATATGTCAATTTATTAGTTATTCAGTCAATTTTTATAAATTAATTAAGTTTTATAAATTAAAATTAATTAATTAATTTTTAATTAATATTTTTTAATTAAACTTTAAATTTTTTATACTTAATGAATATTTTTAATCATTTTTAAATTCTTCAATTTTATAATTGCCAATATTAATTGAATCTTTTAAACCTTAAATATTTTATTTTACCAATTTAATTTCCAATTTGATAACTTTAACTATTAATGTAGACAATATTGAGCATTTTTTTCAAGATTCTATTTTAGTTACTCAATTTCCATGACTTCGATTATTGTTGTAGATAATGTTGGGTATTCTTTTTTCAGTTTCAATTCCTTTTGGAGGCCCCATCTTATCTTTATAATACTTTAAGACATATTTTTAATGAATTATCTTTTATCTTTTCGACAAGTTTATCATCTTAAATTTCAACTTTTAATAAAGCCTTCTTTTTGCTGAGTGCTTTTTTTCTTCTTTTCAGATTTCAACTATTTTAATATCAATTTATTAGATAAACCATAAGAAGATGTAATAAATATGTTCTCACTAAATAATTACAAAAAGATAAATGCAAAAGGAATGTTGCATATAATTGATATCCTTCTCCCATATACGTGTAAAGCGGTAAGCTTTGTGCACTAGAATTTATTAACTTTTTTTACACTCTTACGTTATGGTAACATGCTTGTAATAACACTCACTTCATATAAAATATTAAAAGAATGTATTTGTCACTAATTAAACCCCTATATTTATGCTCTTGATCTTTTAAGATTTATAATATACCAATATATTAAAGATAATTATTATGTCTAGTACTAACTATTATGTCTAGTACAATTAATCTTTATTCTTAATATTTACATTTAGGGTTACTTACTAAACAAACTCAAACTTTTCTCAATTTTTAATTATAATCTGAATTTTAAAAAGTAGCAATAAAATGCTCAAACTTTAGTTTTTTAATTCTAACCCGACATTAGTTTCACCGTTATCTTGACTGACATTGTACTGTCACGTATCAAATAACCCCCCACTAATCAAACATGTTAGCGTTATTAAGGGAAACTTGTCTCATTAGCAAAACGACGTCGATTATTGATGGTAGTAAAATGTCGTTTCAAGATAACTGAAAGAACACTTCTCCTCCTTTGTTCTCACTCAATCTGTCTAAAATCCCTAAGTTTTCTCTCACCCCGTCGTTGTGAATCTGTATCTAATTCTAAGTATGCTCTCACTCACAATCACCCCATCGTCCTTAGCACTTCTCCCATCGTCGGAACGTTATTTTGCCCCGCTTATTGTAGGACGCGTGATTTTACCCTTCTCGATAGTCAACCACGTGAAGGTTAGGTTTTTATTTCTTCCTTAAGATTTTGCCTTCTTTTTTGTTAATGTTTAATGTTCTGCTATAAGGTGTAGATGATGTAGCTATTTTTGTTTTGTTTATGTCTCATATTCTTTAATTCTTCATGCAAAAAGGTAGTTATCCAACCTCATCCTATAACGCTTTAGTCTAAACTTATGTAGTTTCCTTAGTCTAATTTGAGAGTGGTGTTTACTTTGTAACTAACATACTACTTACGTGAGCATTTTATAGAAAATTTTAAACACAACTAAAACATGTGTGTTATATAATTAAGAGGAGACTATGGGCATTCCTCATTTATGTCTTACATTACCTGTTCTTACACCCAATATGAAGGTGGGCGCACACCCAATATGAAGGTGGGCGCATCTAATTACAAGTTCCAAGGAAGTAGCAGTTTTTGCCTCAACTTTTGAGTCATTCTCAAAGTCAAACATCGATTGTAGCATTAAAGAGAGTTTTGTTCATTACTAGGCTATCACTATTGCTGCTATAAAACTATCAATTCTTGTTTGTGGGTATGTGGTATTTATCTTTTAACATAATTCTTATTGAGAGATATTATACCTTTGTGTCATCTGCATATGGTACAGGATTAACTCTCTTAATGCCCAAGTATTTAAAAGCCTTAAACTTGTTGCATATCTTCTGTTCTTTTCTTCATCTGGGCTAGAAATTTCTGCAGATATCTACCTTCATATTTCTCTATGCCTGTCTGTTGAGTTATATTGGTTGTCTTATGAGAGGAGAGATTTCTCCCTCGAAGCTGGCGTATGTGGAAAAAAAACTTTATGACGTGGGTTGTTTTAAGATTTCCCTTGGTGATGCGATTGGAGTTGGTATACCTGGTATTGCGTTTTTGTTCATCTCTGCATTCTTACTCATTTTTGTTTGAATGTTTTCTCATTAGATTACCTCTCTTTGCACAAAATTGATGCTTCTCCTTCATATGTTTCTTAAAGTTTTGTAGTCATAATTTTGGAGTTTGTTTTCTTGAACATGAACTTTTTCATTTAATAAATTATTTTTCTCACCTTTTGTTTGTAGGTTATCAACACTTTAGCTATCTAATTCTTTCTAAAGGTTGTGTGTTTAATGACTTACTTCTTCACTTTGTATATTCCCTATCCTAGTAGTTGCATTTATCTAGTGGCCTATTAATCTTGGCACCACTTGCTTGTCAACTATGATTAACCTAAAGTGAAGCTAATAGAGTTCATTTTACTGTCTTATATTAGATTGTTGCGATGTAAACTCATATCTTAATAACCAATTCAAATTCATTTCTCTAAATAGTTTCTCAAGTATGATTTCGATATGTTAATTGTCTTTTCCATTTCCATTTCTTTGGAACAAGTACTGTAATTCCTATGCTTAAATCTATGATGGCTATTGTTCCTACAGAAAAGTTGTTGTCCGTTTCCATGTACAAACATTGTAGTGGTGGAAGACTGGCTTCTTCTAGATAAGGTTGTTTGGATGAGAATAGTGCTCCAAACATGTTATCATTTATATGTACAAATATTGTAGACCAAAAACTAAAACTGTGTTCAAATATGAAACTTTTGAATTTGTTCCTTTTAGTTCTTTGGAATTTAAGTTTAAGATCAACACTTATCAATAGTTTTTGAACTTAATATATGAGGGTGTTTTTCTCCATTTTTTTACTTAACTATACTAAATAGTTCAAATTTCACATCACTCGCGATTGCTTACACAATTTCAAACATCAGGGACTTTAAAACATTAGAGACTTACTTAATAGTGTACCAAGCAATGAATAAATCCAATGTTATGTTCTTCTTTACAAACTAGACAATGGATCTTAGGAAAAATAAAAACAAAGAACAACTAACAAATCTTGCTTCAGTATGCAACGTAGCTTTAGGTGGTCAGAATAGAAACCAAATTAGGACAGAACACTTAGACCAATTCAAAAGCAAGAACAAAAAACTCCTTTGTATAATGTAGCTCTAGTCATCAAAGGTCAAATCTTCATTTTGGGGTACAATCAACGCATCACCCATTCACTCCTTCCGCATCAATTTTTAAGAGAAGGTACAGTGGTTTCAAGATATTCACAATCAACAACTAAAAGCTACTCTCGTGAGGAAGAGAAAAACAACCAAAAGCTACTTGAATCAAACATATACGTAAAGAAAAATAGAAAAAAACTATAAGAATGATAGCCATAAATTCCATTGGGGGAGAGAATTCACAAACCTTTATCAGAAAAATGTAAGGGACACTCGAAAAACGTGGTGAATTTAGAAACATATAGTGTTTTCTTGAGTATGCGAGGAGAACGTCCAAATACTTCGAAATTTCTTACGCTTACGAGGGAGGAACGAAACAATGTCAAAGAACTTACGTATTTTGTGCATCTGGGAAAGATTTCATGCTTCTGGGAGGGAGGGACAAAATAATGTCAAAAAACCTAGGGATTTTAGGTTACATATTGAGTGAAAATGGAGGGGGAAGAGAAATCTTCTTTCAATTTTCTTGAAACAATGTCATTTCACTACTATCAAGAAACGACATTGTTTCGCTAACTAAAAAAGCTTCCCTTAATGACGTTGACGTGTCTAATTAGTGGGGGTTATTTGACATGTGGCAGTGCTACGTCATCTAGGATATCAGTAAGACTAACGTCGGGCTAGAATTAAAAAATTTGAATGTTTCGACATTTTATTACTACTTTTTAAAGTTTGGGCTATAATTGAAAATTTGAGAAAAGTTTGGGCTATTTTGATAATTAACCCTTAAATTTATTATTATAAAAAAAGATTACATTAACATTATCAAATTCATTTTCCTTGTTTTTACAAAAATTGTTAGGGTGAGAGTTTCAGTAAGGTCGGTAAAGTTTGTCCGAACCAATTTAGCCTGGTTCACTCAATGTTAGTGAGTCCAGTTTTGGGTTCTGTTCGAACTTGATTTGAAGCGAAACCTAAAATTTTCATAAAAATAACATTGTTTTTAACTTTTTAAAATTTAAAAAAATATATATTTAATCATATTTGGTTCAAATTTGATCGAGCTTTGGGTTGTCCAACCCTGATCAGGCTGGAGCTTAAGCCTAAAACTTTTACCCCAAGCAAATTTTTGGTAGTCTTGATCCTAACTATAAAATTAAAGATAGCACATAAGCCCGAGCCCGAGCCTGAGCCTGAGCCAATTTGACAGACTTTAAGCTAGTCTAGAGTTTTTTAAAATTTTAAGCCTTAGACTAGGCTCGAGTTCAGGCTTGGCCCAAAGTCTAAAATTTTAAGTAAAATGACGTTGTGTTAAGTAAAAAGATAGCATTTTTGTTTTTATTTTAAAAAATTTTAAGTTGAGCTGAGCTTCGAGCTACTTATGCATGATTGGACTCCAAATTAGGCTCGAGTTCTAATTTCTCAAGCTCAATCGAGTTTCAGACTGCGCTCAGGCCTAAACAAAAACTTTGACTCATTACCATCCCTATATAAAAAATTTTGTGTTGAGCTCAGGCCCTGACCCATTGACACTTTTAAGTTTGAGGGATGATGCCTAATATTTTGTTTACCTGTAATAAAAATAATTTGAGGTAACTTAAGAACACAATTGTGGAACCTATGGATATGAGTTTCGTATCGTATTAGCCAATACCAATTGAAAAATGGTACGAAAATAGGTATATAAGTATCAATCTTTGGTACCAATCAGTATCGACGATCTCACTTAATACTGATCGGTATTTGGAAAATCGACCGCATACTGACCAATACTATAAATTTTAAAATTTTGGAGGATTGTTTTGCAAAATGTTTTTTAAAATACCCCTATTTTGACGTTACTATGCTACTCTCACTCTCTCTCTTAGTTTGGCAACTCTCCACCATTGTCTCTTCCTCCGCTTTTGTCTCTCTCTTCGGAGACTCTCCACTCTCCTATGCAAGGCATAAGAAACCAGTGCATCACCCACCAACAATATACATCCAAACTTACATGCAAAAAAACAAAAGAAAACAAGTCAAAAATTACCCAGATATTTCAACTAAGGACCGATCCTTATTGGTGTGGGTTGTTAGAGAGATAAATGGGTCTAAGAGAACGAAGAACTTTGAGTGAATCAAGGCTTGCAAGTGCTTCCTCTACCCATTAGTCCCATGAGTTCTTCTCCATCTGTTAACACAATGGAGACAGATAAAGAGAGAGTGAGAGACATGACTATAATAGAAGTAGGATGGTGAGTGGTGACTATTCTACAACAGTCAAAATGTGGTTATTTTTTAATTCCTAAACTCTTGACCAGAAGAAGAAAAAAAAAGTATGAATAAGAGATATGAGAGGAGAAAGTAAAGCAACATCCAGAAAAATCAAGACTCACTTTTTGAAAGTTATAGAGAAATCAAGATGTAGACAGGTGAGTGCATATTGAGATATTAAATGTTTTTAGGTTGTGGTCTCGTGGAGGGATGTATGGCTTGCTTGTTTTTTTAAAACATGTACAAATTTTTAATATTAACATTAATATAATTTAATTTTTAAAGAAAACTAACAATTATGGTAATTAAGAAAAAAAACATTGTGTTTATAATGTATATGAATTTAAGTTAATTTTTAAATTACATTATACATATAATTTTACAAATATTTGAAAATAATATTAATAAAAATAAATAAATTATTGTTGTTTTAAATTTCAATTGTTATGATTTTTAGAAACAGTTTGATGTAAAATTATTGTGGTTATTATTTATATGTGAAATATTTTAAAATTATTGTTATTTCATATTAATTATGATTATTATTTATTATTATGATTTTTGGAGATGAGATTGATGTAAACTTATAAAATATACACTATAAATGTACAATATAACAATGTATTATTTTATAATTTAAAAAAATTAGGAACTATTTCATAAATTAAAAAAATTACTAAAAACAATACCCAATATTAATCGATATCGGTACAGTACCGTACTAGAACTCAATTTAGTATCAAGGTCGGTACGGTATTCGCAACTTTGATGGAACCTGATAAGTTGCATCTTGTAATTTCCCACAGCTTTTTATAACTTTGCTAGATCTTGCATGACCAAAAAATCAATCTTAACTTGATCAAGGTTTTTAATTGAAATTTGCGAACTAATTATGGATGATGAAGAGGTAATTGAAGAAGATAAAAGCACAATTACTATAGATTACAATAATAACATGACCTTAGTTTAGTTTATTTTAAAACCTTGACTCCAATCAAAAGTCATATCTAGAAAAAGTTGTACATGTTAAAGAAATTGGAAATTCCATATGTTGGGAAATTGAGGGGGGATTCGATCTCGCATATAACGGAATAGTTAAAAAACAATTCATGTTGATTTCTTGAGAGTTAAAATCACTTAAAATCTATAAAATGATTAATACACAAATCTTAATTCGTACATTATTATGAAGTTTGATCATTTTTCTTGTTGTTTCTCTTAAACCCTTTCTAAAATCGGCTCATCTTAACCACCGTAATCGTACAAGTGTTCGACTTCTAATATTATCTACATAATATATTGAGAGAACTCTACAATTATTACAAAGAGGGTTAGGTAAGGAGTGTTAGCTCTCTTAGAGTTTAATCCTGTTTATAATAGGTTTTGGATATTTAATAATCTGATTAGAATTACAAATAGTTCTAATTAAATACTAATTATACCCAAATAAGATCCAATATATCATATTGATCCTTATTTATTAAATATCTCATATTTAATCTTAAAGTTTCTCAAACTTTACAATTAAGTCTAATTTGATTAAAATACTTTTCTTTCTTCAACTCATTCTTTGTGTGTGACCTGTTAGGTTCCTAAATATATTGACAATATATACAAATTATAATCCTAAATCATATTTAGGACTAGATAAATTAAAACCTTTAATTTATCTTTAATTATATAATTAACCAATTTATATCTATAGATCAGCATTTACATTTGACAATGCATTATGACTACCCAGATGTTTAGAAATGTTAAAATAGTTTAAACTAACCTTTATGTGTATGATTTTTTTCATATAAGTTAATCATTTAATCATACAATGTTTCGATTAGATATAGAGAATAAAGTTAATATTTACTCTATTTGAGTTCAATAATGTTAGCTCTTTATTATTAGCAATTGATTCAATTACTAACATTTGCAAACTATGTACAAAGTGTCATTTCACCTTAACTAAGAATTTTCTAAATCAGTACTAATCAAGAATAACAAAATATTCTCCCTAATCACTTTAAGGTGATTAATTATATATTGATCACTTACTATCTCCATATAATTTAAATTGCATTCAACGATAATATTAGAACAAGTCATAATTAATATCAAAACATAACAATTCTTTTACAAAAACAACTTTGAATATCTTAAGTCAAAAAATCACTTACACAAATGCTACAATTTTCGGGTCAGTTTATCGAATAACATAACTTACAACATTAATCAACACAATATTGGTTGGATGAACACTAGATCTGAATAAATGCAGAACTGCAAAGAGTTCAGATAAGGTGGGAATCAATGCTTTGCAAGAGAATCTCATCGAAATCTGAACAGCAATGCCAGAGCTTTAATTCTCATATGAGACTTCCACTACAAGAAAACAAGCCCTTTTGCAACGTTTTAAAAATGTCACAAAAGGTCCTAAAAACATCACAGAAGAGTATTTGTGACGTTTTAAAAAACGTCGCGGAATGTGATGTAGGCAAAAGTTTTCCCAGAAAACGCCGACATTCCGCGACGTTTTGTAAAACGTCACAAAAAAATTGGACAATCCGCGACGTTTTTAAAACATCACAAAATGTGAAGGAATCCGCGACGTTTTTTTGAAAATGTCATGAAAGACATTTTGCGACGTTTTTAGAAACGTCACAGAATGTCTTCCGCGACGTTTTCAAAAAAACGTCGCGGAAGATTATTTGTATTATTATTTTTCCATTTTTTCGAAAATCATGTTAATAACTATTCAATATTATTTATAGCTTTTATTTATTTAATAATTTCATTGTTTTGAAAATCATTTTAATTTAATAATTTTTAATTTTAATAATTATTTTTTAAAATACAAATTTTTTTACCTCTTTATTTGTTTAATAACTTTTGCGAACTCAAAAAGTTAATACAAATATTGCTCAGAGTTAGACCTGTAATGTCATATAGGCGGACACAAATTATGTCAGAATTTCCTGGAAAATGAAAAACAGTAAAATAAGTCTTTAACATTACTGATGATCCTGAGGAGCTGCATCAATTGTTGTAGACCAAAGAATTTGACATTTTATTCATCACATTTAAAATTTTAATGAAGACA
>JAOSBK010000204.1:26536365-26552455 GCA_027568895.1 Erythroxylum shatona | reverse complement strand
GTTGAACATGATTATATCGGTTTTCAAATTTTGTCTTGTTCATAACTAAAATACATAATAATGTATTTAGATTATACGAGGCATTGTTATGTGAGATCATGCTAGACAACAAATAGGATGAAGTAAATAATGAGGTTGGAAGACACTTTGCACGATCATTCGAGAGATATGTAAGTTTCCACTTACAAATATTCTCATAATTGAATTATAAGATTTAAGTGTTGAAATAACATTATACTCGTTGATATCATAATTTATTTTTATATAGGCCTTAGAAAATCCAATAGTGAACAAGTTCATTTGTAATCTTGCTAAGGGACTTTTGTGAACTGTTAAATCGTATCTGGTGTATTTCGTTAATGGATACAAATATCATACAGAATATCATGGCCATAACATGGCAACAATAAATAGTAGAGTTTCCATATAGGGAGAATTGATGGATTATTATAGTAAAATCATTGAGATACTTGAAGTTGAGTACCCTACATTGCCAATCAAGCAAACTGTGATATTTAAGTGTGACTAGTTTGACTCAACTCTAAATGTTGAAAAAAAAGTGCATAGCCGATACAATCTTATTAAAATCAACAACCACAGAAGATTGAGACAATTTGAACCTTTCCTGATGCAAGCGAAACAGGTGTGTTATGTTCCCTTTCCCAACTTATAACGAGATAAGTCAGATTGGTTGGTGGTTTGCAAAGTTAAATATAGAAGTGTTTTTGAATCACTTGGAAAAGGAAAAAAAAAAAGAGAACTGAAAGTGAAACATTTCAGGAAGATGCTTATTTTATAAATGCATATGTCACATATGATGATAATGAACCTTTGAATGATCCATCTAACGATTATTTTGAAGTTTCATCTAGAGAGGAGGACAAGGGTCAAAGATTTGAAGAGGAACTGGATTTTGATTCTTATTCTTCAGAAAATGAAGATGATTGTAATTTACAATTAAGTTATGATAGCAATTAATTTGTGTATGTAGTTGAATAATTTATTCAACAAAGAAGATCATTTCAAACTTTTCAATATATTCTGTCAAATATTTAATTAGAATTCTTAATCAAGGAATGTTGACATGGCATTTGGTTTCGGATGGTAGTAATTCATTCCATTGGGAGGAATGTGGAAAAAGTGTCCCTGTCGAAGGAATAAAGGATGCAACAACAATCTCCACTTCTTAAGTAATGATCGTTTGCCTTCCATGACCGATCTTCTGCTTCAAAGTGTATAATATCATCTAAACAATGTCACTTTCCTTATTATGTACATCTTATTTCTCTTTATGAAGATGTTATATATATTCACATTTGATGGTATATACTATATGTTGTTTTAAGCTTGCTTGAATCTCAAAGATGACATGTATGCTGAAGCAGGTGGAAGCAATGACACAACAGTTGATGAAGGATTAGGGAAATTGGTTGCTTTGAAAACGTTGGCAATTCCACAAAGCTCGTATGAAAATTTACATACGTATAAGTTTTCAAGATAGGTTCGTTTAAAGAGTATGTAATCTGACAATATGTAAGTTCCTTCCTAATGTGTAGTAGGTAAATTGTTTCCTAATGAAACATTTTATCTATAAGTTTATCAATAGCGGAAATGCTATTGCAAGAAGATGTTCAAAACTAAACACTTAAGGGAAGAGCTTTCACTATTTCCATTGGTGCATTCGAACATGCCAGGAACCTTCTCAAGAATCTAGCCATTGGGGCCTCATTTACCTTTATTGACTCTCATGTCACTTGGAATCTAACAAAATAATTATATCATTGTCATGTATCTCTGCAATACACTAGACTCTACTTTAAACTAGTTATATTATTGTTCTATGATTGTAACAATTATTCTCATATTTGAATTAAAAGTTTGTACTTCAATATGATATTCAACAAATTATCTTATTTTATTTGAATTAAAAGTTTGTACTTCAATATGATATTCAACAAATTATCTTATTTTCTTTTACATATATTGTGTAAAATAAGATTCAAATTCAAATTTTTATATTTCTACAAAATTCAATAAATAAAGAATTTCAAGTAAAAATATGGGACCAAAGAGACAACATGATTTCATGCTGCCCAAGCTGAGAGGCATGTTCAGAGGGACTTACTGTGAGGGTGGCCCATCACAATCTCCAGCTACAACTGAATCACCACCCCCACCTCCAAGGCCTACACTTGCAGATGAAGCGTCAACTCCAATTGCTGATGCTTCACAATCCACCACTCATACGTCATCCACTACCCCTATAGCGAATGAAGGAGACGACCGCCAACCTGGAGCTGAGGGACTTGATGGAAGAAGTTTATAAAACTTTTCAATAAGCTATAAGTGAAATCACATGAAACACTATATATGTTTATAATTAAGTTATAGGTTTAAAGTTTTGTAAATGGTATAAAATTATTTGTTCTTATGTTAGGTTGACTCCTTCTGAACCATATTCTAGACATACGACATCTACATTTAAGGGAATGATTGATCCTAAGGGTTATGTATAAAAGAAGATCTCTGAGGCCACAAAGGCATTTTACTTTCAGAAGTTTAAGGTACAATATGCAAATAATATTTTTTTCATTTATTTGTTTACATTAATAACATAAATATTAATTGATTATAAGTTATTGAATTTATTCCTTTTAATTTTAGAAACATTTTTATTGTAATTCAGGTATCGACGGGGTCATACATCGTGTATGGGAGTCCCAAGCTCATACACGTTATCAGGACTTTATTGGTGTGATACACAAGGCTGGCCGCCTTATATTTCTGATTGCATATGAAGCCTTTGGCAGGAGCTCTGGACATCACTTGAGGCAATGTTCATCTTAGGGCGTAACTCGACCAACAGACGTGAAGGCCCATGAGGAAACAATTTTTCCATTCATACGGTAGGATCAATTACCCACAATAAGCATGCAGAAAGACTTGTAAGTATCTAAATATTACATTTGTATTCTCTTTTTTTACTTTTCTATATTTCAATTTAAATTGATGTGTGAATGTTGTGATGAAAATATGTGTAGTATGGATAATGATCATAGTATAAATGTCTGGTGCCATATATGGATGTGTTGAGTTATTTTCTTTGTTCAAGAGGGGGTAATATCATAAAAATAGAGGAGACTCTGATGAAATTTTTATAAATTGTACTTTAGCTTAGAACATTTTATTGTTATGCAGGAAAAGTCTATGGGTATAAGGCCTACACCCCATCAGTTATTTTTGCATACTCATACTAAGAATCATGATGGTGTGACATTCTTCAACAGTCGACGTGGAGAACTGAATGTATGTAAAATTTATGCTTTAATATTCATTCTTAATAATTATCACTTACTAATTTAAGCATTGCCTCGTCATAAGACCAAATAAAAGAAACAATTCAGCGACAGTCGCAGGAAAAACAAAATGTTAATGAGAGTCAGGCATATTTTGACACAGTGGGTAGTAGGGACAGTCGTAGAAGGATCTTCGGGCTAGGGTCATTTGTGAACATATGTTATTTGCACTCATTTACGTCTAGTACAATAGCATTAACTACACAGCCGACAATGGAACGTATCCATCATCTTAAGAGCACAGTGCAGACATTGACAAGTCAGTTGCAACAATATATAGAGCACATGACTAAGATTCAAAATGATGTGTAGCAGTTGAAGGGGAGGGATGGAGATAGAATTGTTGTAGTCATTTGGTTTGAATTTATGTACAATTTAATGTTTTTATTATGAATGAAGAAATTTTAACTTTATATGATCAATTAAATTTCTGTTTAAACAAATTAATTATATAAGCAAATCAACAAAATAATGCACAGATAATTCATAGCTGTTAGTAAAATTTAATTTCGGGATTTTAAAAGAGAGGATTTAATATTTTAATGGTAGAATTATTACTGACGGTTTATGATAACAAGCTGCAAATTAGTTATGGTTCTTACTGACAGAATTTTATTTTCCGTTGGTAATGTTGACCGATATTTACCGATGGATTTTTAAAATCCTTCGGTAAACTGAGTCATATTTACCGATGGTTGGTTATAAACCATTGGAAAATATTCACATTGTTACTATTAATTCACCGACGGATTGACATAACCGTCTGTATATATACCGACGGTAATAAATTTTCCATCGGTATATATACCGACAGAAAGTTGTTTCCGTCAGAAAATGTTCTGACGGAAATAATTATCCTTCAGTACATTTACCGACAATCAATTTAATGATGCATTTAGCCGTCGTTAAATACCTTCGCTAAATTTAATTACTGACGGTTTGTTTACACTTTCTGTCGATACATCTCCTTTTTCTTGTAGTGTGTAGAGTAGAGTATATGGGCAAGTTAGGGATAACCATGCAAGGCTTTGAAGGTGGTATTGCACCACCATTTAACAAAAGGAAGCTATTGAAACCACTTATTGTACACCATTAAAATCATCTATCGGGATGGTCCCCTGTTATACACCTCATATATGTTTCAAGGGACCTATTGAGAACTTCTGTTTATCAAGGGACCTATTAAGAACTTCTGTTTAACTTTCCATTTAAAAGTAATAAACTAAAGAGAATTGCAATCTTACCTCCTGCAATCTATAAAATTCTTACCAAAACTAATTCAAGAAGACTAGATCTATGTTACTTGTAATAGTTTTACGCATTTCATACAATTTGAACATGTTAAACAAGAAGATATTGGCCACTCTTTTAGCTGTACATGGATGCTTTAAGGCCAAGAAATGGGCATATCTACTGAATTTGTCAATTATCACAGTATAACTAAATAATAGTTGGAAGTTGGTAAACACTTAATAACGTCCATATGAATATATGTCCAATAACCCATTAAAATTGATAAGGGTTGTAGTAGTCCTGCTTTAGTGATGTTTCATATATATATATATATATATATATATATATATATATATTGACAAGCTTAGCAATTTGTAATGAAATTTATAACATCTTTCTATTTCCCTTTCTAATGAAATAGATATTGCAATTTTTTGGATGTCCATGTTACTTTAGATTGACGCTCAACAGAACTCTCATGCATTATCATAATCAATTACTACTCCACCTTTGAATGCTCTCAGTCCATTGTTATAAATCTGATGCTAAGTTGCCTTCAAATAGCTTACTTATCATGTCTTGAATAAAGTAGTCTATATCCCAACTACCCTTGATTTCTTCCAAGAGTTCTATTTGAACTTGTGATAATACAAAGGCACAAAGCTTGACGTTAGAGATTTTATAGAGAACATATGCAACTAAGCTTCATTTCCCTTATTGATACTTTATTTCAAAGTTATAGTTTGGTAACTTTGGAGGCCAAATCTACTGGAAGGGAATATCAATTCTTTACTCAAATAGGAACTTCAAGATATTATGATCAACATTGATGATGAAAGCTTTCCCACTTAAATATTGATATTAATACATGACAGTTATGATAATAATAAGGAATTCCTTCTTATAAGAAAATAGAAATTCGTGTTTAGTTACTAAAATCTTACTTACAAATGTTTTTAGGTGTCCATTTTAAGTTAACACAAATTCTAGACCATTAGCACATACGTAAGCCTTAATTGAAAAAGGCTTTAAGAAATTAGGAAAATTTAGGATTGGTGTTAAAGTGAGGGCTATTTTCAAGGTTTGGAATGCATCTTCAACTTTATCAAATTGCTCAAAAGCATTCTTTATGAGAAATTCAATCAAAGGTATGTTTAATATACTAAAATGTAGTAAATCTCATATAATATCCTACTAAGCACAAGAATCACCTTAATTATGACATGTTTTTAGGTTGTTGTTGTCTAAAAACTAAGTCTACCTTCTTAGCGTCAGTGGCTATCTAATATATGGATATGATATACCATAAGTATTCGACTTAGAAGGCCCCAAAATTGCTTTTATTACTTTTGATTAAGAGCTCATTCTAGTTTAGAATACATAAGGTTACTTTAATTTGTTTAAAATGGTTTTAAAATGTTTGATTGTAAAAAAGGAAATCATCATTAAAATATAATATGAATCACCATAAATATGTTCTAAACAATCATTCGTCAAGCTTTAAAAAGTTAAAGGGTATTAGTAAGCCCAAAGGAAACTATTAAATGTTAAACCAAGGAATGTTCCAATTGATGCTTTCATGATATCAAAACATAATTACTACTAACAATTTAATTATTTTTGAAGAAAAGTAAT
This sequence comes from Erythroxylum shatona, assembly GCA_027568895.1. Lineage (NCBI taxonomy): Eukaryota > Viridiplantae > Streptophyta > Magnoliopsida > Malpighiales > Erythroxylaceae > Erythroxylum > Erythroxylum shatona. The sequence goes on along the minus strand of JAOSBK010000204.1, from coordinate 26,546,231 downwards.
ATAAGAACAAAATTAAGTCATAGACTTAAGAAGATAACTTATGTAGTTAATAAAGAGAAATTGAAGTTTGCAACCTTCTAAATGAAGATCAATCTAGGAACAAAAGAAGATCAAGACTTATCAGGGTCATTCTTTAATTTAATATTAATTTTAATCTCATTTAACGACGTTGATGTTTCAAAAGGCTCACCATATGATGCTCTAATACCCCCTAGGAGTATACGGTATGCCACGCAGACAAAATAACATACATACTTGTAGAATCGAGACAAAACCAAAACATACGAAACATTCATCATGCATCCTCAATAGCTCAAAGCAGAAGCAATTTAGAGAAAACATACATCATAATACACTGTGCTTAATACAACTTGTTCCAAACCGAAACCAGCCTAAATTAAGGTTATTGCAAACCTTAAATAAATCTAAAGTCATATACATCAAAGACAAGCCAAAAATAACCTCCAAAAAATACAATTTTAATAAAACAAGACTTAGACTCCATTGGTCATTGCGGTTGACTCGTCCCAATCCTTATGTTCTTCTCTCTGAACCTACACGGGGGAAATCCACCGTGCTAAGCATATAACTTAGTGAGTAATAACTAATCTATGCATAAACTGACAACTAATTATACACAATCATGACATATCATAAGCATGCATTAACAGTTTATCGGAACCAACAATCTCAGACAGATTGTATGAAAAACAGAACTGAGTCTCAAAAGAGGGTATAAACCCTTCATAATCAGAACACAATTTCTTTGTTTATGTCAGAGTCAGACAGAAATCAAAATACAAAATCATATAATTGTTAAATCCATTTACAAAAGTGGATAATGGGACTTATACAGGAGATACCATGATTGGTATCAGCAGGAGAGACATAAATATTGATATCAGGAGACACCAAAGTGTCAATACAGGAGACATCGAGGTGTCAATAATAGGAGCAACTGCAGACCCTTCTAGGCATGCCTATTTACCCACGACTAGGACTTGACAGTTTTAAAACCAAATTCATTTCATGTTCAACATAATTATCCAATCATTGCTTTCATGCCAAAATTCAAACATATCAATTTGATAGCTTTGCAAATCATTTAATGGATTAAAGTCAACAGCAAACAAACAGTCAAAGCAGAACTATCCAAAATTTCTCACTAGATTTCTTACTGAATTACCCAAAATTATTCAACAAGACTTACTTACAGATAAGATCGTCTAAATTACATACAAAAATTACCATCTAAAATTACTTACAAACTCTCCTTGTTTTCTTTTTACCTCGAAGTCCTGGCAATATCTGGAATCGATCGCTCTAAAGGTTCCTCTAAAACATTTAATACAAACATATATCACTATTGTTCATAATTATGAATTCAATTATGCACATTCATGTATACAGAATATGCATGATGCATGTTTATGACAAATTTCAGGTTTCTTATCCTTAATCTTGTCACATCATCAATTATGTGAAATCATACTCAATTTCTCAATCCAGATTTATTTCATTAACAACCTTCGGGTTCACTTTTCTTAATTATTCTCGTCAGGAAGGTGAGGTAATTAGATACAACTTCTTTTAGAAATTTGTTCCTCTTTGTCTTAGTTTTCCATTGATATCAAGTTCATCCAATTTGGTTTAGTATACTGAAAGTTATACTCAAAAGATTTTAGACTGTTCTTAAGCTTCAGCAGAATTCTTATCTCAACTTCCAATCAGATTCTGAAGGTCTTAGAGGGAACTAGAATTTAATCTCTTCAGAAAATTTGTATCCTTATATTTCTAGTTTATTCCAAATCAAAAATCACTCCATTCGGATAACTTCAAAGAAAGTTATACCTAAAATACCAAAGCATATTCATTATAGAGAAAATTTTGCCGCAGCGAAGCCAAAAATTCACCGCGACAAACTCCTCTAGAGAGGAATTCTTACAAAACTTTCACAAGTTCGCTGCAGCGAAACCTAGAGTTGGCCACGACGAACTTTACCCAAAAGAAATTGTATCCAAATCCTTCAAGTTCGTCATCTTCAAACTTCCCAGATCTTACACTTCAATCTTATCAATGAACACATATAACACTTAACCCAACTCTTTTACTTCCATTTCAACTTATCACAACTCAAACAAATCAAAAATTAAGATGAAACACAAAAATCAAAACAGAAATCATTTATGTATTTCATCATGTTCTTCTTTCTCACTACTGCATTTTTGTTCTGTTTTCTCTCTCTACTGTATTTTCTTTCTATCTTTCATCTGATGCTTTTCTTTTTACTATTCTCCATGCTTTCACTTCATTTAACTCCTTTCTATACTAAGATCTCACCAAATCCTATAAACAATTTCTGCACAAACTCCACGCAATCGGTTATACACTTCCACTGCTAAATAATATCAACTCATCTCTCTCATCACTGTCACTGAATTTGCTTTATACACAACTCATGCATATATTTAATCTCAACACTGGCACAACATTAGAATCATTCACAGAGCCTAGAAACTTAACATTTCACTTACCTTGCTTTCAGAAAATCACTAGCAGTGAGGTTTCGGTGATGAAGGTTCAGTAGCTTTTGGTGATGACCAAACAAATCCGAAATGAAAACAGCAAGGAGCTTCAGTAACTTTGCCTTACACAACTTGTGATACGTGTGTTACTTACATCTTGCCATGTATCACCATGCATGTAAGCCATTTTTCAATCTTTAATCAGTCCACATGTCACCATGCATGTAAGTCATTTGTCAATCTTTAATCAGTCCATGTGTCACACTAGGATTGGTCCAAATTTCAAGATTTTTTTAAAAATTCACCAAAAATTCCAAAATAATACTAATAGTCTCCGGATACATTTTTCACAATTTATTTTCATTTTATAAATCCATTTTACCCGAAATATGTAAATGAAAATGTGTAAATATGTCAAAAATACATATGCACTTATCAGCGAAAACTTAATTATGCAAAGCATAAACTGCACAGAAATTCCTAAATTTTTCTAACCCCTAACTTGGGATGTTACACGTATGCATCATACCCAACAAGCCAGAAACACGAGCTGACCTCTTTATCCTTATTTCAGTCAACTTACCGCTACAACAGTCAACACATGTTTCCAGATCATCATAATCTAAAATTGAGAGAATGCTTCCTTAATCAATCTCTCATCCCTAGCTCTAGAAATGTGACTTAAACTTTTATGCCACACTATGTATGACTTATCATTCATTAGGGTTCTTCTTTTCATGTTGTTCAGCAAGATACAAAGAAGCATATATCTAATTCAGGGTAAGACACATTCTATACAAATCATATGACAAGAAAGTTATACCATTATGTTTTGCATTAAACAACAACTATATAGCAGAAGCATTAATTACAAAATGTTAAATTTTTTTCTTCGAAATTGATACAAAGATCACATATAAAATATATCGTGTAAACCAAAATGAACCTTACAACAAGGTTCAATACATACATTCTCTATAGATATTACATCAGCCTCTTCATTGTTGTTAATCATCAGTTCCTTCTTCCCTTTATTTGGCTCTATCCTGGATATAAACCCTTACATTGTGGAAGCACCATGATCAGATGTTCTACTTTATAGCCACCAAGTACTTAATGCAACTATCATAAATTAGATTCATAAATTGATAAGCCAAGGAGTTACTTGATGGTCTCAGTTTTTCCTTTTAGGCCTCATACTGTTGGCTTGTTTATGTCTACAGGACCTTTAGTAGAGCTGAATTGACCAACATCAACATATGAAGAAGATGTAGTATTTCTACCTTTGATCTTAATAGGCTTCACCTTTGCCTTCCCTTTAGTTACTTCGAGGGTTGTAGGAGTTGCAAGCTTGAGTTTCTCCTCCTCAACAATGCAATAGGCAATACAAGCATTAAAGTCCCATTTCTCATCCAGGGAATAATATGTCATCACTAAATTACTAAACTCTGGAGGGAGTGTGTTCAGAGTCTGGTGAACTATAGAGACATTAGGAAGAAAAAAATTTAGCATCTTCAATCTACTATGAAGATGGACCATTCTTGATATATACTTCATCACTCCCCCTTCCCCTGTATACCTCATGGAGAATAATTTTTTCGTCAAGGTACTTGTCTTAACATAAGGTGAGATCGTGTACTTCTGGGAGACATTACCAATCACTATGTCTGTGTCCGGAAGTCCACTAATCATGGTCAGGTACGGATCTCTTAATGGTCATCAAACATAATATGTTAGATCGATCCTATGATGTATAAGCTGCTTTATGAGTTGTTGAGCTCATAGATGTAGTTAGAGATGGCCTATCTGTACGTATGACTATATCAATTTCAGTTATCTTTATAGCATTCAATACATCCTCTGTCCATTTCTTCGTATTGAAACTAGTCAGGATTTCAATGGTGACACTGATGTTGTTGTTAACAGAAAAGGTGACTGTAAAATGATAATTCATAGATCAACATAAATATAGGATAATAGCGATACTCAAAGCCATTAAATAGTATCTATACCGAGAATCTGGTCACAAAAATTATGAAACACTTGTAGGCTGAATATATAATATATGCAACTAGACCTTCACATAAAAGTGATCAAAGTACAAATCATCAACTCTTATGACACTTCCATATGTGGGCAAATAGATCATTTAAGTAACGACTTTCCTCTATCTAATGCCTTTATACACATCTCAAAATCCTATATAAGACCGGCACCTATGGGCAAAATAACTAAATATGAGATTAGAGACATCCCTTAACATGCAAGTAGAACAATTCGAAATACTGACTCGAAAGGGCACTATAGTGACTGTAATCTTATCAGCACCCAAAGGGTCCACAAACCCAAGGAATACATCTTTATGTCATCCTTACATTCTTTATGGGTATATAGTATATGACAATGTAACACTAATAAATGCAAAACCTAAATGCACAATCCCATTGTCACACACTTGTGTTGAATACATTATCTGAAAACTTTATTTGAAACTTTCATAACGAAAAATATCATTAGAGAGACTACCATGCTTCACCGAACGCTAAACTGATCATCCAAGACACGAGAACCTCATGTATCTCCCTTATGGCAAGCTCGTTGCACAAAAATTCACTCAAAAATGACTTTAGAATGTCTTAATTTCTTTTCCGAGTGACTATCATGCCATCCCAAATACTAAACATAAAACACGAGACACAAAAGCTTGAAGTATCTCTGTTATGTGATGTTTGAATCATGAAAATTCTTTTGAAATCAGCTTCAAAATGCCTTAATTCTTTTTTCTGGAGTTAAACTTTAATTTATTACTATTGTAATAAATCTATTAAAATAGAAAAACTCACTTTATAAATTTCTCAGACTCGGAAACTGACCCAAAACACCCCTGGGCACCCTTACAAAAAATCTAAAATTTTTAGTTTTTTTAGTCACTGTATCATGCTGATATCAACATTGCATAGCACACTGTAGCGATGATGTCGGTGTTCACTATAGCACCAACGTTAGCATGACGTTAGCTGCTCATGGAGGGTGGGGCGCGTGCCTTACACGAGCCCACTGCGACGCACTTTCTGAACACACGCACCAGACGGACTCCCACACGCAACGACATGTGGAGTAATGCTATCCAACCAATGATTGGAGCATCCATTGCATGCGCCAAACAAACCGCCCCTCGGTAGTTACTACATGTGTTGCTCATCGACTTGGCGCGTGCGATGCATGCGCCAGTCGATTAGACCGTTTGTGTGCATTATGCTCAGTTTTTCGCACTTCAAGGCTCCTTTTCACCCCGTTTCTTAAGGCCAAACACATTCAAACCAATTTCATGCAATAATAAGCAAGAAACAAAATGAGAAACAAAACTTTATTCTTCGAGAAATCTTATGGAGAAAAGTCGAAAAAGCTTCGTTTTCAACCACCTGATCGTGTCACCACTTTGATACCACATGTAACACGTAACGAGACCTTAGTTATATATCTCGGATCGAACATGAAAGGAAAATAAACAAAGAAATGCAAAAAGTACCTAATTTTAGTTCCATAACTTCAAACTAGTTTTTTAAGGTTGAAACGAGTGCAAATCCACCGCTTTCTTCACGGAAACTACTTTTCGATACGCGGTAAAGCCTTTCTATAGTTTTTCAAAATGTAAGCTCTCTTAACAAGTTAGAGAATCCTTATGCTTACGAATGACATGAGCAACTACAGGAGATCTTAACTTTTATATATAACTTTCATATCAGCTTCCTCATCATAAGCCCGATATGGGTCCGATACACATTGATCGAGATCTATTTTTCTTTCGAAATTCTACCTATTAATTTAGATTATTTATTGAGCCGTTTTATTATTTTTATCTGGATCACATCACGTAACTTAATCGATAAGTTATTAAAAAATTGAAAAAAAACAATTAAATATTGTCCAACTTTATAAAAAATGTCAAAAATATCCAACATTCGTATCTGGTATAGTGGTGCACAAATCAATCAATCATTTCATTTTTTTAGGCTTGGTTTAAATTTTCTATAAAGAGCTCAAAGAATGGTCCAACTGGTGATTGTCTTAAACTAATGCAAATGAAAAAAGAACGCAAATTAAATTCATAATACATACGTTAAAACTTAAATTTGAATTTGGTATCTACATTTTAATGTCACACTAATTAAATCTGAATTATAAGTTAATAGTAACGGAGAAAATAAAATGTAAAATGAAAGTATGCTCAAAACATACACCAATAACAACAACCGATTAAAAAAATCCCCGCTAAACTTGTGTCGAAGCCAGAAATGTGGGCTTGTGATCATGTGCTCAGGGACTTTGAAGTGGACCCCATAGGTCAAGCAGCTTTTGGTAAGCCAGCCAAACACCTAAAAGACGTTGACCAAGATATATTTTTTATAATTATAATCTAAATTATTTCTAAGCATGGGTCATCTTCATCAACCCTAAGCAGAATTAGATTATTAATAACACTATATACTCTTTTTTTTTTTGACATTATAACACTATATACTTTTGGTCACATATCTTTACAACTGGGGGATTAAAAAATGACCTTGCTTGGTTCGTCGGACGAAAAGCGTCTCTATTCTTCTTTGACAAAGTATGAATTCATATAACAAAACATATACTAAAAAATCATGGGAATTCTAGGACATTAACAAGTGATCAGCGTGATCAAATCAAATTTACTTAAGTAGTTTATACATGAACAAGAAAATATCCTCTCTTTTGCCTTTTAAATATATATGAATTCTGCTTTTGCCCGTTTACTATGCATGCGTGGAATATTCTTGGGCAGGCCAAGAACAAAGAGACGTGGAAAGCGTTCTACCAAATCTCATCCAAGGAACTAAGCGCCGAATTTAGGTGATTAGCTCTGACTGTCACCACAGTTTGCAGTTGGACATTCAATAGAGCCGGCGTCCGAGCTGGAAATGTCGTTCTTCGCATTCATCAGGTCACGGTATCATGATTGGATGGTAAGAAAAATTTTTAAAAATAACGTAGTCACAGTCATCACAGACTGGCGAAGGAAGATCAGTTATTGCTTTGTTGGGACGGGCTTGTCGCTTGCAAATGACCGCTGAAAAAGAAAGCTCTCTTAGCAGCGTGTTACACGCCACTTAACCACGGATTCTCCCGGAATCATGGTTACATGCTGTACGAGACTGTGCTCGAGTTAACTTCTTTTGGAACAGGTATCTCTCCCCTAGTGCTCATACAGCCTTTTTCTCTGGTGATATGGGTCAGTGGCTGAACAGGAATTTACGTAGCTCATTGGTAGTGTAGGGTAATGCTTGGTCCATTTATTTTGGGGTTGCATATTGGTTCATGTGGCGTTGGCGGAATAAATCTATTTTCGACCCCTCTTTTACTTGGCCTACTAAGGACCTTGGAGTTGGGGTCATCCATGCAGAGACCACCATAGCTCGGGTCAATACTGTGACTAGCGGCACGAGGAGGCATCATGGACAGTGAACTAAGCCTCCAAACGGATGAGTCAAGTTAAACACCAACAGGACGGCTAATCCTACTAAAAGATGTGCAACAGTGGGAGGCCTTTTGCGAGATAGCACCGGACAATGCTTAGGCGGTTTTGTGCACAACATTAGGTTTTATTTACCGTTCATTGTGGAACTTTGGGAAGTTCATACTAGCCTAACTCTTGCTTGGGATATGAGCTGTCGACGAATTGAGCTTGAAATGAACGCTCTAGAGGTAATTAGCATTTTATCTGGCTCAAGTCTTTCGAACCCAAGGAGTAACCCGCTAGGACTAGCCATTCGCGAGATCTTGGGATGTCCGTGAGAGGTCAAAATTTAGCATACTTTTAAAGAAGGTGATCGGTGTGCGGACTAATTAGCCCACGCAACTCAGTCTTTCGGTATTGACATCTGTTGTTTTCACCGCCCACCTTTGGGCTGTATTCCTTATATCCTTCATAATATGTTTGGGGTCGTACCCCGCAATTAGATATGTAATAGCGTTGCTTTCTAGTGAATACAAAGAAAAAAAAAGAAGGCTCTCTAACACTTTAACCTTTTACTTATCCATGATCAGGACGTGATCCAATCCATTTATGTAGACTGTAAAAGGTAGGGACAGGAGAAGAGTGACAGAGAATTTGAGGGCATCATGATCTATGACTTTGTTTTATTGTGCTAATGGACAAACTTCGCTTCTTTCTCTTGACTTTAACACGCTAACTTTATTTCATTTTCACTGACATGGTAGCTACGAAACTCCGATAGATAGTTTCCTCTGTGAGCCCCACCGCTTCGGGTGTCACTGCCCATTATTTCACATTCTTTTCATGCCCTTTTGTTTACGTCTCCGGCTCTTGAAGCTCCAGAAAAATGGTATGAGATGCATGCTTTTCTACTTTTAGCTTCTTCACGGAAATATCGATTTTGGGGTTAGAACATTCTTCAATTTGTTCTTCTGTGCCATGTCAAGGAAAAGGGCAGCTTTGAGTTTCGGAGTTCAGCTGTGAGCCTTTGATTGCTTCAAGTCTTTGGTGGTTCAGGTCTACTAGTTGGTGGAGGAGGCAAACTACTTCTCTTTCTTGCAAATTCCTGATAACTTGGTAAAGTTTGTTCTCTCTTGTTTGTTTCTTTTTGCTCCTTTATTTTATGGCTTATTTCTACATACTGGTACAAGTTAGTGATTTTTATGGAAATTGTTTCCTCTTTTCTTCAAAAACCCGTTGCATCTTTGGATGCTTCGTGAATTGCGGTTGAAAAGCTTCCCAAGTAAAGAAGGGAAATGTGATTTTGAAGGAGTTGAAGCTGTTTCTATTTCCGTGCACAAGCATATAAATTTGCCAGGAAGTGGGAATCATGACGCTTAAGTGCTTGATTCACTATTTAGACATGGCCTACAATAAATGTGCCAAATTTGTTTGGGTCTTGGTGATAGTTTTTGGTGGTTTAGAGACGAGATCTTCAGCGCTTACGGGTTAGCTCGAAATTACTAGGTTAGCAGATTAACTAGCGAATCGACATAAATTTCCTTTATCCAATGTCTGCAATTTCTAATCAGCTTTTAAGAACGTTCCACATGCTTAGTGTTTAGCGTTTCTGGGAACATAATTGTGTAGACATATTGACTTTGTACTTTGCATGATTATATGTTGTTTCTCCTTTACAGATCCAACGTTGCCCCCCTTTAGATGGGAACAGATGTTACTGAAGTTGCAGGAGCACTTCCACCGCGTTATTCCTGTCAGGTACCAATATACTGACTATTTCTGACCTGGTTGAAATTTTTTGGCTTAAGGTAGATTGTCTTTGCCGTTAATTAATCTTACAGAATTTGCATTCACCAAAT
>JAOSBK010000204.1:26483711-26496480 GCA_027568895.1 Erythroxylum shatona | reverse complement strand
TGTCACTTGCCACATGTCTCATTTTTAAGCTCTCACTTAGTTTCTTTCCAACTAAATTTCAATTTCTACTCCAATTTGTCCCCAAATTTCTAATGGCTCTAATTAATAAATCCTAAAATCATTTATCTAAATTTCCATTGCCATTGGATAGTAATTTCTACTATCGTTTAACAATTATTCTGTCATTTGGCATTTTTCCTAGTCCAGAATTTACCCCAAAATTTCATACAAAAAATTCTAAAATTCTCAAAAAATTCAAAAACCATAATGACCCTCTCCAACTCAATTTTTTTATACACACAAATCACATTTTTCAGGAACAATCACAACAATTATACCGGGAAATGTCATGAATTCATGTACAGTCATTTTTCGTGTGCAAAATTTACTATTCATGTGTATGTGTGTACTGTATTATGCATGAACATGTAAAGGCGTTTCTAAGCACTCATTAACCACCCCGAATTACTATTCTAACCTCCCCGTCGGTGATGGGATGTTGCACAATAAACTTCCCAAAATTTCCAAAGATCTATCATTCTCTTCCTCACTGACTCTTCCTTCACCATCATGCGTTACTCCCTCTTTAAAACCCACTGCCCTTCGTTATGATGGAAGCTCAGATCCTATTAATTCAAGCAAAGTCATCAATAACACATCGTGGCTCTAAATGGTAGGAGATGTAACCAAGTTATACCTTCAATTGAGAAAATGAAGGGGGGTGGAATGAGAAGGATATTAATTTCATAGTCTTCTTTATGTGAAAATTTTTCAAAAGGACCTCATTTCTGGTGATGAAAATTTGTGCTCAACTTTAACAAAAACCAATATGGCCTAGAGGGGGTGCTGGTTAACACGGGAAATGTCTTCCTCTTCAAATTTGAAAGCTCTTATTAGGAAAGAAAGATAATGGAGATGGGTCATCAGCATATTAATAACAAGACTTTGAGACTAGTACTTTAGATATAAGAACTCAAGTTAAACCAAGTTCTTGTTTAGATGAACATGTTGGTTTATGCCCTACAACCAATCGCTTTAGTTGTAGTTTAGTGAAAAATTATTTAAAGGCATTCTTTATCTTGTACATGTTTAGATGTATATTATAAAGTCCATGGGATAATTGTACATTGCAAATGAAATTATAATGAGATTATAATTATAAGGTTCATATTGCATTTATATATTATTCCTAAAATGTTCCTAGTCATTGTTCTATTAAGATTGGAAATTAATAGAATGTAAAAAGACTAGCACTTATTTTGTTTTTCCTTTTGAAGGAAGTAGTTGATCTCATAGGCTAAAGTATAGAGATACTTAAACAAATGTGTAGGTGCTTTCTAGAGAAAAAGTTCACTGAACAGACCCGATATGAGAAATCTATTTGGAACATTACTTGAATGTCTGTGGAATTCTCATTGTGATGATTGTATAAGTGATCCTTTGACTTGAGGTCATCAAAGTTATCTTGTATGGGGATTGCTATGTTTTAATACTACTTACGATATATTTAATTATAGGTCGTTTAATCGGTAGTCAGTGCCAACATATTTGAGAACCTAATGAGTCTCGCATATATAATGGGTTGAAGATAACAAAATTAATTTAATCAAGTTGGATTTGATTGCAAAGTTTGAGAAACTTTATGATTAAATATGAGATATTTAATTAATATGATCAATATGAGATATTGAATCTTATATAAGCATAATTGGTATTTAATTAGAATTATTTGTAATTCTAATTAAAGTTTAATTGAAATTAAATAATTTCAATTAAATTACTAAAACGTCCAAAGGTTATTATAAATAGACTTAAGCTCTATGAAGCTAGCACTTCTTCCCTAACCCTCTCTGTAAGAGTTACAGAGTTCTCTCAACATGTTCTGTGGATACCGTTAGAGGTCGGACGCTTATGCAGCTATGGTAGATGAGACGGATCGGTTTTGAAAATAATTCGAGGGATACAACAAGATACAGATCAAGCTTCGGAATAAGGTACGAATTAAGTTTTCACTTTATTATGATTCATATTAATCATTTTATAGAATTAAATAGATCTTGATTTTTTGAAAATCAAAAGTCATGAAAAGTTTTGTGATTATTTCGCTGCGGTCGAGATCTGATTCCAACCCAATTTCCCAACATGTTGATCATGTCCCAAAGCCTTGGTGAGAATGTCTGCAAGTTGCCACTTGCTGGGACGCGCTGTGTATCTATCACTTTCACTTGAATTTTCTCTCGCACAAAGTGACAATCCAGCTCAATATGCTTTGTGCACTCATGGAAGACAGGATTAAAGGCGATATGAATTGCTGCCTCATTGTCACAATAAAGTTTCATTGGATGCTTTTGACTTATTTAGATGTCACTTAGAAGACCTTTGAGCCAAACCAACTCACTAGTAGTAGAAGCCATAACACGATATTCTGCTTTAGCAGAGGAACGAACAACTATATGTTTCTTCTTTGTCTTCTAAGAAATTGGAGCTTTTCCAGGTTTTGTGATGTAGCCCGTAGTGGATCATCGAGTCTTATGACAACTCGCCCAATCTTATTCACAAAAGCCATGAAGTAAGAGGCCATTGTTAGCCGGGAACAGAACACCTTGTCCAGGAGCTTGTTTCAAATAATGGGCTACACATATAATTACCTCAAAATGTAGCTCACATGGAGTTTGCATAAACTAACTAAACAGATTTACCACATAGGTAATATCCGGCCTAGTAATAGTAAGATAAAATAGTTTGCCCACTAGCCTCTGATATTGATTTGGGTCGTGAAACATCGTACCTATTGTTGACGCCAGTTTGTGTTATTGTTGAATTGAAGAGCGAGCGAGTCTACACCCCATCATTCCTATTTCCTTGAGAATATCTAGAGTGTATTTCCGTTGGGTTAGAAAAATCCTTTGGGATGAACGAGTTGCTTCTAAGCCAAGAAAGTATTTGAGCTTTCCTAAATCCTTAAGAAAAAACCTATCATTTGAGAAGACTTTAAAATTTTGGATTAGTTCAGAATTATTCCTGGTAATAATCATGTCGTTGACATAAACTAAAATAGAAAAAAATGAATCAAGTAATTTAAGCGTAAAAAGGGAGTAGTTAGATTTCAATTGTTAAAACCTAAATGCCAAAAGTGCACTCAATAGTTTAGCAAACCGTTGGTGCGGTGCCTGTTTCAACCCATAAAGGGTTTTTTTTTTCAGTTTACACACACGCGTATTGCCTGATTGGAGGATTCTTGGGGGAGGTTTCATGTATATCCCTTCATCTAAGTCACCCTGCAAAAAGGCATTATGAATGTCAAGTTGGTGTAATTCCCAAATTTAAATAGTTGTTATTGCTAATAAGCATTTAACAGTAGTTAATTTTATAACAGGTGCAAAGGTTCACTATAATCTATCCCTTTAATTTGATTGAAACCTTTTTCCACGAGCCTTGCCTTGTATCTTTCAACCATTCTATCTGCTTTATGTTTGATTTTAAATACTCACTTGAAACCGATTGCCCTTTTGTTTGGAGGGAGGGAGACCAAGCTCCATGTTTGATTCCTTTCCTGAGCAGACACCTCTTGCCACATAGCCCCTTGCCAATTGGGATCACCTTGAGCTTGAAAATAGTTTTTCGGTTCCTAACTAGTAGCTATAGTTGCAAAAAAGGCTTTATATGAAGGTGAGAATTTAGAATAATCAGTATGATGAGTCAAAGGATATGGTGCACCTGGCCTGACTCGATTGGCTCCGCTTAAGGTAATTCTACCTCATAATCAGCCAAGTACGGTGGAGGATATCGAACACGTTGTGAGTGTCTCTCTAGCTTAGTTGCTGGAGGATTGTTTTCTTGATTAGGTACTTGATTGTTCAATTGAGCCTGAGTACTCTCAAGCTCAACTAATAAGTCTTGATTTTCTTCTACACCTATCATATCCGGATCATCATAAGTTATGATGAACTTAGATGCTTCATCATCTTCTGTTGTTGTTGGTTTTGGATGAACTATTTTGTTACCTGTTTCTTCAACTTCAGAGACAAGGGAAATCATTCTCATAAAAAATGACATCTCTAGAAACAAATATTTTTTTAGTCTCTTGATCATAAACTTTTTAACCTTTCTAGCCATTTGGATAATTAACAAAAACATAAGGTCTAGACCTACTTTGAAATTTGTCCTTGTTTTGTGAGTGAATATAGCAACGCACCCAAAAACTCAAAAATGGTTTTAAGTCGGTACCTTAGAGAATAGAATTTCAAAAGGAAGCTTACCATCAAGTTTTTAGCATGGCATGTAATTTACTAGATAAGCAGCGGTTAAAACACACTCCCCCAAAACTTGATTAGAAGATTTACTTGAAACCTTAGCAATCTCGTTATCTCCAATAGATGTCGATGTTTTCTCTCAACCACTTCGTTTTGTTATGATGAGTTTGGACAAGACGTTTGAAGAAGAATGTCATTTTGTTGAAGAAAGTTAAAGAATGGTCTGCAATGAACTCTTGAGTATCGTCGCTTCTAACTTTGATGATTTCCTTCCCAAATTAGCGTTTAACCATGGCACAAAAAATTGGAAAATAAATTGCAATGTTAGATTTATGTTTCATTAAATAAACCCAAGTAGCTCTACTAAAATCATCAACATTAGTAAAGAAATAACGAGCTCCAGTGGAGGATGGGGTTTTATAAGGTCCCCATACATCAACATGTACTAGATCAAAACAAACAGTACTGGAAATTTCACTAATAGAAAATGACTTTCTAGTTTGTTTTGAAAAAATTATACTGTAAAAGGAAGAAACATTCTTCCAGCCACCATTTATTGATGATATAGTATTTACATGTATAGGCATAGAGTGGAAGTATCTAGAGAAGGTCGGAAAGAAAAAATATGTGATAATATCTTGTACTAAATATTTATGGGCTTGGGTATTTAGTGAACTGATGACCCATTAGGACCATGTTCTATATTTTTCTATCATCCTTTGAGTTTGCTGGAGTGTCTCTAGAGTCTTCTTGTGCGTCTACTGTGTCTGGCCTCTTTTTTCTTCGGTCTTCCTTAGAGTGTCTAGAGTCTTCTGTGCGTCTTTCTCTTCTCCTCTATCTGTGCGTTGTCTTCTTTATTCTTTATCGCCCCCCGTAAGCTGGAAGACATTCTGGATTTCAAGCTTAGCAAGAAGTGAGTTAAACTGAGGTGTGGGTAAGGCTTTGGTAAAAATATTAGCAAGTTGTGAGTGAGAGGCGACTGGGAGAAGATGAAGAAGTCCAGATTGAATTTTTTCACGAACGAAGTGGCAGTCGATCTCGATGTGCTTCGTTCGTTCATAAAAAAATGGGGTTTTTCGCAAGATGGAGAGCGGATTGATTGTCATAGTAGAGGTAAGCTAGGGTTTTAAGATGAAAGCTGAAATCTTGCAATAAATAAAATAACCATTGAAGCTCACACGATGTGGTTGCTAGGGCTCAATACTCGGCCTCAGAGGAACTCCTAGAGACGGTGGCCTGCTTCTTGGATTTTCAGGAGATGAGAGATGAGGCCAAAAAAACTCAAAATTTGGTGACTGATTTCTTAGAGTCGGGACAGGTAACTCAGTCCGAACCAGAAAATGCCCGCAATTGCATGGTTGAATCACGATGAAAAAGGATACCCTGGTCGGGAGCTTTTTTAAGGTATCGTAAAACCCTCTGAGCTGCTTGCATATGCATTCGTGTAGGTTTGTCCAGAAATTGTGAAAGTTGTTGAACGACGAAGCTAATGTCTGGTCGGGTTATGGTTAGGTACAAAAGCTTCCTATTGAGCTGGCGATAGCCAGTGATGTCTGTGTGGGGTTCTCCATTGGCTGACAATTTTGTATGTGGAACCATTGGGGTAGAAAGGGGTTTGCAGTCCAAGAAGCCAGCTTCAGTCAAAAAATCTAGGGTGTACTTCCTTTGGGAGAGATTGATGTCAAGAGACGATCTGGCTAGCTCTAAGCCGAGGAAATACTTCACAACACCGAGGTCTTTGATCTGAAAGGTGAGATCTAGAATTTTTTTGGTATTATTGATGAGAGTTAAATCTTTACAGGCTAATAGAACATCGTCAAAATAAATCAGAAGTCTGATTAAAATGTGATTTTCTGTTTTTATGAACATGGAGTAATCCAAGGTAGATTGCTAGAATCCATGTGAAAGCAAAGCAGAGGTGAGTTTTTCATGCCACTGTCTACTAGCTTGTTTAAGCCCATATATACTTTTTTTAAACTTACAGACCAATGTTGTATTAGGTAAAGGAAGTCTTGGAGGAGGCCTCATGTAGACTTTTTCGTGCAGATCACCATGAAGGAAGGCATTGTTAATGTCAAGTTGATGAAGGTGCCAATCTTGAGATGCAGTGAGAGCGAGTAGCAGGTGAATGGTAGTATGCTTGACCATGGGAGAAAAAATCTCGGTGTAGTCCACACCAACCTACTGAGTGAAGTCCTTTGCCACAAGTCTACTTTTGCATCGGTGAACTGAGCCATCCGGATTGACTTTGTATCGATGGACCCATTTACAATCGGCTGTTGACTTTCCAGGAGGTAAGTGGGTGAGCTCCCAAGTTTCATTTTAAATTAAGGCCTTTAATTCTGTATGCATTGCTTCTTGCCATTCAGTGGATTGTATAGCTTCATTATAGGTTCTAGGTTCTTTCAGGGCTGTAAGAGCTAGAGAAAAATGTTTATGTGCTGAGGATAGGTTATTGTAGGAAATGACTGAGGAAATTGAGTGAGGAGATGTGTGAGGCAATGTAGGACAGATATAGTGATTTAAATAGGATGGTGCTTGAGTTTGTCTAGTGGAACGTTGAGGGTGAGGTGTAGATTCAGGTGAAGAAGATGGCTCAGAAGCAGATAGGGCTGGTGGGTCATCATAAATAGGGAAATCTTCAGTGGAAGATAGGATTGGGCTTGGTAGGACAGGACTGCGGCTGGGAAGTTCTTGAAAAGGGAAAGAAGTTTCATAGAAAATGGCATCCCTTGACAAGAAGAATTGTTTGGTGTCTAGATCAAAAAGTTTATATCCTTTTGTCCCTGGAGAAAAACCCAGAAAACAGCCTTTCTTTCCCTGGTGTCTAACTTTCCTCTGCTAGCTTCCTTAGTGGAAGCAAAGCAGAGACAACCAAATACTTTTAAATTTGTGAGATTAGGATTGCTACCGAATAGAATTGAATAGGGAGATTTGTTTGATAAAAGAGGGGTAGGAATCCGGTTAATAAGAAAAACTGCATGTAAAACACATTCTGACCAGAATTTGGTTAGAAGGTTGGCCTGAAATTTGAGAGCTCTTGCCACACTGAGAATGTGTTGGCTCTTTCGTTCAACCCTTCCATTCTGTTGAGGTGTCTCAATATAGGTGATTTCATGTAAAACACCATTCTTGGCAAAAAAATCAGTCATTGAAAATTCAATTCCTTGGTCACTTCTTATGCATTTTATATGTTTGGTGAATTGCCGTTCCACATAAGCAAAGAAATGCTTGATTAATTCTCTAGTTTCTGACTTGTGTTTCATTAAATATACCCAGGTCATATGGCTATGATCATCAACAATGGTGAGGAAAAATCGATGGCCATGAATGGAAGGTGTGTGGTAAGGGCCCCAAATGTCAACATGTACAATGTCAAAGCAAGAGGAAGCAATAGAAGAGCTCAAAGTAAAAGGTAACCTTTTTTGCTTTGAAAAATGACAAGTCTGACATTCAATAACATTCTGAAAAATAACAGAATTGTCTATGCTAGATAATAATTTGAGTCTTGCATTTGAAAAATATCCTAGGCGTTTGTGCCAAAGATTGTGTGAATGATGTGTAACAGAGTATGCTTGTGGCATAGGGGTAAGATAATAGAGTCTATTAGAATGCTTAGCAAAACCAATCGTCTTCAAAGTGCTGAGTTCCTGAATAACACATGAATGTTTGGTAAAAGTCAGTTGGCAATGTGAAAATGAAGTAAGTTGACTAATGAAAATTAGGTTGAAAGAAAAAAAAGGAACATAGAGAACATTGGTCAGAATAAGAGAAGAAATATGTACTGAGCCAATGTGTGTGATAGGTACATGTTAACCATTGGGGAGTTTTACTGTTAGATTCTGGGTTGTGGTACATTCAGGGTGAGTTTCTGTATTATTGACAGATTTAGATTTAGGTTTGAAGCTGTCTCTTGACTGATAGTTATTTGATTTTCCATTGCCTGATGTAAAGTTGGGTGGAAACCCATACTTTCTGTAACATTTGTCTTCTGTGTATCCCTTATAACCACAAAAGGTATATAGTGGTCTTTTGTTTGACTGAAAAATTTTTCGGGTATCTGTTTTAGCAAGAAATGCTTGAGATTCATAATTGGGTAATTGTGATGTTGTGGAAAGAAGTTGTCGTTCATGTTGAGCTACCATGGAAAAAACCTTTTTGATGTCTGGTAATGGTTCAATCAGCATGATTTGTGACCTAACATTGGAATAGGATTCATTTAAACTTTTCAAGAAACGTATAACACAATCACTTTCTTGATAGGACTTGATGATGCTTAGCATATCACAATGACATTGAGGGTGACATTTGCATTTAGACAATGGTCTTAAATTATGAAATTCATCTCATAACATTTTTAAATGAGCGTAATAATCAGAAATAGATAGACTTCCCTATCTAAAACCATAGATCTCTTCTTGCAGGTCTAAAATTCGGAAGGAATCCGCTTGGGAGAATCTGTCATGTAAGTCCTTCCACACATCAGCTGCTGAATCCAGCCAAATGACACTCTAGGCAATTGATTCATTTACTGAGTGCATCATCCAAGATAAAACCATGGTATTGCATCTTTCCCAATATACATAAGTAGGATCTTTTCTGTCTGGCATAACAATACTGCCATCTATGAATTTTAGCTTGTTTTTTGATAACAAGGCCATTCTCATTGACCTAGACCATGAATGATAATTGAGTCCGGTCAGAAGAGAAGACATCAAAATAAGAGAAGGATTTTCATTAGGGTGAATGTAATATGGCGAAGCTGGGTGATCTTCGGGCCTTTGCATTTGTGTTTGATTGCCAATTACACTGGCATAAGATGGTCTAGACATGACTATACAGAGTCTATGTCAGGTGAAATAGTGTTGTCGACTGAGAAGAGGAAAAGAAGATATGCTCTGATACCATGACAAAATTATACTATAAAAGGAAGAAACATTCTTCTAACCAGCATTTATTGATGATTTAGTGTTTACATTTATAGGCATAGAGTGGAAGTATCCAGAGAAGGTCGGAAAGAAAAAATCTGTGATAATATCTTGTATTGAATATACATGGGCTTGGGTATTCAGTGAACTGATGACCCATTAGGCCCATGTTCTAGATTTTTCTATCTTCCTTAGAGTTTGCTGGAGTGTCTCTAGAGTCTTCATGTGTGTCTAACCTCTTTTTCCTTCTGTCTGTTTTTTTTCTTCTGTCTTCCTTAGAGTGTCTATAGTCTTCTGCGCGTCTTTCTCTTCTCCTATCTGCGCGTTGTCTTCTCTATTCTTTATCATGTTTAGCGCGATGACAAATATTGCAACCATTGTTCATGTTCTTGTAAGATATGTCGGGAATATCTTAAACTAATATAAACTTCTTAAAGGGAAGATGGCCTAATCGGCTGTGTCAATTAACAAAACTATCTTTAGTTGTAGTGGTGGCTGCCACATTTGGCTTGAGCTTCAGATAGTATAAACCATCCTTTTGTTCACCCATTCCAATCACTTTCTTTGTTACTAGGTCCAGTACAAGATAACTAGTTGGTGAGAAGATAAATGAACAGTTTAAGTCTTTCGACAACCTGCTTACAGATAAAAGATAACAAGTAAAATCTGGAACAAAGAGAACATCATTTAGTTTTAAGTTCTGTGTTAACTGCACTTGAACTTGTGAATGAACACTAAGAGTTTTACCATCTGGTAATCGGATGGGAGGTGCATAAGGCGCCGGCCGAATAACAGTTAAGAAACTTTGATTAAAAGTCATATGTTTAGAGGCGACGCTATCTATAATCCATTCAAGAGATTCAGAAGAGGCTTTACCTGCAAAATTTGGAGAGTTTGCTTAAATAGTGAGAAGAGGAGCAAGTGCCATCAACTACTCATATTGCTTCTTTGTGAGGGTAAACCCTTTTGATGTAGACTCGCTGGATGCCTTATTAGCAACAAGTTTCTGTGATCAAGACCTTGGCTTCTTGCCAAAATTGTTTTGGAATTTCTTCCTCTTTCTCTACCACTCCAGATAACCTATGCGCTCAAAACACATCTCGTAATCATGACCACTATTTTTGCAATAAGTGTAATGGAACTTGATCTTGTCTATCACCTCCTCGTCCTTTTTTCGAGGTTGTTTGGTAGTGAAGGCAACGACATCGTTTGGATTGGGGCGAGTAGAAGCAACACTTCGTTGTTTCTCTTCTTTCACCACTAATGCATATGCTTTGCTTGACGTCGATAATGACTCTATATTAAGAATTTGAGACCTGATCACACTAAAAACATCATTTAGTCCCATTAAAAATTGGTGCAACTTCTCACCTTCGCGTTCTGCAATTAGTTCCTTGGCAGTTCTGCAGGTACGTTCTGGAATGTTGGAATAAGTAGCCAACTCGTCCCAATAGTTGGTGACAGATAGTCCTTGCTGATGCAAAAGAGCCATCTCTCTTTTGAATTCATGTATTCTTGGCACCTTCCCTTAAGAGAATCGATCTTGAAGATCCACCCACATCTCTCGGGTGAAGTCGGCATAAGCTACCCTGTCGAGTAGCTCTGGTGCAATAGCATTAAATAGCTATGAAATAACCATGGAGTTGCATTTTTTCCAAGCTCCATAAGTGTTAGCTATTTCAGATGGTTTCGGTATTGAACCATCGACGAAGGCTAGTTTGCTTTTGGCTCTTAGCGCTTTAAGAATTGCTTTACGCCAAGTCAGATAATTTTTTCCTTTTAATAGACAATTTACCAATGTAATTCCTGGACTGTCAGACGAACTAAGGAAGAAAGGAGACATCGCATCTTGAGTGGGAGACAATGGCGGCGGAACCTGTTATGGACCCAAGCCCATCCTTGCCTCACACTCACACCAGGGATCACTCCACAGCTGCTGAGTCAGCCCCTAACCAACGCCCAACACGTGACAGACAGCCACCTGCGAAATATTCTGATTTCATTTTGTAATTTTGTTATAAGCAGAGGAGGGCATAGGAGTGAGGGTGTGCATATCTCATTTGTGTAAGGATTTCAGTCAAACCTTACCTACCTGTTTATGGTCCCTTCTCCCTGTACATGGTCCCTTTCATCATGTCCCGTAACTCCCGCATGTGTTTTTGTCACCCACTTTCTCAACCTTCAGCTACTGTGATGGAGAGTAGGGTATGAAGGGTTGGTTTAAAAAACAAACGTTTAGTTTTAGTTTCGGGTTCTATCTTTGCCGAGCATCAAGAGTACACCATTGAGCTTGCTCTCAAGAGGATAGAAACTCAAACCTTCAACAAAACTTTCAGATCTACGGTGGAGGCAATGACTGGAGGTATATGATTCTTGGTTTAAGCTTCTGCTACTGTTTTTACATATATATTACGGTTATATATATGATGCTTAATGCATGTGTTTTATACGTTTATGTTCTGTATGAAATGCATGCCTTTGCTTGGTTCATTTTACAGTTGGTATCAGAGCCTAAAGCTGACCTCTGTCTTGCGTGAAAACCACCGAAATAAAATGCCTCTATTTTCCTCTATTTTTTGGGTTGCGTTTGTTGCCGTGTATGTATGTGTTGGAGGTTGTCAGTTTTTCGACATTTTGGATCTCCTTGAGACGTTACAGTCGTTCTGTGGTCATTCATGGAGCATGCGACGTTGTCTGGAGAAAAAGGGACGACACCCGTATGTGAAAGTGTCAATGTTGCCAATTCTGGAGCATTGCATGATCGGTTATACTATGTCTGGTACGCGACGCCGGTTTCTCCTCGTCCTAACGCCGTTATTCCGGCGTCATTTGGCACCTCCTGTGCTCCAAACCAGTCGGGATTCCGACTGGTTCCATCTGGGTCACGCCTGACCCGGATGGAGGTTGTAGACGACACTATTGCTCTTTTTTTTAATAAAAAATAAAATTTTAATAGTGGCTTGGTGCTAATTTTTAGGCTTGGGCTTGGGCTACTAACCTTTGATATTATGATTTTTATTATAAAATCATGTTGGGTTTGATTAAAAGTATTCCTTTTAATTATGTATGTCTTATTATTAACATTTAATTTTATGACATACATATAATAATTGTTTAATTGTGCACAAATTACATGTCATTAATTGCCAATTTTGTATGTATAAATTGATGATTATTATACATGCAAAAATGAGATTAATTATTTTGTGCATTATATTACATGTGATTAATTGCAACTTTTGCGTGTATAAATTCATGATTATTATACATGCAAAAATTATGTTAATTATTTAGTGCATTATTATTTCGTTCATTTATTTGCATTATTTATGACTTGATGCAAATATTTAGGCTTTAATTTAAAATAATGCTAGTGCTCATATAATTTTAATTAATTGGGAGTAGCCACAGCATCTCAAATTAATTATAATTATATATTTAGCTTTCCGATCACATTAAGACATAAATTGTAATTAATTGTATGAGATATAATCAAATCTACCCACAAGAATTTTATTATATTTGTATGATTAATTAGGATAAAATATCGGATTATATTTCTTAATTTACCCACAGGAATTAAGAAAA
>JAOSBK010000204.1:26468139-26483611 GCA_027568895.1 Erythroxylum shatona | reverse complement strand
CTAATAGTTCAAAACCCTTAGTGATGCCAAAATGTCCATCTTACCCTCACTTATTAGCCTTACAACTTAAATGCTTAGGTGGTCTTCCCATAATGCCCTCTTGTGTAACTTATCACTTTAAATCTTACCCTCACTTATTAGCCTTACAACTTAAATGCTTAAGTGGTCTTCCCATAATGCCCCCTTGTGTAACTTATCACTTTAACTCAATTCACTACACCCATGTCATATAATCTCATTACAATTAACATCCAACATATATAAATCTTGCAAGACCCCAATGATTAATCCAATCACACTTAATCAAATAAAAAAAAATTCAGGGGCCAACATTTATAATAGTTTGGCAAGTAACGCTTGCCTACATTAACTACCAAGACTTTTCTTGAAGTTTCACTATAATTCTTTTATCAAGACAAAGAATATCCTTTGTACAATCTTACTCAACAAAGAGGATTCTTTTGCAATCTTCTTCCAATCTTAAAAAAAAACTCAATCCCACTTGAATCACCCCTGAGTACAATAGTATAATTCCTCAAAAAGATGTTAAAACTTAAAATAAATCACTTTATTACTTGACAACTCTAAAGATGCTCACTCATACAAATATGAGACAATGATGCTCAAATGATTGATTAACACTTAAAAATGTGTGTAAAATATATGCAAATGCTTCTTGAAGTTAAAACCAATGAGAAAACACCTATTTATAGTGTTTTATGGCCTCTAGTAGCTGTTGGAGCCAAGAACTAGAAGTTTAATTGTTATATATAGTCTACTGGATAACTAATATAACATATTGATTGACCAATATGCATTAAAAACACCAAATTTACTAGTTATTGAGACAATAGTCGACCAATAGGCATATTGGTTGACCAATATAGTACATTGATCGACCAATACATCAACCAGTTATGATTAACACTTTTCAAAATATTCCCTAAAAGGTGTTTGAAAGATCAAAAGGTTTTTCTATTGAAACCAAAAGTTTTAATGCATCTTGAAGAATGTAAAGACTTAAGCAATGCAGTTAAATTAAATGTTTATGTATAGTGAGCCTTTTATAACTTCCAATTAATAAAGTAAGATTACAATTAATAATACTTAATGTAAAATGATCTTGATGATCCTTAATGTTCTTTTATTCTTGGTTTGATCTTTATTTTGGCGATTGCAAAGTTCAGCTTTTCTTTTTCAACTTCATAAGCTATCTTTTATTAGTTTATGGCTTCATTTTCAAAATAATAAACTCATTAGTTGTAATTAGGTTTTATT
Organism: Erythroxylum shatona; assembly: GCA_027568895.1. Classification (NCBI taxonomy): domain Eukaryota; kingdom Viridiplantae; phylum Streptophyta; class Magnoliopsida; order Malpighiales; family Erythroxylaceae; genus Erythroxylum; species Erythroxylum shatona. The sequence continues at coordinate 26,482,333 of JAOSBK010000204.1, read as the reverse complement.
ATCTTCAAAATATTGATTGGATCCTTCCTTGGTTTAACAATCTTCCCCTTTTTGATGATGATAAAAACTTGTGATATTATACAACAATAATAAAATTAAGCGCATAAACAACTATCCATATCAAGATAATGATTGACTTTCTATTAATTCATGCATAAAATACATTTCAATATCAACAACATAATTTAATATCAAGAACGGAAGAGATATTCAGTGTAAAATAAATATCCATAAATTTACTCAAACATACCATATAAACTGCAAGGAATATAAAAATGACAAAATGATCACTCCCTCTAAATTTCATCACTCTCTTTAAAGCTAATATCCCCAATATTTTCTCCCTATTTTGGAAATGCATAATACAAATTGCCATGAGCCAAGCTAACTTGGTTAGAAAATCATAATGAATTTGAACCAGATTGATAAACTTTCGCAAGGGAAAAGATTATTAAATATTTAAAGAGTCAAAATAATTGTCTAAAAGGTCAAATTCGATATAAACATTTTAATTGTTCTAATTTAAAAAAATTCTCAATTTCGGTAATATACCTAATTTGAAAGATTCAATTAAAGAAAATTCATAAAAGAATGTACAATTTAAATGCTTTAAAATCACAAAATAGAAATATAAAAAAATCACTAAAAGTACCACAATTGAACAAAATTCAAATTCATAAAAGATTGTACAATTTAAAAGCTTTAAAATCACAAAAATAGAAATATAAAAAATCACTAAAAGTACCACAATTGAACAAATTAAAGATATATTGAAATAATTGAAAAAGAAACAACCTTGACTTTTTTTTACAAAGTAACTATGAGAGTATCATATTTGAAAAGATAATTTTTTAAATTAAGAAAATTTAGAAAATTGTCATATTTGAGACCCAAGAATGAAATTTTTTTAATTTGATGTAACCATACTTGATTATAAGAATAAACTTAAATGACTCATGTAATTTATGGAGACAATTTCAAAGACCTAAACATCATTTTAAAAAAATCCTAAATTTTGGGGGTTCATTTGAAGAGAATGTGATTTTTAATGATCTTTAACATGAAGGGGAAAGGAAAATTGAAGATAAGGTAGTTATTTTCAATTAGGGACATCGTTTTCCTAAGAAAAAAGTGGGTGATTTAGATTTTGAGAGGTATAGGGAAGAAAAATTGAAAAGAGAAGGAAAGAGAAGGAGAAATTTCTTAGAACATAAATATTGGTCATCAACCTAATTACACTGGTCGCCCAATGCTTGTCTTAGGTTGGATAGATGAAGTATTTTTTCAAATTTTGTATTGAAATCAATCCACTGGTTGACTATAGAGCCATATTGGTCGAACAGTGACAAATGTAGTCCAATAGTATATGCAGCTAATCTACAAACTCACTAGAAGAAAAGGTTTCTTAAAAATGGAAACATTAATCGAGTAGAGGAGCGACCAAATTCCTCATAAACTCACTGGAAAGACATTACTACTTGGGTGACGTGATATTGAATGACTAGATTAGCAACCAAGGTACTAGTAAATTTACTAGAAAGCAAAAGGAATTTTAGATATGGGGACATTAGTTGACCATAAGAGGGCATTGTTTGACCATTGTGTCTGTATAGATGACTAGACAAACAATCAAATACTTAAAAAAACTCACTAAAATGATTTTTAGGCACACTAATTACATACTAGGATATTGGTTGATCTGTGTGTTCTAAAAAGCTAGACAATAGCCTTAAATCTTAAATAAAAAGGTTAGAAACACATAATCAATCAATTAAATATCAAGAATGAATTAAAACAAGTAAGGGGATCTCTTTATCATGCAGAATTTTCATCGAACATAAATAATTCTTGTTTGATTATGCAAAACCTATCCTTATTTAATGATTTAGATAAAATATTACCTAATTGATATAAATCCTAACTTAATAATCTCATTTAATTTTGTACATAGTCTCTAAGTTTAGGCAATAAGGTTCACACTATAAAAAGAATTATTAAAAATCTTATTCATAATACAAATCCAAAAAATCAACAATAGTGATTTATACTCAAATTGATAAACAAGAGCAATATCTGAAAAAAAAATCTAAATTATGAACTAGTTACCTTTTAACATCACTTATAAATGATTTGAATGAAGATTTTTCTTAAGTTGACAATTGATTAAAGGCATCTCATCCTTCTTATCTTTCTCAATTGGTTGTACAATTATTTCTTGTGGAGTTTTTAATCATTCTTGATTTCTTTAAGGACAAACTTCTCCATATTCTCTATGAATGTTTTTAAGAAATTTCTTAGATACAAGAAGGTTATGTTCATCAAGATCAAAAATATAAAATCTTAGAAAATAACACTCAGTTAATAACTACCATTTTTACTATATACTATTTTCTCTTTACGAAACCTACAAACAGCTAATCAATATGTTTTAGGTATCTAAATAAGCTTAGTTCATTGATTGTTAGACTCCTTCTTCTTTTCAGCCTACATTTTCAAGAGTTTGCTTGCCTGTATTTGTTTGAGAAAACAAAATATATCAATATGTCTAAACTTACTAAAAAAATGAGATACCATGTTATATAAGAGATGATGATGTGTAAGTGCATTACTATGTGTGTATATATAATGAGGAAACTTCCTTTAGACATTAAAGGTATTGAATGATTTTTTATAGTAGCGAGATGAGCTTCCATGATTATGTACATAATACCTAATATGAATGAAGGTTTGATGTATACTTCTTTGGGGCCTAAAAGGGTGTCAGTAGATTTGCATGTTATCATATAAGTTATGCCAATTCTTCTTTTGAGAGTATTAAACTCTATGCCTAGATTTTGAGTCATATATGAAAGCCTGATGCTTTTTGTTTGTAGAATTAGTCCTAGTGGATGTAAGCTGTGCATTCATATGCTTATATGTAAATGCTCTATATTCATTTATTAGATTAGGTAATTATTTGTTATTATGTAAATATTTTCCCTTTACAAACATGGTTCTAGAATTGGCTTCAGTTTTATATTTGTATCTTATACCATGTCTATCATTGGAATTCTTTTGAGCTCCTAGTAAGTTTTCTAGTTTTTCACTCCCTTTACATTATAAGAAAAATTGGGTTAAGTGATGAAAATCACTGACAGAATATGAAGGTCTTTCGTCGATAAGCAAAGTTAGCAACGAAATTAACCGACGAAATAAGTCGTCGGAGAAATAGCCGTAGGTAATAATTGGCAACGAAGTACAGAGTTTCTATCATAAATTTACAATGATTAGCTTTTATTCTGTCTATATATTTAGTGACGGTAATTTTTGTGCAGATAAATGTAGCGACCGTAGATTTGTTTCGGTTGGTAAGTTTAGTGATGGACAAGTCATTTCTGTCAGTAACCTTACCTATGAATACCACAATCCATCGGTGAATTCATGACTAACTTTACCGATGGATATTGACGAGTCATTGGTAAATTTACTACATTTATCGAAGGAGGTTGGTTGTCCGTAAGTAAATTCACCGCATTTCACAAACATATTTTATTTTTCTGTCGGTAAATTTACTAATTTTTTAAAATTTTCCCTACATTTAATTTTATTTGATAATGTTATGATTGATGTATAATTTATACAGTTATTAGTTATCTGTTGATAATATTTTGATTTGTTTCTACATTTAATTTTTTAAAACAAAAAATTGATTGATAATATAAAGTAAAATTCTTAATGGATAAAAAAATTATTATTTACAGAAATAAGTATTTAATTCATACAAAATTACTACAACTACACTATTCATTTAGTGAATGCGGATGCTCTAAATGTTGCGATGAGGTGCTGCCTTTCCCCTTCAACTCATCTATCTTATTACAGAGTTGGGCTATGTACTCCATAGACTATTGCAACTAAGTTGCCAGTGCTTGTATTGTGCTCCGAAGCTCATAGACTTCAATGGATGCAGACCACTTACTAGATTTTGCTATACTGGAAGTGAAGGATTGCGAATAACATGTGTTCACAAATGAACCTAAGCTGAAGATCCTTTCATAACGATCCCTACACCAATTGCATGAAGATAGTTTTGACTCTCATCAATATTTTCAAACTGTTGAGACTGTCGTTGAATGCTTTCTTGTATTTGGTCCCATCAGAGGCAATGTTTATATTAATAAGTGATAATTATTAAGAATTAATATTAAAGAACAAATTTTATATACATTTAGTTCTCTACATCTGGTGATGGCAAAAGGTGACATCGTCATGCTTCTTAGTGTGAGTGTGCAAAAAAAGCTGACAGGGTGTAAGCTTCTTGCCTATAGACTTTTCGTACATCATAATAAAATGTTATAAGTGAACTACAATTTACAAAAATTTTGACAAAATTTTCTCTATTTTTATGATATTGACCGCCTATTGAACAAAGAAAATAACTCAATAACACAATAATAAATGGCACCAGACAATTATAACATTATCATTCTCCATAATATACATATTTTCATTCCATAATTTACACATCAAATTAAATTGAAAAACATTAAAGTAAAAAATCAGAATATAAGTGTAAAGTGTAGATACTTAAAAGTCTCTCTACATGCTCGTGGTGAGTGATAGATCCTTTAGTGTATACGGGAAGAATCTCTCCCCTAGTCCTCCATGTCTGTTGGTAGAATTCGATCACTTATGTTGTTTTGCACAACATAAGCTAGTACCTAATAGACCTATTAACATAAAATTAATACAAAATTGAAGAGAGATCTTAATTGTTTGTTAGTTATCTATAAGATTGCTTTAAATCTAGTTGCATAGTTAGGAAGAGTTTTGATAAATCAAGAGATCATAATTCAGTTTCTATCTATTTTGATTGGGATTACTTAATTAGATCGAGAGAGAGGATAATTATAGTTATTAGATAATTAGGATCAAGTAGTATTACATCAAGAAGGTGAAGTGAAAACAAATAAGAATAGAAGTAATTCTTAGTTTTTATCATTAATAAATTAATCAATTCACTGTTATCTAATTATCAATTCTTTGTTTTTAGTTTAATTTTTAGTAAATCATTTTGTTGTTCATCTTTAAAAAAGTATATAAGAATTGTTGTGTGACAACTCCAATCCTTGTGGGATGCTACTTTTTATGCTATAAGATAAGATCAAATGGCTCAAGAGTTACGTGGAATGAAATGGATAAACCGAAGTTTAAATCGTGAATAAAACGAGTCCGATTTCTCAGGATCTCGTGGCCTCAAGCGAGCAGCCAGGAGAAGGCTATACATCAACGTGCACGTGACTAACAAAACATTCCTCTCTTGCCCAAACACAATCAAATTTATGCTCAATTCATTTCCATACATTTTTCATCTTCTCATGCTTCTTATGCTTTCTCTTCTTTTCATTCAATTCAAAATTTCATAACCTTTTTCAAGGTATGACATTGTCATAATCCATCATACAAAAAGCCATTCATCTTTCATAGCATGACATGATAATGTATCATCATACATTTTTCAACAATCACATTCATTCAATTTAAGCAATTTAGCACATATTCACACATAAGACAAAATTGCTCATTTTACACAACAACCATAAACATATTACCCACCTATTTACTTGCAAAAATCCAAGCTCAAGATTGCCTTTCCTTTTGCTCTTGGATTGTCATTCCTTGGTCTCCTTCAAACAACCAAGTTCTGATTCAACACAACATTCCCATAGAAATTCATAAAACTTCAAAAATCATAAAAATGAAATAAATGCTAAAATTGGGTTTAGAATTAACCTACCCATAGTCTACTAGGATGGAAAAACAAAATCTTCCTCTTTCTCCTTCTTTCTCCTTTTTCCCTAGCTTCCACGTACTCTTCTTCCTTTTCTCCTCTCTTTTCACAACTTTCTCTTCTATTTTCTAAGTCCCACGATTCTCTTCTTGTAGAGCCCGGCCTCTACCGCCGTCACTCCAGGTATTGTCCTCTTTGGTTCTTGCGTGAGTTACAACTCGAACACAAGACCTCAAGGTTTTGTTGCACTTTAAGTGCACGCCTCCTTAATAGTGCTGTTGTACTGTTTCTACCTTTCTCAATCCCCTTTTCTTAAGAAACCTGGAAATTTTCCTGTTTTGTACTGGAAATCCATAGAATGCAATGAAATCGTCATATCGCTTGCCTTATTCTCTGGTTTAATATCCATTGTTCCATTTAGCATATACTATTTGGTGCTTTCATTGAGAGCATTTTTTCTCCCCTCCCATTGCCGACGGTACACGTCTCACCAAACTTGACACTGCAGTCTCCAAACTTAGCTCCGACTCAAATTAGTAGGCAAGCGCACAAACTACTTCATTGAGCGAGCAAATATATATGTAGGTACAAGAGTTTGATAGCTAGAGTTACAACAACGAGAAAATACAACATTAACCCTTCTCGTATTTACACTTATCTAATAAGTTGAGGACTTGGCAAAGAATGTGAACATATTAACATACACGTACTTCAACATAAATTTTTAAATTTTCTTTATGTTATATGTGTAACAACAATTAATCACATAATGGGTGCTTAGCAATTTTTTTTAATTAAAAGAATAAGGTAATGTTTTAGAACGAGCAAAATTATGTCGGCGGGTCCCTTCCCATCCACAATGATCTCCTATGTGCCATGGAATGGGATGTAAACATCATGCACTGCCACTACATACTAAATGTCATCTTAAGATTGGAGTTGTGTGATGGGTAACAAGGTTGCTGTGACTGTTCTCTACTGTCGCAGTTTGGCACACATTGGTAGAAGTACCTAACGCACCCTTAAAAGCTAGCTCAAGAGGAGGAGATTTATACACTATTGTAAATTGTTGAATGCTTTCATAATTTTTCGATGTGGAATTCCTGACACACCCTTCTCAGTCCAGAGTAGGACTAGACATCTGATGGATATATTGGGCAAAGGGACATAACTGGGCACCGCCTCAAACTAGCGAGACAAACTGACTTTGATACTATGTTAGAAGTGTCTAACTCACCCTTTGGGGTGGTGCCCGGTTATGGCCCTTCGTCCAATATATTCATCAGATGTCCAGTTCTACTCTTGACTGAGGAGGGTATGTCAGAAATCTCACATCAGACAAGTATGAGAGTATTTAACAATTTATAATAATGAGCACCTCCCCCTCTTGAGCTAACTTTTATGGGTGAGTTAGGCACTTCTAACACACATTGTCGCCTTCTCTAACCTTATCCATGCACGTTTCTTCCTCACCAAAATAGACATAATATATAATATGAAGGTTAAACGTCTTTTCTGTTTATGATAGAAGATGGATCATATGATGGATTGTTCAAGAAAATAGAGGGGGATTCATTGCCCCTGTTAGTTATAAATTCTACCACATTTCATTTCTTATAACTTAGCTCCGAAATGTACATATGCAGCTATCTTCAAGTACAACCACGAATGCGTCGATGACTTTAAAGTTGCATTTGAATCTATTATTGTCTAATCCGTAAAAAAATCACGAACGTAATGACCTTCCTGTAAGCTGAAAGACTAAGTACTTGAATGCTTAATAGACCCCTAACATCACAGTAAGGAATAAAAGAGACGTGAAATGGGATCATGGACCTTGGACTAGATCTCTATCTTTAACTTATGGCGGCCATAGGCTTATGTTTATTCATAGGCAGGCAGATTTGGATATGCATTTATCGTCAATAGAAGAGATTCAAGGCTGATTTCCTTACGCATTTATGGACAGTATTGTAAGTCTATATATAATTTGCTTTTGAGCTAAGATTTGGTGTTTAAAACCTTTCTTTTTGCAACTGCAATGCCTAACACAGTAACTCCACCCAACATGAAAGTCTACAATCCCAACTGAAACCCCGTTCAGCCTTCTCCGTTTCCTGTTCAACGGACATTCCCAATGTCACTGGGGACCATTGCCAACTGCTCTTGTTTATGGTCTACATTCCTCGGTGTAATCCTTTGGCTCTCTGCTTCCCCTGCTGCAATTTCTTCTTCAAAATTTTCCTCACCTGTTATCTCTCTCTCTCTATATATCTATATCTGTTTGCATTTATTTCAGAATCAGACCAACTCATCAGCTCTTCTCACCGCTCTACGGTGTTTCTATAAGAAAAGGTTACACACCCGCATTGTTTTACTAGCATATACTGCTATATGTCATGCTAGCAAACTTGAAAGACTGAGATCTTGATGTGCTAAGGCTATAGTCTTTTAGGACAATTAGGTTGAACTAATGATTTCTCAAAAACACCTCTTTTGTGTGGACACGACTGGGTATCAGATACAGCAAGCTACACTGAAATGGCTACACCAGCAGTAGCATAAATAAGTGAACCAAACCAACTTTCCGGAATCATGTTCTGTGCCTCATCTTGGAGATACTGTTAACTGCATTTGGGCAATCGGAATATGCTGGATTCTGGAAATCTTTTTGTAGCAGGCACGGATTTTGTCGCTGAAGAAATAGAGTTCATGCAAGCTGAAGTAGCGCCAGATTCTCATAAGGGTGATAATTGCTTGTCAGGGACCTCTGCTTATCAGATAGGAGCTGGAGAGACAGTAAAAGTAGAGGAGGAAGTGGCAGGCAAAACAATGACCTTCGTCCAGAATATGCCGACCAGCGTCGGTGGACACAGTTCATGTAAGAGAAAATCAGAGGTATACTTCTGGAGTACCCTTTTAACCATTAATTTTCAGCTCTCGAATTGTAAGTAATACAAAATCTTTAGCCTTTGTTTGGATCCTTAGTTGTAGGGGGGAAAGGAAAAGAAATATTGAGGGGAAATGAGGAGAAAAGAATGTAAGAGAAATGTGATTTCCTTTCTCTTGTTTGTTTCCCTAATTTACCAAAGGAGGGAATTGAATGGAAGAAAAATTTTTAAGACCTTTATACCCTTGATTATTATTATGTTATGGAAGTAAATTGTGGTAGAGAATGTCATTTCCCCTCCTTATCTTCCATTTCCCCTCCTTTCCCATCAATTTGGTGGGAAATGTATTTGGACCAAATTTCTCCTCCATTCTCCTACTTTCCCTCTATCTATTTTTATCCAAACAATTGAAAGCAAGAGAATTGCACTTCCCTTCCTTTCCTTTCTTTTGCTTTCCCTCCATCCAAACAAAGGCTAAAAGAAAACTTGTAAAATGTTTTAAAAGCCAGTCATACAAATGAAACTTTTCAGTTACGATGCCATGTTTGTAACCAAAAAGTTATATTTGGATGGCTGGAAGTTGCATTAACCAGACTAAAAAGTTGCATCATCTGAGGGGCTTCAAAAAGATTGGGTGAGAGACATTCGAAATATTTCACGTCCCTCTTTAAACTAAAGACCCAAGACCACAATTAAGATGGAAAATGAATGTTGTTTGTAAAGCATAACATGCTAATACAACTGCCTCATTTTGAATGGAAGAGAAAGTCATAGAATAATGCCAACATTTATGCTGTGCTCTTCATTCCAACGTACCTAAGGAAAATTTACCATCTGCCCTAAACAATAAGGATCTACATAGTTTATAAGATTTCATAGATTTACATTCTTAACTTTTAAAGACCATTTTTTTTGTTGGATATCTAGTCCTCTGTCTCTCCTCTTGTTATCCTCGCAATTGATAATTTTCAATACTTCTAGTATCAAATATTTTTGGTCAAACATGTCACTTCTGCCCTAGAAGGTACTCTTAATAATTGGGCGTAATGTAATTCTTCCTTTCAGAAAGGTCCAAAAAGTTCTGCTATGAGTTCCGTTGTCTCTTGGTCTAATTTACCATGCCAAGGCAGGAAGGAGGTATTTGAAATTGGAATCTCCCCACAAACTAGCACTCAAAATTAAATCATAATTAACACAGAATATGCAACAATAAGGAGAAAGAACTTTGGTGAGAAAACTATGCCTTTTAGAGTTCTCAGTGAAGAATGTTCCCCCCAGTCATTTGTGAAGTAGGAATACCTTTTGATGGTTGCAGAAGTAATACGAGGAGATAACTGGAAGGAAAGAGCTGCCAGGTCAAAGGAAATAGCAAGAATCCAGACTAGGGCTGGCAACGGGCCAAGCCAGGCTAGGCCTAGGCCATCGGCCCAATTTTTTCCGACTCAAAGCCTGATCAGGCCAGGGGACAAACAATGTCATTTTGGTTAATTGATTATTAAACCACTAAACAAACAACATTTTTTCCAACCATTCGTCGGGGCCAGCCCGTTCCTCCCCATCCTAGACCAAAGCCAGTTCAACAAGCTTGGCTCATTAACTTCAAGTCAGGTTGAACCAAAATTGCCATCCATAATCCAGATTACTCTACGCAGTGTAATTTTTCTAACAATAAAATCAATTGATCAAATAAAAATTGATGAAGGATCAAAAGGGGTTTTACTCTTTAAATTAATTGAGAGGTCAATTGGAAAGATAAGCCAAAAAGTTGATTGGTAGAAACTCATATGGTGATATGTTCTGATTTCTGAACATAATTTTGTCTAAAATAGAGCTAGGTATGATGCTTAGAAAGTTATATACAAAAGACAGAATTCTATATGATTCTGAGAATATAATAATTAGCACCTAAAAAATTTCTATAATCATTCTAATGACTTAGTTTCTGATATCTAGCTAATAGTTATACTTGCATTGCCTTACGTTTTGCAATCAAGCTCAGGTCTGTGAAGTTTGTCTTTTAGGTCAATCAAATGAGTCATTCATCCAAAAAAATAGCAGTGAACAGAAATTATGGAAATTATTGAAGACGAAACATAATGACTAATGCTCCAATGAAACATTAAAAAGCAAAATCAACGCAATTAATATTTAAAATATCAAAGAACTCCCTCAAACATCATTTTCTAAGAGAAGAGTGTGAAATGTTCAGGACGTCTAAGCCATCTAAGGACAGGTAAAATTTACGTAGTTAAAACTCCTCTATCGAACTGAAATTATATACAAAATCAAGTTGGCATACCTGTGAATATAAACCACCCAAGCCACTGGCATTCTCAAATCTAACCACAATCTAACAAATTCAGGATGACAATACTAGGTAACCTCAGAGGAAGGTGCCATTTATTGCATCCGATTGGTCTTTGTACCAAAGACATGGTTCCCCAATATAAATCACAAGAAAGAAAAAGTAATCATATAGCATTTAGCAAACAACGGAAGCAATTATACACCCACAACAGATAAGAACCCATCCATCAACATCTTCTAACATAAAATTTAAAATAATTATAACCCTAAAGGGCCTAATGAATATCTTGTTCATTAATACTTGTAAAACAGCAAGTTTCCAAGTTGATAACATGCCTAAGTATGGTAAAAAAAAAAAAAACCCTTAAACATGAAAGGAAAATCTTACAATGATACGGCCTTCAATCCTCAAATCCTTCTGCTCAAAGAGCCATATCTGAATGCGAGCTTTCTGCAAATACGACAAAGAAAACCTCAAAAATCAGCTACCTCTCTCAAAGAACGAGACTTAAGAAGCAAACGAGAGAAGAAAAAGTCGTAAAAATCAGGGATTTACACTTTGAAGAAACCTGAATATCAGGTTCTGGAGCAGCAGAATTTGTCGGGAAAGCAGGCAAACAAGAAAACACAGGAAGAAATTAGTTAGACAGCGAAAGTCAAAAGATCACGGGTAAAGAGAAAAGCAATGAAAAGAGAAAAAAAGAAAAAAAAGAGCAACTGACAATGGGTTGGGTCATAATCCTCTGGACTTTGGTGCTCGCCATGTTCGTAGGTTTCGGAGGTTTTAGGGACCTTGAGATTCTGAGAGAGACAAATTGCTTAAACCCTGAAAAATGAGGAAACCGAGTGTATTTATGTATATTACAAGCCGAAACGTGATACGCAGCGTTTCGTTCCTTACATTTCATTATTTAAAATAGTCAATTAATTATGACATGTCCAAGTTCTTTGTTCTCTGCCTCTGCCCTTTTCCTTGTCTCACTCCATCGCTCTCCCAGTGGCCAAATTCTCCAACGCAACCACTGGTAAGTTCTCTCCGCTGGCCATCTCCGGCGAGTTTATCATACCTTCATCTCTTACTAATTGTTTTAATTTGTTGAATAGGTTTAAAAGACTCAGAGGGAGAGAGGGAGAGAGAGAGAAAGAGACAGATATGAGGTTGCAGAAGTAGTGCCATGAAGATCTATCATCAAAGCTTCAATTCCCTGAACAAGTTATAATTGTTAGGGAGTCCCATCTTTTTGTGTCTTCTTTCTACTTTATAAAGATTCATTCTTTCTCCCTAAAAACACAAATTTGCTATCTGGGTGTTTGTCTCTTCTCCCTTCTAGTGGTTTATTGCTACATTCCTACCATGCCTTACTATATACAGAGACTTTATAATACTTGCAAAGCTTCCTTCTCTCCCAATGGGCCTGTCTCCGAAGAAGCCCTCGAGAAAGTTCGAAATATGTTAGGTATTTTTATTTTGCTTCCCCTTCATTTTCCTTACTGTTGTTTACTGAGTATGGTTGATTTTGATTGACCCTTTCTAGCTTAATACATTGTATTCCCAGCAGAAACCCTTTTTTTTGTTTTCACTTAGATTTGACTTTGTAATACGTAGAGCACAATAATTACTGGTCCACTATGTCGTTCAACTGCATAACGAACCAAGGAAATTTTGCAAATTTGGTTCTGTGTCTACTAGCCTACAACTATGGTGATTATTTTTAAGATTTCATAGGTAGGGGGCAGGCTAGAAAAGAAAAGGCTCTGTATTAATGTCTTACTTTTCAGAGGGCTTCATTTGCATAAAGGCACTTGTGTGACTAAGATTCCTGATTCTTAGTACGGGTCGGTGGTTTATTTAATGAAAGATTCTATTTTAAGTTTTTGTAGCGTTAAACAAATACATGATCTTGTGGGAAGATTGGAACAGCTTAGCCTAGGTGGTGGACATGGAAAAGAGTTTGACATCAAATCTAATAACTTGGCATCTATCTCTATGCACAAACTTTGATGATGTGCAGTCCAGCCTTTGTTGATTATACAATGAGTGAAGCTTGTTGCATTGTTATATTGTATCTTGTTAGCTGTCACTGTCCTCATTGTGGAGTAGCATGCCTTCCTTAGAATCCAAGAACATGGCTTCTGGCATTTATTCCACAAACATTTCTACTCTAATTGGTTTTACGTAGAATGCATAAGGTTTAACCTTCTAAAGTCTCTTTCTACTTGCTAAGTCCATCATTGTGGCTATAAGGTATATACTATACTGTAGCCATTTCATAACAATCAGTATATTTCGGCTGTTGGCATTTAGAATGCAAAAAACTTGTGATATGTCAGTTAGGAAATTATTAAAGCTAATCGTAACAGAAACCTCTGAAAAATTTTCCAATTTAATGTTGTTGAAAGGAAAACTGTAATCTTGAATCTTGTTGTGGTACACTTTTTAGTAATGTTTTGTTTTAAATTAAGGAAAGAGATAACTTTCACGAAATTTCTAGCTGTTGGAACTACACTATATTATTTGCTCTACAGGTATTAGCGTTGCTCTCTCTCTCTCTCATTCACTTGCTCACTTTCATGCACATATGGACTTTTATGGATATACACACCTCCTATTATTCTCCTTTTCTACTTGTACCTGTATATAGTACCCACTTGTGGCCATTTTCTTACATGTGTGTGTATGTAGGCATTCCTCCACATGGAGGAGATTCCATATGCGGAACGTGCACTGTTTGTTTTTTGTATTTTTAAAAATGACATCACTGATCACTATAAAATGTGTTTGGCTTATATTTTTCACAATAGATTTCCATGAGACTATCAATAGAGAGGTCAATACCAATACATAATGGTGAGGTAAACAGAACCATAGAATTCTGAGGCCTTGTCGGAATAATATATCCAGAATTAGCTTAAAATTTTTCTCATGGACACACAGAATGCTGTTTGTGGTGTGTTTAGTGGTTGTATTTGAAAGTTTTGAATATAAACAATCAGGTTACATTTAAGGGTTAATCTAGAAGAACTAAAATTATCGCTCTTCCAATTCTCCTAGATAATGAAGCACTACAATATTGGAAGGTCATCTTGCCCTTTATGCTATCAAACACTGATACGACACCTCCAACACATTGGCCAAGATTTAGTCAATCAGTAGTTTGATCCTATTACGCACATCTAGTAGTTATCCCATTATTTTAGCTATTATGTTATTTTATCTATTAGGAGT
>JAOSBK010000204.1:26439552-26453675 GCA_027568895.1 Erythroxylum shatona | reverse complement strand
AGATAAAACAAATCAAATTCAAAAGTTTAAATCCTAACTAGATAATAACTCTATCTTAATAGATAAAATTTTATCTTCTAACAAATATCTTATCTTTAAACAAAAATTTCAATTTTAACTTTGAATCAATATTTCCAACAATTGTTCCATTTCCTTAAGGCAGTAAACTCATGCCTGATGTTGATCCTCTGTTGGACAACCCAAATCACTACCGTGGGTCATCTGTTTTACTTAAATCTGACAAGACCCGACGTAGCCTTTGTGGTCCATCAATTGACACAATTCATCTCAGTAACCTGACAGTCGCATTGGGACGCTTTACTACATCTCCTAAGTTACCTTAAGAAAACAACAGCTTCACACCTTTTGTATCCAATAAAAAAATCAGTGCGTCTCCAAGTTTTCTCTGACTCGGATTGGGCCGGCTGCAATTTTACATGGAAATCTCTCATTGGCTATTGCGTTATGCTAGGAGATGCTTTGGTGTCCTGGAAAACAAAGAAACAAAGAACAGTAAATCGATCATCCGCGGAGGCCGAATACAGGAGCATGGCCAGCGCTTTATGTGAAACTCGGTGGATCACGTACTTACTTTGAGACATGCAACTTCCCTTGTCGTTGCCTATTCCTCTACATTGCGACAACAGTACCGCAGCCATACACATCTCCAAAAACTCAGTTTTTCATGAACGGATGAAGCACGTCGAAATTGACTATCACCTTGTACGTAACGCCGTCACCGAAGGCTTCAACTCCACGTCCTACACTCCATCATCATCACAGTTAGCTGATTGTTTCACAAAACCTTTATCATCCGTGGCCCTGTCTTCAAATGTCATCAAGTTAGGTCTGTTATATGCCAACTTGAGAGGGGGCTGTGGACAAGCCCATATCATCCTAGCTTTGCACCAGACAAATTAACATACACTCCAGCAAACGGCACACATCACCAGATTGTAAATAATCATGAAGGAATAAAAGTTTGTTAGATGAGAGAGAATACGCAACTGCACGTAACTCTTTGTATAGCAATGCCTTTTATATATATACAACACAATCACTCAATAAAATATCGTCTTCTTCTTTTACGAAGAATTTTCACCTCCTGATCTGGCTGCTGATAGAACTATTAACTCTTCAGCATTTATCTCCGGTTTACACATGAACTCATCCTGCTTTAATGTATGGATTTTATACCTCATTACATAATTTGGATTCTAAAATGGCAACAATTTCAATGCAGCAAGTTCATTCCTGTTGGGATGCTGAGTTCCGTCAAGGTTGACGAAGCATTAGAGGTGGCATTCTCCGTCGAAGCCTTTCCAAATCTTCTCCCTACTCTTTGCCTCTTTGAATACTCTAACTTGCTCACATAAAATCCCTTGTTTTTTTAGGCACCAACAATCGGATCCATAAGGTCGAGACAAGACCAATAGTTTTTTTAGAAGCTTCATATGAATAATTAAAAATCAACAGGTCTGCATTTCCATGAAAACTTCTGTGGCTTATTCACCTTGTCCTGTATATTGTAAGATCAAACATTCCAATTCCATAATTCTCGTCTTGTAGACCACTGAAATTGTACCAAAACAATCTTTACTTCTATATCACTATCCCAGAGACAATTTCTTGCGAGGCTATTATGACAGAAGCATATTTGAACGAGAGTAATGTAAAGGAGGAAGGACCCAGAGAATGAACCGAGGGACTATAATTACAAACCAAGGCAATGTTGGGGTAGAAATGGTGATTGGTGAAGAAAAAGAAAGGAGCTTCTTTTTGGTTGAAGTTAGGTTGTTTTCTTAGCAAACCAATTGATTTCAAGACCACCAAGTCTCGATTACAGAATCTATCTGGAGCTAAGATTCGCAAAGATTTATTATTCCTATGTCGTTTAGATTCTTGTCTTGTCTTCTCCGAGCTTCGTAAACAGTCATACCTTAAAGTAAGATGATGGCAAAT
This sequence comes from Erythroxylum shatona, assembly GCA_027568895.1. NCBI lineage: Eukaryota > Viridiplantae > Streptophyta > Magnoliopsida > Malpighiales > Erythroxylaceae > Erythroxylum > Erythroxylum shatona. The sequence goes on along the minus strand of JAOSBK010000204.1, from coordinate 26,451,713 downwards.
GCAAGTATTCATTCGTCAGCCAATTTACCTCTCGCGTTTTCCACAAAGCTTTCTTAATGCCTAGAACATGTCATTATATATATATATATATATATATATAATGAGATAATAATTATGAGATTTGTATTTATATATCATCCATAAATTGTTCCTAATCATTGTTCTATTAAGAGTGGACATTAATAGAGTGTAAAACAACTAGAACATTATATGTTTTTTTTTTATGATGTCGTCAATCTTATAAGCTAAAGTATGAAGATACTTAAATAAAAGTATGGGTGTTTGTTAGAGAACAAGCTCACCAAACTAACCTCATATGAGAATTTTATTTGAAACATTACTTGTATGTCTATAAAAATTCTCGTAGTGATGATTGTATAAATAATATTTTGACTTGAGATCACCAAAGTATTTCATATACGAATTTATATGTTTTGATACTACTTATAATATATTCTAATCAATGATAATTGAGTTGTTGGTTATTAGATATAATATGAACTATATAAAGGTAGTTGAGTGATCAATATATGATTCATCACTAAAAAATAATTAGAAGAATATTTTGTTGTTCTTATCCTTGATCAAAGTGAAATGACATTTCAAAAATAGTTTTCAAATTTTATTAATAGAATCAAATACTAATAGTGGAGAATTAATATAACTGAACTCAAATAGAGTAGACATTATTTCCATGTTCTATGTCTAACCAAAATATTGTATGATAAAATGATTGAATTATATAAAAATATCATGCACAGAAAGGTTATCAAAATTACTTTGACATTCCTAAATATTTAGGAGGTTATGATGTGTTATTAGATGTCAATCTTGATATATAAATGTAAATTATTTAATTTGAGAATTAAATATAACTTAAAGGAGCTTAATTTATCTTATTCTAAATATGCTTTAAAGTTATAATTTATATTCATTGCCAACCTATTTGAGGACCTAATGGGTCATAAACAAAGAACAAATTAAAGAGGAAAAAGATATTTTAATCAAGTTTGACTTCATTATAAAGTTTGAGAAACTTTATGATTAAATATGAAATATTTAATAAACAAGGATCAATAAGAGAGATTGCATTTTATTTGGGAAAAATGGTTGAAATAAAAATTTTATTTTAATTAAATTACTAATATGCACAAAATATATTATCAACAGATTTAGGCTTTAAAGAAGCTGACACTTCTTATTTAACTCTCTCTATAACAGATATAGGGTTCTCTTAACACGTCATGTGGATATTGTTAAAAGTTGGATGCTTGTACGATTATGATGATTGAAATGAGTCAATTTTAGAAATGACTTGAGGATACACAATAATACAATCAAGCTCTAATAATAAGATGCGAATTATGATTTATGATTTATATGTTTTATTTGTTAATCATGTTATAGAATATTAAGTGATCTTGACCTTTGGAAAATCATACAAAATAAGTTTTTTTTTTTATTTCGCTACACACAAGAATACAACTTTGCTTTTTCTCATACTGCTACTCCTTCAGCTCCCTCGTATTTTCGAGTTATTCATTAGGTTTGTCACAAATTATTAAAATATATTTTTTTGGTGCCCTTATTTGGAATTTATTATTAATCCTTGTTTCCTTTCTCGTGTTATTTTGGAGTTATTTCGGGACTGGTCTTCTTTATCTTGTATTGGACATTGAGATAGGAGCGATGACTTTAACTAATGATGATACAGTAAAAGTCTTTTGGTGAGTTTTGGGTTTAAGAAAAAAGAAGAAGATGACAAATTATGAACATAGGGACCCTTCCACGGAAGTCTTTAGAATTAGTGAAGATTTTAGATAAATATGAGATTTATATAGTGTGCATCTAAGGCAAAAAGTGGACAGGAACTAAAGCAAAAGAGATTAATTGGTTCAAACTTTGGTCCTCAAAATGTTCGAGATGATAGAATGAGATAGGTATCTTATTTGTTAAGGAACTTATAAATCATATTGCAGGAGGAAAGGAGACTAATGATAAAATCATGTTTCTAAAGATTGTGGTGAAAGGTGTTGTTCTCAATAAGATGTGTGTGTATATACCTCATGTAGGTTTGGATAAACAACTTAGACTTCAATTTTAGGAAAAGCTACATGAGGTGATTCAACAGATCCTCTTAGAGAAGAAACTTATTATAAGAGGAGACTTTAATGGGCAAATAAGGGAAACCTCGAACGAGTATCTGTGGACTCATAGAGGTTTCGGGTATGGAGATAGGAATGATAATGAAACTACTTTGTTAGATCATATGGTAGTGTTTGAGTTAACGATAACTAATTTATTTTTTTTTTTTAAAAGGAACATCTGGTAACTTTTAAGAGCATAAATGCAAAAACTCAAATTGACTACCTCCTTATAAGGTGGAGCAATCAACATAGGTGCAAATTGAATTAACATTAATTACTTAAAATGACTAATAATCTCATACATAACAAATATGGTATAAAGAAAAATATCTATTCTTTTTTACCTTTCTATAAAAATATGTAGAACATTTTTTTAATAATTTCTTGTGTAGAGATGTAAATGTTGTCTATAAATATGAGAAAGAAATCTAAAAATGACTAATTAAATTACATATTTAGTACTTAATTATACTCATAAACATATATAAACATTATATTATAAATTTAAAAGACCTATTTTAAAAAATTCGATAAACTTCTTATAATACATAAGTATAGAGAATAGTGATAATAACATTAGAAATACATGACAACGATATTTAAAGTAAATTTTACTTTATATAAATGGATATTAATTTTTGTAATGTTTTAATTGTTATAATAAAAACTTACAAGTTTAAATTCAAATTCACTTTTTTACGACATTTATATGCAGAGAAAAATATAACATCCTTATTATAATTACACAAATTTTAGTAAATATGATAACTTTCTATAAATACAAACTAAAAATATTTTTATATTATATACCTGTATTGATAAATATATTGAATATTACCTACAAATGTGTTTGCGTTTATAGTAAATATGCAAGTAGTGATGGTGTTGAAAATTGTATAATTACTTTTAAATATAAATTAATATCTAAGGTATGCTTAAAAATCAATTTCACTCTTTAAAATGTAAATTAAGAATTTATATTAAATGTATAATAAGAATATGATATTTTACAAGTTTAAAATTTAATTCCCTATTTATAAGTGAAAATAATTATAATAAATTTCTTTTTAAACGCGACTTCCTTTACTTAGTAAATCCTTATATATTGCACATCGAAAGAGATAAAATAAATATTAATTAAAATTAAAATTTTATGAATTGTTAATTTAATGTAAATTATTTATATTAGTAAATGCAATAGCTACATAATATATAGTTAATTATATCAATTTAAACAAGGTGTTCAATATTTAAATAAAATTAACAAAACGCACACCAAATTTAGTACATGTTTGGATAGGCTTATATCAATAGAGTTTTTCTGAGAAGAGTTTTTCTGATAAGCTAATTGAATATTTGACTATCATTTAAAAAAAGCTTTTTTGAAAGAATTTTATACAATAGACTGTTTGACAACATAAAAATAAAAAAATTAATTTTAACTATATTTTATTTTGTAATAAAAATTATGTATGCATATAAATATTATTTAAAATATATTAAACAATATTCAAAGCATAATATATTAATTATTATATATTTTTAAACGACATGAAACATAAATAAAAATATATCTAATCAAATCTTTTATATGGATTATAACATAAGTAAAACTAATATAAAAAAAATTACAATATATAAAAAAAGTCAAGTAATATTATATAAATCTCAAAATAAATGTGAACATATATTTATGGGTATTGTGAAAATTATGTAAAACATAAAGATAAAAAGGACTAAAAATGTTCATTAATTGATCAGAAAAATCTATTTAAAAAGTACTTTTTTGAGAAGCTATAAATTTAAGCTTCTTAAAAAATTGTATTTTAGCTGCCAAAATTGTTATATCTACTAAAAAAGTGCTTTTTTATTTTACAGTCAAACACTCATTTTTCTTAAAAACAACTTTTGCGATGAAAAAAATTACTTATTTACCCTCCAAAAGCTCAACTAAACAGGCACTTAATTCTATAGTAATGAGCCAAGCCAAATCAAGTTCAAACCATCCGATATTTTTTCTTAATCACGACCCAATTAAATTCAAACCGTCCAAAGTCCAATTAGACAAAAGAAACAATGGCATCATTTTAACATAATTAACTAAAATTACATTGTTTTCCTCAAACTGACTTGGATTAAACCGAACTCTAAGCTCAAATCCAACTGATTCAAACTTGATTTGGCCAATTTTGTTCATCCCCAGGCTAACGATGAGAATCACTGCACAGAATACCAAGCAGAAGCCTAAAGATAAGAAGACAGGTGGATAAAATCTTGCGACACAAACTGGATTCTGGCACAAAGGATCTCGTCTAATGACAAGTGCAAGAAAGGAAATTAAGGAAGACTTCGTCAATCAAACACATTATTTACACTTCAAAAATTAATTACAAAAACCAATGAAGTTAGGACGGACAAGGAACACCTTATACACCAACCATGAATGCAATGAGCATAGCTTTAAATATCAGAACATACAAGGCAATGCTTTTGAACAGCTGAACCGTTGAAAAGCGGTATCTAGCCAGTTAAGCTATCCTTCCACGGTAGAACACCATGTATATGGATAAAACAGAATACAACTACATCGCATTTATCTTTAAAATCTGTAACATCAAGGTGACGAAACAACATACAAGTCAAATTTCATGACGGGAGAAAGTACATGCTGCCTAGCTAGGATCAGCTGTCAATGACCATGCAGGATCAGCCTTGAAAGGAGTGCATGCGGCCTGCAAAATTGGGAGAAGCATTACCGTGAACTGCAATTTTCTTACCCAAGTACCGCAGCCTTCATTCACAGGCTGGCTTTGTATCAAAGCTGCTCAAGCAGATTGCGAAGGCTTGAAAGGCAGAAAGTGGGTAGCGATAATCCATGGTGAAGATGTCTTTTCCAATTTTACCAAACTGCAAAATTACCTGCTCTTGATCTGCACTTGATACAATCTCTGAAGGCTTAACAGCAGCGACAAGTTGGAAATTTTTTACAGAAGCAACAGTAACCCGTCCCCTGAAATTCAAGCACCAGCATTGTAGCTGCTCATGCCAGCTAGGAGCCTTATTTCTAAGAATTAGAGGCTCTCTCACGGACTGGATTAGTAGTGATGACTCAGAGGGGCTTGGGAAACTGATATCGGAGACTGATGGTTTTGCTTTAGAACCAGATAAAGAAGTAAATTGGCCGTCAAAAATACCTGATGGTGTAGAGACAGTCCCCCATTCCTCAATGCAAGAGACAGGAATATAGTGCATGACACACTGCATTCTTCTTGGACCTCTGGTGCGGAGAACATTGAGCTCATAGTTGACAGTGCCCACATTGTAGTAACATGCAGGTAATCTTGGAGATACCCGGCTAGGATGGAATCTGCGACTTGTTCGACTACTTGGTTGCATTGGCACTTCAGATGTAGGTTGACTATCAAATATAGTGAACTTGGTTCCAAGAAAGTTGGACCTGACATGAGTTTTACAATGAATTTTGGGAAATATAAAAAATCTCTTTAACCTATTATAAACTCTAATGTCCAAGACATACCTCAATTTACCAACATAGGTATTGCTGGCCCGAGAGAAATCATCTGCAACTAAAGATATTATGAATTCTGTACAAGTTGCTCTTCTAAACTTTCTAGCCGCTAAAAGCAATTTATCAGTCTCACCTTCAGCTGTCAATCCATAATGACGTTACAAAGATATTTGAAGTGACCAAAGATATTTCATGCCAAAAGGTAATCAAATGGCCCTCCAATCAGCCATAATTCAATAGAAGAGAAAAGTCTCTAATCAAACACAGTTCAATATTGACATTCCTTCTTAAGAAAAAAAGTATTTATGCCTTGGAAGGAAAGGAGAAAGGAAGGAAAAAGTTTGAAAGCATTCACAAGCAAGATAATTCCTCCACTCCAATAAGTGGAAACTCTGAACTGGTGAAAGAATTATAAAGAATGGATTTTATGTCTATAGACAAAGTGATAAAAAGTCCACAAAGCAAATGTACTGCAGAAACACAAAACAAGTAGGAGAAAGAGAGCAACACAACTTACATGGCACCAAACCATAGTATAACAGGTATGTAGAAGTTGAAGAATCCCTTTTTATAAAACACTGTATAGGAAGTTCCCGGGAACCCGGCTGCATTTGAGTTCAGAACACAAGTTAAAGAAGCATAAATCAAAATGATAAGAAAATAGTTAGAGAATAAAAAAGTACAAAAATGTAACGAAAGTTCTTTCAGCACAGAAAGTAATGGAAGCACCTGCTTCAATGAGGTTGGAAAAGTTAGGCGGCCACATTGCTCAGGAGTTTTGACAATCTCTTTTGTGATTTCCCTCCACGACCTACAAACTGAAGCACAATAAACAACAGCAGAACGAGCAGGCCACGAAGTCTCACTCTCTTCTACTCTCCTTATGATGTCCAAAAGCAATTCTGGAGGAAGATTTGCCCACCGACCCTGTGGAATTGATTCTGATTCAGCTAGCGTTTCATCAGGGGCAATATGTGACCTTGTCCTGCTACTCCACTGCTTCGCTTCAAACCTTCTCCTGGATATGCTTCCAATTCCACCTTTCATCTCCTTCAACTCTCGCACAATACTTTTGAAAGACATCTTAATAAGAGCACATCAACCCTTCCGTTCAATGTCAAGTACTGGCAACGGAAACCAACAAAACTCTATGAAAATGAAAGCGGATTTAAGTAGGACCAAACTTTGGTTCAGCTATTGTCCTATCCTATTGAATTTAACCGGTATGTAAATCTTAGATAACAGCTCAATTATGTATTTTACAAATTGAAACCATCATTTTTTTAACATTAAGAACATTTTATCAACGTAAAGAACACACAAAATAATCCAAGGTATGTTTTGATTCCTCATATTGTCCGGACAAAACATCAATATAGTAAACGGTCAATCATCAAATCACAACTTGCTAAACACCCAAGCAGCTGATAGCCAGTAGATCCACAGGAAAGAGCGTAATTTCCTTGAAATCTTATTCGTTTTATTCCCCAGAAAACACAAACCTGACAGTGAACCAAGAAACCAACCTTAACTGGGTGGACCAGACACAAATCCAAGCCGAACTAGGTCAAATGCAGAACCTCAGCCGTCAAGAAATCAAATGGGACAAAACCCACAAAACCAAAAGTCAAGAATGCCAGGGGGAAGGTAGGAAGAGCAGAGAGAGGTAGAGGTGTACAAAAAAATACTGGATCTTCACCGCCGTTGAGGCTCGGCCAACAACAACGCTAAACGACCCTCCTCCACCTCCTCTTCTCCGACACCGTCAGATACAACAGGGGCTCCGACCTACTGTCTCTGTCCGCGAACCACCTGTTGAATTTCCGCTACCTTAAACCAATCCAACTCAGCCTTAGCCTTCATTATTTTAACCTTTATCTATTAATAAGGATCAGGTTTATTTTTGTTATTTAAATTTTAAATTCAAATGCTGGATTGCCCACGTGGCAAGTCCTCCCTTTTCTTTAATCTTTAGGGTTCCATGTAACCAATATTTAGAGTTAATCTATTTTTGGCATTTAATATTAATTTATTGCCATCAATATTTTGTATACAGTAAAAATATCTCCACGATAATCGATATACGTTAATTTTACAAATATTAACAGATTATTTATTTAGATGGAAGGATGTTCATAGGATACAAATAATAAGAATAAATAATTTAAACACGAGTTAGAGTGGACATCGGTTGCTATACATTTATCGATTTTAGACAATGAAGTGGTGGCTTTGTCACATAATTTGGATTTGTTAATTAATTTTTCACTTATTTTATGATATTAAAAATAAAAAATAAATAAATCTTTTATTAAACATGTGTTACACTATTAAAAAATATTATTAAACTTAAAAAACATTGTTGGATGGATAAAATAATTTAACCATCATTTAATAAAAAGACTTGTAAACATTCTAATACTATGACAAGAAGTTTATTTTTAAATAATTTATATTTATTAAATAAAAAAGATAATAAATCTCTACAAATTGAAAACTGCCAGATCTAACTTTTAAACTAAATTCCCTAAATTCTCCTCGTTATGTCTCATTTTGGTAAAGACTAATACGGTCATCAACATTAATATCAACATCAACAACATCTACTAAAAATCTTATTAATATGTAAGGTTTAAAGAAGTTTAATATTACGTAACCTTATCTCTAATTAGTAGAGACTAAACCGGTATGCTGCATAAAATCATGTATCAACAAGTGGGGACTAATGCGATATACTATACTACATAAAATCTTGTACCGACAAGCAATCTCAAATTACATATCCTACTCCTAGCTTTGAACTCTGACTTTTAATATTGGGCATGGTCCAGCCAACAGCTGCTACTTTTATATCCATTGAATGATCATGGATACTGCTCAGGTTGGATCAATCAAATGCAAAAAGAAATGGCAATCCCATCCCCATAACTAGAAAGAGAGAGAGAATTCAAAGAAGAACAAGTTTTATTCCATGTTATGATTAGTTAAAAGCTACATCATTATCATTAGGTGACAAATATAATTTAGTTTGGTTGATTGTGGAGACAGACATAGCCTACAATGAGCTGGTATTAGTTGGAGAATTGGGACAAGTGAAAAGGCCTAGCCAGTCCCTCCTTCTTTGTTGTGACAACTTAGTCCTAGCATCATCCATGATTTTTTGTGTGGTCATTCTTGCCAGCCAGCTGAAAATTGTCATATGGCCCCTGTTACTTTCATCTTTATATTCGCAAAATCCAATGTATAAGTCACTGTGAACACAATAAATCCATTAATCAAACTCAATCACCAAACAGTTTAATTCAATGACAAAGAGGACCCTATATATATATATATATATATATATATATATCTTCTCTCTCACAAGCTTCAGAGTATGATCAAGTTACTTGAACTTGTAGGCACGATTAATTTAATTGAAAACAGATGTAGTAATCACAATCAATGAAAACATGGATGAATTTGTAATTAGTATGCGTCAAAACTACGGTGGTTTATGATGTTGAATAAAGAAATTTAGATGATCAAGTTGAAGCTGCAAAACATTATTTTCTGTATTTATGATACATTATTTGTTGTCCTGTTCTTGTGGGCTGTATCTAATGGCATCACTTTCTTGTTCACTATCATAATTATCGGTTTATTGCAAACTCCAACTCAAGCATTGTCTGCAAAACTGTTCTGTAGTGATAATGCCGACCCAATTATTCCTCTTAGTTCAATCTGAGCTTTGTACAAGTCAAATTGCTAAAGGTTGATTGCAACAGATTATACAATGTACTATTTGACATTTACAGATAAAATGGTTTGGTTCTTTTTGTCAAGTTCCTTGTACATTTTACAAAACGGACACTTTAGGTGTCGATTAAAATGACATTAAAGATAAATTTTAATTATAAAAAATTATACTTATTATTTAAATACTTATTTAACAAATTAAAAATATAAAATTATGAGGGCTTTCCCTGGACCAAATCCATCCCCTAAATTGCAGTATTTGAAGAACCATCAGTATTATACAGACAACATATATATCAATATAATCTACACGTAAAGCAAATCAACACGTACCGCATCTTATACGCATAAATATGAAAGAGCCTGCTTACTATGCGACTGATATTTCTCCAACATTAGATTAGTCCAATTCGATTATCGAGTTTCTTTACTAAGCATCTTATAGGAGTACGATTCCTAGCAGAACAAAAAACAACCTGGATTCACGTAAAATGAAAAGCCACAAAGGAAGTTTTGAAGATAAAGGAGGTTCTGAATCAAGAAGGTTAAAAGCTAGATCCTTGAGCAGGACCCGTATATGCTCAATGACAACTTTCCTGCCTGCATCAAAAGCAATAGCAAATTGAAGCATTTGGATTGCAGAAGAGAAACTTTCAAAATGTATCATTCGAAGATCATTGTTTTGAAGCTGCTCCTTTTCTTTGTTAGAAAGGTGTTTTTGGATCCTGTTGACTTTGTGCGCCATTTCCCATTTCAATATTTTCTGAAAATGTAAAATTTGGGAAATAATTAGGACCTGCATCTTTTTATCTAGATGCCCCCACCCATTTGCTCCTAGATAACGGATTGGGTAAATTGTAATGACAATAATACGAAGTACTCCTATTTGAACATCTAATGATGTGTTCGCACAGCTTTGGCGTATAGTTCCCTTTAATATTGCTGATTATTGACATTCTTAGGTCCCATTGTGTTGCCTCTTACAGCTGGGTAGATGGTGCACCATGGAACCTGGTTCAGCCTGATTCTGGTGAGGTTGAACGTTACTGTTTTGATCCATGAAGCTGGTCGATATTAACTCTGAAGCACCTGCAAAACAATAAAGGCACGTCGGGGGTTGATAACCGGCAGGCCCCTCCGACGCTCAAGTTAGTCTTTTGGTGAGGGTTATGGTGACTATAAGCAAAGAATATCAGGGTTCTAATGCCGTACCTGTATCATGGCAGAATAGTACCTTATATATAGAATAGACGCAAAGTTTAGGTCTTTACGTTTGCATGAGAGACTAACACTTGTGAATAGGCCGTAGACGTATAGACCTAAGCCCGAACCTAACATAACTGACCTAACCACAATAGATAACATATGATTGTAATTTTTAATTTTCACTACGTATTGCGATCCTTAAGGAAAGCAAGAGCTACAGGCTTCTCTCAGTACTTTAGTTCTGACTAGTTTACTGCCATGAACATTGGGCTAAAAGGTCAAATGAAAGCCAGCGGTCAACTAAGCTTGTTTCTTTTAACTAATTTCCAAAGTCATTCGACGATGCCTCCGGTATTTAATGAATCGCCGTGATCACCAAGTTTCCATCCGCCGAAAGAACGTAAAGTATAAGGCCTCAAATCACCTATACCGAAAAATCTTTGTTTCTATCAACTCATTTATTTTCTCTCTTTTTCAATTATTAAATAGTTGAATATTACAGACAACATATTAGCACAAAATTTATTTTTTTTCTCATTCTCAATTATTGAATGATTGAATATTAAGCACAACAGATTAGCACAAATTTAACAGAATGGGTGAATTAAAGCCAAAGTATAGCCAACTCCAGGGCGTAGGTGAGTTAGTAAGAGATTCTTCTAGTTTAAGTGAGGTCACGGGTTTGAACCATCCTCACGTATACAGTTGTTTAAAACTTGAGGTCAGAACTTTGCCTCCCACAAAGAACCTATCCGGCTCGAACGAAGATTAGTCTGAATGTAAATGACTTAAAAGTACTTTTATATAATTAAAATCTTACCGGAACACCTCGTAAGGAAAAAAAAAAACCAAAGTTTAGCCTCGATTATGAGATAAAAGTATTGAAATCTTACTCTGACAGCTTTCTTAACTCCGACGTCATGCCCAACGTGGGCGCCAGGACAAAACTTTGTGTATAGTTTTAGACAAGAATGAGTGCCATCGACAATATGGTATGACAGCTTCGTTTGTTCCAGCTTGTGATATAATCACTTACGTCAGTAAGTACACAAATCGAAGTTCGAACAAGGGGATGTCAGCACCTTGATGGACGGATGGCATTCGTGAACATACAAAGATCCGTAAATAACGCTTTGCTTTACCCTTACTTGTCAAGGTTGTCGTAATGTGATGCTTGGAGAATCAAGCTTTGCTTTACACTTACTTGTCAAGGTTGTAGTAATTTGATACCTGGAGAATCAAGCCTTGCTTTACACTTACTTGTCAAGCTTGTAGTAATTTGATATTTGGAGAATCAAGCTTTGCTTTTTAATTGGCTCCTCTTCGCAATGTAGTTGTAATTAAGGGTCTAGTTTCATTTTTTAAGAATCATGAACTTCATAATATTAACTACCACGTAAAGTGATGCATACGTCCTACAAATGAATTATCCTTGTTAATTTTGGAGGTAAATTGTAGATTTTTTTTAACACTTTAATTAAGTTTCTCCAACGTTTTCTTCCCTTTTTTTTTTGTCTCTATTGACTCGAATTCAATGTTAT
>JAOSBK010000204.1:26403111-26427786 GCA_027568895.1 Erythroxylum shatona | reverse complement strand
ATCTATTCCAGATTTTCACATCACAAACACAATTACACTTTCACATTCGCATAACGTTTCTGTATACTATCACTTCAATACTCCGGACCTTCTATCCGGAGTTCACATTCAATATTATCTCATCATTTTACTTCAGAGAATTTAAATCACTGAATTATAACATTTAATACTTTAAGAACCGTCTAGGTCACTCACTTGGCTTCCGCGCTAACTCTTGACAGTCTCAGCAATGACGGTGGACTGACTTTCCAAAAGCCTCTATCACAAATTCAAACACTCTATTTTACACATTGTCCAATCAGAAATAGTACTCATGAAGCTATTTTCTAAAATAAATGTGTCATACACTTCCGTGACATTCCCGGTACTAACCCAAGGATTTTCTCCGTCAATAAATTCTCTATTTATCAGAACTCAATAATACTTAAATCAGTCAATTCATTCCAGAAATCCAAAGTTTAATCTCCATTGACAATCTGTACAAGTTATGGTTTAAAACCCAAAACGTATACATTCAGGAGAAAAGGGGTCCTCGCCGCGGCGAAGAGAAGCTCGCCACAGCGTGCTCCCTCATTCACGTCGCGACGTGCGGCCCCGCGTTCGTCGCGACGTGTGGCCTCGTCGCGACGTGCGCATGAGCACGTCGCGACGTGCGAGCCGTCTCCTTCCCCGAATCCAGTTTTTCACTATTTTCAAACCAACTCTTCCAATCTATTCAACACATAAATCATTCTAAACACTTAAACCTCACCAATAATCCATTTCCAACCCACTTTAACCCAATATTGTTTACCAAATCAACCAAAACCATCCATATTCGATAACCCTAAAACCCAACATAAAAACACCCAAATCTATAACTTTGAACACTTAAAACAGCAATCAATCAACTCTTTAAGAAGAAGGAGGCGTAAACTTACTTGATTTGTTTCACAAAATCCATAAACTCTCCATAGATTTGCCAAAACCCCTTTCTTCTTCTCTTCTTCTTCTTCTTCGACGGTTCCTCTTCCTCTTTCCCCCTTTTCAAACCCAATTTCCTTTTTATCCCATTCCAATTTATGAAATGTCCATTTTGCCCTCTTCATTAAACCTTAAACCTTATTCTCTTAAATACCATACCCAATTTGCCCATATAAAAATTCTTATAACCTCACGACTTAAATTTAGAAAAGTCTAACTCTGAGGGACTGAATTGAAATTCATTTCTTTCAAAAATCATTCACTTTCCTGCCTGTCAAATTTCCAATTCAATCAATTCATTTACTTTGACTTTTACAAATCTTTCCAAATTTTAATAGGTCATACTAAAACCAATTTCCTAAGTCATATCCTTAATTGGAGTGTCAACAGTACAGTCATCTACAGTACCAAACATCTCATCGGTACCCACTTTGCAATTTAATGCTGAATACAGAAATCAATCCAATTTAATTAACACACAATTTCATATTTTCACAAAGACACAAAAAGCTGGGAATTGTCACAAGTGCATGCACAATTTTGTGTACGAAAACACAACCCAATTTAAATTTGCTATTTTATCCTTCCCATCGGTGACGGGATGTTACAGAAGCTAAGAAAAGGAAAACAAGTAAATCTAAAGACTTTTAAATTAGAGAGATTTGGTGAGTTGGTGGATAGGAATTGAAGAGGGGATTTATTATTGAGGATAGGGTTACGTAATAGGTTGATGAGATAGATAGTAGTGGAAAAGACTTAAAACCAGAAAACTTTGGGAAGAGAGGCATGAAAAAGAAGGGTAAGGCCTGTTTTAGTGATATGACAAATTTTTCATTCATCAACACCTTTTTTTTAAAGAGTGCAAGAGCAGGAAATGCAGTAAGTGATATCGTTGCTAGTAAGTTATTAGGCAAATGTGTCTTTGATGAGTTCAGGGGCTCCAACGCATTGAAAAGTTTTAATGGTGGTAGAGACCAAATTTTCAATTGTGGTTTTGAAAGTTTGAAAAAATGTAGGTGAGATTTGTGAACTAAAGGAAATATCCAAGTATATCCACTAAATTCATTGATAAAAAATAAAATAATGATAACTAAAAAAGGAATAAGATGGGGAAGGTCCCCAAATATGACAATGAATAATTTATAAGGGTGTGGTAAAATGACGAGAAGAGTGTGAAAAAGGAAGACGCACACTTTTCCTTAAAAATAAAAAGTACAAGGAGTTATGATATTTGAACTAACACACAAAGACCTAGATAATTTAGAAAGTGTATATTAAAATAGGTGACCAAGACAATGATGCTAAAGATCTAGTGACGTTGAATGACTATATAAGCAATATGATTTTAGAAGTATAGTGGAATCTTCATTGGACTAAGATTAATGTGGATGGAACCCATAAGGAGTGATATCGTGGTTGGTCCTTCGGAATATAACCAAAAGGATTAAATTCAATGAGACATGAGTTATTAGTAACCAATTTAGCAACAGATAAAAAATTAGTAGTGAGATGTCACTACTAAAACATTATGAAGATGAATTGGATGAATTTGTGTAAGGAATGTAACAAGTCTTATAGAGGAAATTGGAAAAGTGTGACAATTGCCAACAATTACTTATTTTTAACCATCATACGAAACTACAGAGTCCACAAGATGAAGGTCGGGTATTATGTGGGTAGTTGCATCAATATTGAGTAGCCATTCAATGGTATCGTTAGAGTGAAAATGTTGAATGTCTTTGGTGTCATGAATCCCCATAGTAGAAAAGGCTATGTTGAGGGAGGTAAAATCAAAAGTAGGCCTAGTTTGGCAATTCCTAGACTCAAAGTACCAAAAACGACAATGGGCTGTAAACCCCACTTATAGCATATTTGGCATTAGGTGATTGGTTTAGGAAAATTATATGTCAGTTGGGTGTGCTAGTGTGGGTTGTAAGGTTTAGAACCAGGCCTAGATATATTGGGCTAGTGATTTGGGTTTAGTTGGTAAGATGGAGTAGGAAAATTGAGTTGATGTGGGTTGTTTGGATTCAGCCTAGTCCACCAGGAGTCTTTAGGAACCCATTAGGGTTTCTATCCTAATTATGTTATCATTTGTTGTTAGGGCGTCTGCTTCTACCAGAGGGAGAGTGTTAGCCCCAAGTGTTATGTCATGATTGACAACCTAAACTCCTACCAGAGTGAGACACCAAAAAAGTAGCTTTAGTTGAGGTTGAGGAATGATATGATAGGAGACGTTCGTTTTGCATGATTAATTGAGCATAAAGGTACAAAAAACTAATGAAAGAGTCGAGATGTTTGATTATAGTGACCAACGATTCATACTCAGTAGGGAGACCATTCAAGGTGAATAGGACTAGGTCATCATTTGAGATTCTATCTCTAACGGCCTCGAGTTCCTCTATTGTCGTCGAAACTGTATTTAATAAATCATAAATAGAGAAGGCTCCTTTCTTAAGTGTATGGAGTTTGCAGAGAAGTAACGACCATTAGATTGATGATTACTGGAGGGAATGGTGTTCAAGCACAATCCAAAGATCACAATCTGTATCACACCTAAGGTCTAGATAGTTAATGGAGTTAGAGAGTGACGTCTTGAGGTAACAATAGACAAAGCGGTCAAATTTTTTCCACTTGACATATTCTGGAGATGTGTTATCAACATTAGGATTATTTACCGAGGAAAGAGGAGTGCCGTCAATATAGCCAAGGAGATCAACAGCTATAAGAACATTTTTGACTTGGTTTTGTCAAACCACATAGGTTTTCATATCCAAAGGTGTTGTAAGGAAATTGGTAAATTGATTGAATGGTAAAATTGGAGTCGTGTATTATGCCATAGTTGTTGTTATGAAGTTATTGTGTGTTGATAATGGATACTAGGATCCTAGACTGGTGTAGTGAGGTTTTGACAAATTTATGAGTTGGATTATATAGGTGGTGTGCTAAGTTGTTCTGAATTTATATACATGCAAACTGATGTAGTATGGTTTAACCCAAAAAAAAAAGCTAGATATTGAAAGGATTGGAAATAAGCTATGATACCATAACAAAATCTATGAAAGATGTATGCAATTTTTTTATTATTTTTGTGAAGGGCTCATAACCCTTAATATATAAGTGAAAATACAATCAGAAGAAGATTTATAGTAATTATAATACAACTCATATTCTTATATAATCTTATCAGCAAATATTAAATTGCTGAGTTACGTATATCAAATGTTATCATCCTTAAACATTTCTTTGTAACTCTTTTCCCCAATAACTTAGATGACATGGACAATTCAAAATAAATAATTAGTGCATATTTAAACAACACATCTCAAAGAGTAATATATCAACTTTAACTAACATTTATTGCCTTTTAGAATTTCAAAAAGCATATGACTTTGTCTAATTCAAGCATATATGCTCATGCTTAATGTAATATAAAATAGTCCATGGTTTTGTAATTATACATATGTTCAATGAGGGGGAACTATCACAGAACTACGAACTAGTTCAATAAGTAACATTGAAAATTATAAGAGGTCGAAAAATATGGTCTTTGCTAAACTTGTTGTAATATATCTAATATATCTCTCAAAATATATGATTTGTCAATATCAGAAGTTTCACATGCATGTTTCCTGGCAAATATGGGCTATCAGGTGTGTTGGTTATACTCTATAGACAACTTATTAATTGTTGTTTAGTAACATAATTATTTAAAGACATTTTTTATCTTATACATATTTAGATGTATCTAACAAAGTTCATGAGATAAATATATAATATAAATGAAGTTATGATGAGATCACAATTTTGAGATTCATATTATATTTATATATTATCATTAAATTGTTTCTACTTATTGTTTTATTAAGATAAGACATTAATAGAGTGTAAAAAGACCAACACACATTATGTTTTTTCTTTATAAAAGAAGTAGTTGATCTAATAAACTAAAGTATGGAGATATTTAAATAAATATACGGGTGCTTATTAGAGAACAAGTTTACTAAACTAACTTCGTATGAGAATTCTATTTGGAACATTAGATGTATGTCTATAAAAATTTTCATTGTGATGATTGTATAATCATCATCATCATCATCACACCCAGTTCGAAGTCCCGCAATAAAGCAGGGTCTGGGGAGATCTAATAGTTCGTAGTCTTACTCCTATATAGTAGAAAGGTTGTTTCCGGTAGACCCACATGCAGATGTAACAATAAAAAAGTGATGCAGGTTAAAGAGTAAAAAAGTAAAACTGGCACGCTAAATTATTATGTAAATAAAATAAATAAATAAATAAATAAATCATAATCATAATAATCATAATCATAATGATGATGATGATGATGACAACGACGACGACGACGACGGCGATGATGATAATGATAATGATAAAGATAATGATAAAACTAATAATAATAGGAAAAATCAATAGATAATAAAATAATAATAAAATACTAATCAAATAATACTAAGTTAAATAATAAATAATTTGTCAACCGAAGGGAGCCTTAGTAATGCAAAAATAATACCAGTATGAAAACAAAAGGCATGACTGATTAGAACATGAAAATCTGTTGTAACCTGCACAATACAATACTTGGTCCAAGTAGAAACACCTGTAGAAACACACAATGTTCTCGTCAAAGTTGAAGAGTTCACTGAGAGATTTCAGAAGTGGCAGGAGAAATAGTATTTGTGCTCGGTAAGCAGAGACTCTATAGTGAGAAAATTTTCTAGAGGATGTTGATTAAAACACGTTAAAACCAAAAAAAATAAAATAAATAATAATAAATAAATAAAAGCCTTGTCTTATAAAGGAAGTCGCGTAAGACAAAAAGAGCGGGGTAGTAACAGGAAGCAATAGGAAAAGACTAATGGTTTCTTTTTTTACTATAGCAGACTTGTCAGGGGGCTAAAAAAAGCTAACGGAGACAGCAAATACGCGATTAAGTAAAGTAGTACCAAAAACAACGTCCTACACAATGTTCCCAACATATATTGTTCAGTAAATCCAAACACCTAGTCCATGTTTATAGAAGATAGTCAAGGGAAATATTCAGAAAAACCTAGAAAAAAAGATTGTATCTGACCCTACTTGCGATCTCAACAGAAATCTAAACCATGAGCTTCATATCACATAGATGACATGGGAAAGATAATTTAACAACACTATAAACTATAAAAAAATAACAGATTATCGGGCGGAATTGAAATACCAAAAGTAAGTATAAAGGAGGCATAGTTGCCACCCTTACCTCCAAACATGGTTGGGATCCATTGCTAAGTGTATTCCCACTTAAAGGACCATAAAGAGCAGCTGGGAAATGGGTAAACACATACATGGGTCGATGATCGTAGGAAACACATTGTGCCCTTGACAATGACAATGAAAAGTTGGTTTGGTTTACAAAGCTAGCTTTGCAGAGAGGAAGAGTCTTACCAAAAATATAAGTTATAAAACCATTAAAAAATGAAAGAATATACTGCTTACCAAAAAGACATTATGCAATTTGATAAGGATTTCCCACATTAGATCAAGAAAGAGAAGAGAAGATAACAGTTAAGGTAAAGAGTTTTAAGTATGACAGACGATCCATGTACCTGTAATAGCAGCAACAGCTGCAACTGCAGCACCAAACATAATTGCAGGAGGGGGAGCCATATCCTTTAACTACTAAGTATATCATTTACAGTTAAAACTAAAACATTATGTTAGACCAAAATGTATAATAAGAACTATCCAGGATACTCAGAGACCTATTTAATCATTTTTGAACCATAAAACTATGATGCAATGCTTTAAATCTAAAAACCCAAACTTCCTCTCTCTTTTGCTTTTAATTCACCATCCCAAAATGCTTAATTAGATTCTCTGATCCTCAACCACTAGGAAATTACATCTCTTATTGTCAAAGCCTATACACCTTAAGGCTGACAAAAATATAACTTTCTAGTTTACTTTTGTACTCAAAGCATTGTACTTCGAGGTAATGTGAATCCAGGCCATGTGGGATGTAAGCTTTATGAGCTCAAAGGCACTAATCCAACATCGGCTACAATTTACATGCTAAAGCCGCAAGATCTTCATTTAACCAAATCAAGCACAAACAAACCATTCTTGAGTGTTAAAAGTTCTTCATACCCACCTAACTACGAAAAATTGCATCTTCATGTGTTCCACAAACAAAGAAATTTCACCCAAAAACCTAAAACCCTAAGATTCTCAAACCCATGTTTGTAACTTAATATCCTATCCCCTGAACATTCTCTAGAAAACCATATATATATATATAAAACAGTTAAGGACTTGAAAACAAAACAGAGAGAGATTAAACAAACCAGAGGAGGATGTATCAAGCAAGCCTTTGAAATCTTTACCATTGGACTGCTCCATACTCACTAGCCATTCCATGATCATCAACTTAAAAAAAGAAAAAAACTGAACAGAAAAGAGAAAAAAGAAATGCTTTCCCGTCTCTATTCTAGTCAAAGATAGCTCAGTCAGTGGTCATTGAATATAATACGAACTATATAGAGGTAGTTGAGTGATCAATACATGATTTTTCACCCTAAAGTGATTAGGGAGAATATTCAATTGTTTTCAATTAGTATGGATTCAAAAAAATCCTTGACTATGTTGGAATTACACTTTGAAAATAGTTTTCAAATGTCATTGATTAAATCAATCACTAATAGTGGAGAACTAACATAATTGGAGTCAAATATAGTAGACATTAATTTCTTGCTTTATGTCTAATTGGAACGTTGTATAATGAAATGATTGAATTATACAAAAAAAATCATGTACAAAAAAGTTAATCAAAACTACTTTGTCATTCCTAAATATTTGGGTGGCCATAATGTGTTACTAGAAGTTAATCTTGATCTATAGACATAGATTGTTTAATTAGATAATTAAAGATAAATTAAAGAAGTTTAATTTATCTAATCTTTAATATGATTTAGTGTTATAATTTATATTCATTGTCAACATATTTGGGAACTTAATGACTCACAGACACAAAATGAGGTAAAGAGAGAAAAGTTAATTTAATTAAGTTGGATTTGATCATAAAGTTTGATAAACTTTATGATTAACTATGAGATATTTAATAAAGGACCAATATGAGATGTTGAATCTTATTAGGGTCCAATTGGTATTTAATAATTAATTATAATTATAATAAAAGTTAAAGTTAATTGAATTTATAATTTAATTAAATTACCAAAATGTCTAAAACATATTATAAATAGGCCTAAGCTCTAAGGCTATGTTTGGTTAGGGTTTATTAATGGAAAGGAATGGAATGTAATATTATTTCATCATTTGAGAGGAGGGTTTATAATAGAATGAAATGGAAGAAGAAGTTTTCATATTACATCTCCTTCTATCCTAAATAGTAAAAATGAGAAACCTCTTACTTGGGAGGTTTAGGATGGAATGTAAAATAATAAACAACATTTTACTATATTATATTATAATCCCTTCTCTCAAACGACATTTCACTATATTATATTATGAACCCTTTCATCTCTCTCATATAACAATTTTCTAATATTACATCTATTTACATTCCATTCCATTAAAAACCTTACATCAAACCAAACATAACCTATGGGGGCTAGCACTTATTACCTAACCCTCTTTGCCATAGTTGCAAAATTCTCTCAATAAGTTATGTGAATATCATTAGAGGTTAGACACATGTGTGGCTGTGGTGATTGAGATAAACTAATTTCAAAAACAGATTGAGGGATATAACAAGAATACAATCAAATTTTAGAATATGATTCAAATTAAGATATATTCTTTATTATGATTTATGTGTTAATCATTTTATAAAATTTAAGTGATTTTGGCTTTCAGAAAATTAAAATAAAAAGGTTTTGCAATTATTCTATTGCACATAGGATCAAATCCCACCCCAATTTTTCAGTAATGGTATCAAAGCTAACTTTAATTTAATTAAGATTGCTTAATTGTTATTGATTTGATAACATTTTTTATAAAATTAAATTTTATGCATATTCCCATTCAGTTTTAGAAAAACACATTGCATGCTCCCACTTCTTATTGAATTTAGATTTGAAATTTTTGGTTTTGGAAAACATGCATGTTTCTAGAATAAGTGTGTCTTCTATTTCTAGATTTGTGTTGCTTTTGTGGTTTCTAGAAAATATATTGAGCATGTTCCCTCATATAAGTTTTTAAAATATGTCGAAATAAGTTTATGGTTTATGTTGGAAACCAACATCGCCACTAGTGAAGGAGAGTGAGATGGTGAGGCATTGGCAATGAAGCAACAAGCGCAGGCAAAGGTAAAAATGAATAGACATAGCTAGGGCATTAGATCATCTGTGCCACTAAGTGTGTACCTATTATGTTCCACAACAAACGTCCATGTTTTAATTAAACCTTAAGTCTAATCTTGGCTTCACGCTTGCCTAAGCCAAGCCATGTCCCTTCCGTTTGATTTTTCTTCCCGTTTTACTTCTTCGATCTTGCTCTCACCTCTTACCATCCTCCTTTTGTCTTAATTCATGGAATGTCTCCTTCATGCATTTAGGTATGCACTTTACCACCCTCTTCCCAGATCTACTTTACTTCTTTCTTACAAGGAATTGTTTTGTGCCCCTATCGGTATCTGCGTTACTTCACAACTGATCTGGTGCCCAAGGTTAAAGGAGAGAACTTATTTGTCCCTATCTATATGTGTCACTCTCTCTTATCATTTGAGTCTATGTTCTCCTCAATCTCAATCTTGCTCAGGGGGTCAATTTGAGTGATCAATTGTCAACAAGTTTCTTGACTATATTTACTTGGATATTCAAATATAAGGGATTTGAAGGTCGAATTCTTCATTATTAATACGCTTATCATCAACTATGTTAACTTCATGGCATTCAGATTAGTATAGGTGATTCAGTGGCAATAAATTTCAATTCACAAGTGTTACGCACAAACACCAGTGAAAATTGATGCATCTATGTTTGAAAGATAAAAGGGGAGTCTCGGGCCATTAAATAAAAGGTCTAAAGTTAATGGCCTGAGACTCCCCTTTTATATTTCAAGCATAGATGCATCAATTTTCACTGGTGTTTGTGCAGCTGAGTGGATTTCACTGGTGTTTGTGCATCTTAATAGAGCCAGTCTTTCTTAATTTACCATATCAATCACCAAATTGATTTACACACAAATCACTACTGCAACTATCATGTCATGTTTTATTTGTTTTGTTGTTTAAGTGATTTGAAACATACTGAGTAGTGGGGGTGAAATAATCTTTGTTTTGTTTTTGGAATTTATAGGCTAGATCGGAGAGTCCTATAAATGGGCATGACATTAACAATCCTAGCAGGTATATCATCTTCTCATCCAAATTCTGTCTCTAGTATCATTTTGAGCATACTAAAATGTTAAGAATCAATTAACGTAACTGTTAGTGGTTTAGCAGCTGCAGAAAATAGCATTATCAAAGTCATTTCGCAATCCTTTCTTTAGCAACGAAAGTTACCTGGCTACGATCACGAGTATAACTTAGTAATCTTTTAGTTTTTGACCATTTTGTAGTTCTTGGAATTGCACTCCTTTTTGTTAGGTGATTGGAAATTTTTAGTTTTTTGGTGCAATTGTGAAATGGGTTATTGTCAAGTAGTTTTTGGGTACAATTATGAAATGGGTTGTTGTAAAGGTCTAGTTTCTCGACTTTAGTTTCTAAATTTTCCTTTCTTTAAATTTTTTTATGATTCTAAAGTTTCTATTCGTAGATAAGATTCTATTTATTATTCTCATTATGCACATAAAGAAGAGAAGAGATAGTTGATGGAATGTGAATGCTCAAAACTGAATCATAAAATGCTGAAATGAAGCTGAATGTTTTAGGTTGCCTCTTCTTTTGGTCTTATGGTTATTATGCTTGTTCTCTTTTAGGAGCGGGTATTGGGCGTTGGATGGGGATATTGGATTAAGGATTCGAGGGTAAAATGGATAGAAATTATTGTTGGATAGGATAATATAATTATGAGGGATTTTTTCATATATTTATTCAACTTCTTGGATTGATGATGGTTGTTACTGCTTCCTATACTGTTATCCTACATTTTAGTGTAGTTAGGCATTGGCATTGTTTACTTTATCATTAATAACATGGCAGTTTGCTTGGATTTTGCTCAATGGATATCGAGAGAAAGTATGCTACTGATAAATGTTTTTATAGAGTACTAAGAAAGGGTAGCTAATAGCTAACACTTTTGTAAAATGTAGGTACTGAATACTCCTTTACGTTTTTAGTGGTCCTCTATTGATTCATGATAATTATGGAGTTGGTAACTAACAAGTTTACCGAATGTTTTTTTCTAAATGCAACGGTGGTCATTTTTGTGAAACTTCGGAGAGGGTTAACAACTAAGGCCTCCCAAACTTAAATATGCACTCTCTTTTGGTTTAGGGCTCTTGTATATGTAGATGATCCATGCATGTATTTCTGTGTACATTTGGAAGTGTATATGGAAGATTTGGAATGGCTTGTATATAGTTTAGGTGTTGTCCTATTTCTTGGCAACAAGGGCAGGTCCTTGTTTGTGGTGTGCTAGGGACAATGCCATTGGATATTGTTAGCAAGACATGTATGCCCTAAAAATAGACATCTTAAGGAAAAATTTTCATATTTTTGAGCAATTTTTTGGTTTTTCTACATGAAGTTATGCCTGTGCAAACTTAGGTGATGAATCTGGAATGTTAGGTCTGATAAAGTAGCTATAGGAGAAATTTGTTTTAGGTGCCTTATTGTTGTCTAAATTTAGCAAAGAAATTTTTGTTTGAAAGCTAAGACACAGATGAAGATAATGGAACTTTTTTTGCCCCATAATTCATTGCCAATTAGTATAGTTTATTCTCCGAAGTTGGTGCACATTTCAAGTCACCTCCAAGGGACAACCCCTTTTTACATAACATAACTTTTAGGACAGACCTCCTCTTACCATGATATTTAATGACCATTTAGAGCTCATAAAGAGGAAGAGATAGCAACTTCAATCACTAAATTCTGAGGTCTGTAGTTAAAGTTATGATTTTTCAAAATTAGTTACTATTCATTTTGGCCTACCCGAATTTTAGCTTAAGTTCACTTTTTGTTCAATACCTATGAATGGTTCAACTATGGTTTATCCTTGATTGATTATGCTTGTTTATGAGTCCTAACGCATGTTTCAATCATTTAGCTGCGTAAATATTAATTTAGCATGTTTGTACAATTCTCACACTGAGGGAAAATAAAATTGACATTACAATTGCATAACTTCAATGCTTCCCAATTGGCAATTACTTTCATTCTAATCTGATTCATTTTCATTTTCATGACATAACCTACTTCATTAGTCTGGTCACTTGTGAGCTTCTTATAATTCTATTTAGCTTTTTGAATGACTGATAGGTTTGAGCACCCAATTCAGTTTTAAGTCCCCATGTTGTAGGATAAAGAACTGTGAAGATTACTCATAATTGCTGTGTGTGTTGGCATTTCTTTGATCGTTCATTTGATCTTTGGTGTATTTTAGTTGTCAAAAGGTACAATCAGTTATCAAGTTTCAACTTTGGATATTTTGTTTTTATAAACAATGTGAAGCTGGTCAGAGTTTATCGGCAACTCGAAACACTTTAAATCAATGAAAAGAAGTTTTATCATAGATTATTTCACCATAGTTATTCAAAATTACTAATTAACTTAAAATATCATTTGCACATTATAGCTAGCAACCAATGTGTTGGCCCCCAAATTTTTCTTGATGAATAAGTATGATTTACAATAATTATGAGGTCTTTATGAAAGTTTGTGGAGTTAATTATTATGTTGGTGTTAGAAAGATTATATGATATATGTTGACTGAATTAAAGAGTTAAGGTTATAAGAATGTTCAAGGGTATTTTTGACAAGACACTTAAGGTTAAAGAAACTTAAGCTTATGCGAAAGGGTAAAATGGACTTTTTTGACTCATTAAGGGTAGAAATGGAAAAAGAAATGTTGGCTTGCTATTTTAAGAAGGGGAAAAACGAGAATAGGAGAGAAAGAAGAGAAATAACAAATCAAAGAGAGAAAGAAGAGAGATTTCAGTGGTTGAGAGAAAAGAAGAAAGTTGAGCTAGGGTTTCTTCATTTCTTAACTTTTGAGAGAGATTTTGAAATGGTTCAAGAAGAGAAAAAGATAGAGGAAGAGAAAAGTTTCCATTTGAGCAAAGATCTTTTCATTTGGTGAAGAATCAAGGTAAGATCATTTTGAATCTTTTGGATTTTTAGAAGGATTGTAGTTTGTGGAGTTTAGAAAATGCATGGGTTTAAGTATTCTAGAATCAATTTTAGTGATTGTGCTTTTTAAGATTTCCAATTAAAAACCCTATTGAATGGGATTGTTGTTATTATAGAAGGAAATCAAGAAAGGCAAAAGAAGCAAGAGTAGAGACTGTTTGAGCAAATGCAAGGAAATCAAGGTAGGTTACATGTTTATAATAGAGTTATGAGCTACTAATGTTTTTTTCAAAACAAGAAAACAAAATGATTTCAACTACTTCATAAATGTTGCTTTTAATGCTTTTGAGTGATTTGAGAAATTGTTACATATTGGTGTATGAATTTTGATTATAAAATGGAAAATGGTTTTGAAATATTTATGTAATGCCTTGAAACATGTAATGGCATTTTGTATGAACGAAAAGATGTGAAAGCATGAAAGTATGAGCATATGATAAAATGATTTGAGCATGATTATGTACTTTTGTTTGGGCGAGAGTGGAACTATTTTGTTCGTTACGTGCACGTCGATAAGAGCCTTCTCTCGGCTACCCACTTGTGGCATATGAGCTCCAAAAAGTGGACTCATTCTGTTCATGGGGTAAATTTCGGTTTCTCTATTCTGTTTCCATGGAACCCTTTAGCCATCTGATTATGCATTGCATTTTTGAATTGTTAAGAATGGTGCATAATTGAGTGTTATGCTTGATCGTGAAATGTACATGCTATATTTATGCGATGATGTGTAATTATGAGTTTTGAGCTAGACTTGAGAATTTGAGAACAAAGCGTTTTATGAATTCAAAATGACTTTTATAAAACAAACGAACAGTTCAATGATTTTTCTTATTCTTTGTTATAAGCTTGTTACTGACGAGCTTTCAAAGTCACCCTCTTTTCATCCCATCTTTAGGTAATAGCTAAGAGATCAAGTAATCAAGAGCCCAAGGGAATTTCTCCAAATTTGCGTATTTTGTATTTCGAGTTGATTTTGGGAAAGCAACAAGTTTGTTTGTTCAAGAACCTTTTGTAATTTGAGATTTTTGAGACGATAATGTAATGTGTCTTAAAATTCCATTAAAGATTTGTAAAACTTTATTCTTTTGATGTTAAGGAAATATGAATTGTGTATGGATGATATTGAGATGATTATCAGCTCAAGTAGATGGTTTTTGCATATATATATATATATAAGTGAGATGTTGTGGAAAGGAAGATAGAAATTATGATTGATCAGATGTAGTTGAATGTAAGGAGACAAATGAGTTGAGATTTGAGAGTTTAATGAGGTCATTTTGGTAGTTGAATGGTTATGCTCAAGACATTCCAAGTCTGCACAGTGCAAAATTTCAAGTCTTCCATAGGGGTAAAATTTGTGTTCTGACTTTAAGGGAAAAACTGGATAAATCTAGGTTGAATTAGGCAAAGTTGTCTTTTGGAAAGTTGTAGTTTATCTTTCTATCTTTCCAACGGTATATAGTATGAAATTTTTAGACATTGGAGTCGAAAGTTATGATCCTTGTAAGTGGATTGTATCGTCTGACATTGGAGTCGAAAGTTATGCTCAGGAGTATAGATTGTATCGTCTGGTGATGACGTCATATCGTCTGATGATGTCATATCATCTGGTGATGACGTCATATCATCTGGTGCACTGTTCATTTGATCCTTTTGTCTGGTCCCATTTTTAGCCCTGTATATAATCGAAATTGTCTTTGAGGTCCTCATAAAAGTTGTAGATCTTGAAGTCTTCTTTCGAACTGTCTAAACAACACCTTAATCCGATATCCATAGAAAAAGTTATGCTAATTTTCCCGAAATAGGTTTAGTATGGTTGAGGACAAGTACTGTTTTAGTTTAATGACTTCGAATGCTGGGCTCTAGAAGCAAGGTCCAACATGTATGTTCAAAAATTCTCTAGAATTGAAATTTATTGCCACTAAATCTCCTATACTAATCTGAATGCTATAAAGTTAACAAAGTTGATGATAAGCATATTAATAATGAAGGATCCAACCTTCGAATCCCTTATATTTGAATACCCAACCTTTGAATCCCTTATATTTGAATACCCAAGTAAATATAGTCAAGAAACTTGTTGACAATTGATCACTCAAATTGACCCCTAAGCAAGATCGAGATTGAGGAGAAGATAGACTCAAATGATGGGAGAGAGTGAGAGATACAGATAGGGGCAAATAAGTTCTCTCCTTCAACCTTCGTCACTAGATCACCTGTGACGTAAAGCAGATACAAATAGGGGCACATAACAGTTCCTTTTAAGAAAGAAGTAAAGAAGATGAAGGAATCGTTCCATGAATTAAGACAAAAGGAGGATGGAAAGAGTTGAGAGCCAGATCGAAGAAGTAAAATGGGAAGCAAAATCAAAAGAAGGAGGGGACATTGGCTTGGCTTAGGTGAGTATGAAGTTGAGACGAGATGTTGGTTTTAATTAAAACATAGACATTTTTGTTGTGGAACATAATAGGTTCACACTTAGTGGCACAGACGATCTGATGCCTATAGCTAAAGGAGGTGGAGCCCAGATGACGACTGAAAGGGACCTAAAGAGCGACAATAACAAAAACTATGTCTTGAAACCTGGCGGGTGCCCCACAAGGGGACAAAAGTCTAATTGTAAGCACCTCAGAGAAAAACTCTTGCACACAAGCAGTCCCCATTTGTTTTATTTTTTAAAGTTTTAATTTTAAATCAAATTGGTTTAACTGAGATTAAATTTATTTAAATTCTAAGAACATTTTGGAATTTAATTTAATTTTTCAATAAGATGAATTATTAAATTAGATTAGTTACAAATTAATAATTAGAATCAATAAACTAGGTAAAAGGGTTATCTTTCCTAAGCAAATTATGTTAGATAAAATAATTATTTTAATTTTAAAATTAAGATCTTATCTTAGTTAATATAATGAGGTGAGATCTTAATTTTAAAATTAAAGTAATTATTTTTCTTAATATGATTAAGATTAGTAATTAAATTGATTATTGTTTAAATTTTAGCAAAGTTATTTTAAATTTAAATTAATTATATTTCAATTAAATTGAAATTAATTAATTAGACTTCTTAAAATTAAGAAAATTATTTTCTTAATTAATTAAGAAGGATGTTTCGTTGTTTAAGTAATTTATTTCAATTTGACTGAAATAGAAAAATTATTATTTTATTTATGTAGAGAATTATTATTCTATTTATTTTTAGAAATAGTTTCTTTATTTATGACTGATAAGTATATTGATTAGGAAACTTGATTAAATTTGAAAAATATTTCATTTATTAATTGTGAAAATGAGCATTCTTTATTAATTTTGAAAATAGTTCTCTTATTTATTAAAGAAAGATTTTCTATTAAGAAATCAACATCTAAATAAATAATATTACGGATTTTCCTAATTAAATTTAAAAGTGTTTTATTTAATTTTGAAAGTAGTTTCCTTTTTTAATATTAGAAAATAGTTTTCTAATTAAGAAAAAGTAATTTTTAATTATATTAGAAATAGTTTTCTAATTGGTTTAGATTGTATTACTTGTTAAATTTTGAAAAAGGAGTTTCCCAAAATTATAATGAGTAAGACGCATAATTTATTGAAAGTTTTTTCAATTAAATTATGTTAAAGATGTCAAGAAAATTGAAAATAGTTTCCAATTAATTTGAAAATTGTTTTCAAATTAAATTAAATTTCTATTTAGAGTAGGAATTTGATTAGGAATCAATTGATTCAATGTAAATTAATTATCTAAAAAATTAGAAATATTATTTTAGATTATAAAAATCAATAATTAGAATCAAACAAAATTTGATATTATATATATATAATTTGATTATGAGTGCAAAAGTTGCATACTTTATTTATATGTTTGATATATATATGGGGTACATGATAAATTCCATGTTTTATATATGTGATATTATTATATATAATTTTGTGTTTGATGAAATGAAGAAATTAAGTCCCTCGTTAAAATATTAAGTATACATTGAGAACGTTATTGTTGTCTTGTATTATCTAAGAATAAAACTATAATTCTATTTATTGTAAGACTTGTCCTATGACTCAAGGCCCATTTAATCTGAATATGTTTTTATCTTAAATTAATAGGTCCTAGTTAACTAAATTTATATGATTAGGATGAATGACTCATGATCATATCAATTTAAAGGCAAGATTAGGAATAACATATAAGATATGTATTAGCAAAAGTTGTCACCTAAAGGATCTAAGAGTCACATAAGATGTGATTGATAAAGTTATTAGATACCTAATTTAAGTTTAGTTGATTTATTGAGTGACTCAAAGTTACTAAATTTGAATGGGATCCTAGCCCACTAGAGAGATTAGAGAAATTTTTTTGAATAATAACAAAGGCTATTATTTTTAGGAAAATCTTTGAAGTGATCAAATATAATTAAACTCCTAATCTTATTTAGTAGTCATGAAATACAACCAATACTTGCTTTTCATACATTTATATTTTTTTTTGAGTGGAATTTATCTTATTTAGAATAGTTAATACTATATTAATGAACCAAATTTCTTGGACATTGGTTAAGTTTTAGAAGAGTTCTCATAATTTAATAAAAGAGTTGTATGTCCATTATGTAATTTTGTTAATAATCCTTAATGAGGATTTGGTGACAAGTTTTTAGAGATATGTTATATAGAAGATAATGGTTCTGTCTATCAAAAGAATCAACTAAACGTGGCACTCAATGAACCTTACACCTACGATTCTCAAGTTCCAAGCACCAAACATATATCCTGGCAGTCATGCATTACCAAGGAAGCAACGGTCCTGCAATAACCAAGGAAACAACGACAATTTTTTTATAAGTTAAGAAAATCTTTTGTTAGTTACATGCATAGTTGACCTATTTGTAGTTATTTGCTATATCTGTCAAATCCCATTGATATAGGAGGAATTGCCCTCATTTTTTTGTATATATACATACCAGCAGATTATTTTGGCTCCTCTCACCTAGAGGACCTGTTATACATAATATACTTTGTTCATTTTGTCTTTATGGTATCAGAGTTGATTCGATGAGAGGAGATCATCCTCGAAATTTTATTACTCTAAATGGCTTCATCCTCTAACACGAACACTTACTTATGTCCTACAACTTTGAATGTTAGAAACTTTGTTTCCCTTCATTTGACTCAAACCAATTATTTGCTATGGAGGACCCAAATACTTAGCTTAATTGAGAGCCAAGATATGTATGGATTTCTTAATGGAGAAACTCCAATGTCATCTCCATATATTGTGAGCTTCTAAGATGACTTGGCCAGTGGAGCCAAGGATATACCAAATCCTAAATTTGCTGCTTGAAAGTGGTCTGATCGTCTCCTTTGTGGTTGGATTATTGGAACCTTAAGTGAAGAGGTTGTTGGACTTGTTGTTAGACTTAACAGTGCTGCAGAAATTTGGACTGCACTTGAAGATGCATTTGCACAAAGTTCTCAAGAGAGGGAGTGTGAACTAATACAATCAATGATAATCCTACACAAAGGTACTGAACCTTTGAATAATTATATTCATAAATTCAAATCTATTTGTGATAACCTTGCAGCCATTGGCAAATCTGTGTCCGATAGAAACAAGGTCTTTTGGCTACTTCAGGGCTTAGGCAAAGAATATGAGAATTTTGTTACCACCATGCTGGAGCCACCGGTAACTTCGTATCATGAAATTGTGCCACTCCTTCAAAGTCATGAAACTCGTAGTCAACTTCATCATGAAAATATTCATGACACACCATAAGTTGCCTTCTTTGGTCAGTGAACTAATGGTAATCGATGAGGTAACTATTCTCATAACTTTAACTCTAAAGGCCGTGGTTTTTCTCAAGGAAACAAGTCTTATACAAGTAGAGGAGGCAGTGGTTTTTTGTCCGACATTAAAAACTCAATAAAGGAACATTTATAATGGATCTATGACTTGGAATGGACAAGCCTTGGACAAACATGATGAAAAGAAAGAAGAAATCATATGCTAAATATGTGATGAGAAGAATCCTACTACTTTAAATTGCTTCAACCGATTCAATCATGCGTATCAATCTAAAGATATACCTACTGCCTTGGATGCTCTTGCCAGTGACACTCCTAAAACTTATGAATGGCACCTAGACAGTGGAGCCTTAGTACACATGACTAATGACCCTAGTAAGTTGACTAATATTAAACCATACACAGGACATGACGCTATAATGATAGAAAATGGTGATACTCTTGACATTACACACACTGGTGATTCAATTATACATGGTGAAAATATTAATTTTACATTAAAAACATATTGCTTATACCTGATATCAAAATGGATATTTTATCTATAAGCTAACTTACAAAATATTTACCTTTTTCTGTGGAATTTGATGATCTTGGATTTGTGGTTAGGGATAGACGAATAAAAGAAATCATAGCTAAAGGAACTCAATGGGGAGGTCCATATGCCCTTATTGGTAGACATACAGCTCTCTTTTTTGACCATTTTAGAAAAAAACTAATAAAGAAGGGTGGCACCAATGTTTGGGACACCCTTAATATCGAATAATTGATTTCTTATTTTAGAAAAACTTTATTAAATATAGTTCTAATGACAAAATTGCTACTATATGTGAAAGTTGCCAAATGGGCAAGTCTTGTAGACTTCTTTTTCTTGATACAAATGATCAATGTGATGAACCTTTTTCAAAAATTCATTGTGATTTATGGGGACCACCTCCTATTAAGTCTACGGATGGTTTTCGATATTATGTTATTTTTGTTGATGGGTATACTCGATTTACTTAGTTTTATCCATTAAAGAAAAAACATATTTTTTCTCTTCTTTTTTGCATTTTCATAAATGTATAGAATGCCAATTTGAAAATAAAAATAAAAATTTTCCAATGTGATGAAGGAGGTGAATTCAACAGCTTAGACTTTAATTCCTTTTTAGCTAATAAAGGTGTTCATCTTCAATCTTCTTGTCCTAAAACTAACGGAGCAAAATGGGCTTGCAGAAAGAAAACATAAGAGTATAAAAAAAAATTGGGCCTTACAATGATGTTCCATGCTAATTTACCTACTAAATATTAGGTTGATTTTTTTACTACAAAATTTTTTTTAATTAATAGACTACCAACTCCAACATTAAAGGTGGACTATCCATACTTTCGTCTGTTTGGAAAACATCCAAACTATAGCTCTATGAGGAATTTTGGTTATAAGTGTTTTCCATTTTTAGGAGATTATAGAAAACATAAGTTAGAACCTAAATCAATCCCATGCATCTTTCTTAGTTATAGTACCAAACATAAAGGTTATAAATGTTTATATCCACCAACTAGTAGAATCTTTATGTCAAGACATGTAGTTTTTTATGAGTCTCAATTTTCTTTAAAAATCCAAACGGGCTATATAGCCCCCAATCATATAAAGGTGAGATGACCACTTATCATGAGTGGATTAATTTTCCTAAAGTTGATTCCTATCCAGACTTTAATTATTTTTTACTAATACAATCGGATCATCAAAGTTGCAGAGTTATTCATTTGGTCAACCAAATTGTCAACATGATGAGCCACCAAATCCTATTTTATCTACACCAGCAGAACCCTTAACTACATTGCAAGAAGAGCTGCCCAGTATTGAGACAACTCTGCCTTCTAATGAGGCAAATGCCTCTCACGTGGAGCTTCATGGACTACATGAAAACTCCGATGATAATGTTCCATTAACACAAGATCAGGTGATGTCCCCTAACGTAAACCATTCATCCAATGAAAATATTATTGCAAATAGGCACATTTCTTTGTTGCAAGGCCCCTTATCAACTAATGAATCTACTTCTTTACATCCTATGGTTACTCGGTTGAAGGATGGTATAAAAAAACCAAACCCTCGTTATGCTAACATACATGTAGAAATTCCAAAAGAACCAAAATCAATAGCTGCAGCTTTACGACATCCTAGTTGGTTAGGAGCCATGCATGATGAGCTTAATGCCCTGAATACTAACAACACATGGGATCTTGTTCCACGAACTCCTCATATGAATGTGGTAGGTTGTAAGTGGGTTTTCAAAACTAAGATAAAATCTGATGGCAGTTTAGATCGTCTTAAAGCGCGTCTTGTTGCGAAGGGTTATCATCAACTTGAAGGATTGGATTTCTTAGAAACTTTTTCTCCAATGGCCAAGCCAGGGACTATACGTACTGTTATATCTATAGCTGTCACGAAAGGATGGATTATTCGTCAACTCGATGTAAAAAATGCATTCCTACATGGTTATCTCTCTGAGCCCATCTACATGGAGCAACCTCCAGGTTTTCAAAACACAAAATTCCCTTCATATGTGTGTCAACTCAAACGTGCTTTATATGGGCTTAAACAAGCCCCTCGTTTATGGTTTGATCGATTAAGCAGTTTTCTATTGGAAATTGGTTTCTTTTGTAGCATTGCATATCCTTCACTTTTTATTTGTCACTCTCCTAGAGGTACACTCTTGCTTCTTATTTATGTTGATGATATGCTTTTAACAGGAAACAACCCTATTTTCTTGGATTGGTTTCTTAACAAACTTGGCAGTGAGTTTGCTATTAAAGATCTCGGCTCAATTCATTATTTTCTTGGCATAGAAGCGCATGCACAATCCATTGGTCTATTTCTTTCTCAATCTAAATATGCTAGGGACTTACTCGAGAGAGCACAAATGACTGGCTGCAAGCCCATCTCCACCCCAATGGCTATCCAAGGGTGAACTACATCAACTAGCAATGAACTTTTTAATGATCCAACATTTTATCGAAGTCTTGTGGGTGGCTTGCAATATCTCACCATAACAAGACCCGATATTGTTTTTTTAGTAAATTTTGTTTGTCAGTTCATGCATGAGCCGACCGTGGGACATTATCAAGTCGTTAAGCGCATTTTACGCAACATCAATGGCACACTTGACTATGGAATGAATATCACTTCCCAAAGTACTTTGGACCTTTATACTTTCTCTGATACAGATTAGGCTGGATGTCCATTAACTAGACAGTCCACTACTGGATATTGTACTTTTCTTGGGGCAAATTGCTTATCCTGGTGTGCAAAGAAACAACCCACGATAGCCCGATTAAGTGCTGAAGCTGAATACAAATCCATGTCATCCACTACTGCAGAATTAACTTGGCTCACTTATCTACTTCGAGACATTGGTATTGTGCTCGCTAAACCACCCATTTTGCATTGTGACAATCTAAGTGCCTTGCATATGACAGTGAACCCAGTCTTCCATGGTCGAACTAAACATATTGAGCTCGACTACCACTTTGTTCGAGAAAAAGTTGCAATGGGCAATCTTGTCACTCACTTTGTTTCATCCAAAGCTCAATTAGTTGATATTTTTACGAAGCCTTTACCACGTTCTATTTTTATGGATTTACGGAACAAACTAGGACTTTCCTTAATGCCTCGTCCTAGTTTGAGGGGGAGTATAGAAGATAATGGTCCTACCTATCAAAAGAATCAGCTGCAACGGTCCTGCAATAATCAAGGAAGCAACGACAATTCTTTTAAAGAATCAGCTGCAACGGTCCTGCAATAATCAAGGGAGCAACAACAATTCTTTTATAAGTTAAGAAAATCTTTTTTTAATAGCTGACTTATTTGTAGTTATCCTCTGTATCTGTCAAATCCCATTGATATAGGAGGAATTGCCCTCATCTTTTGTACATATATACTTTGACTCCTCTCACCTAGAGAACGGGAAATACAAAATATACTTTGTTCTTTTTGTCTTTATACCAATTACATGGAAGTTAAAATTTCTCCCTAACAAGTTTTCGCATGTTGCTGACCATCCAATTTTAGCGTTTATATTGGTTATCAAATGTGTCTATGTATTTCAGGATTGCAGTAACGCTCATGCTTCAAAAAAAATTTCAAAACTTTTCTCCAGACGAAAGCCAAGAAGGCGGTTGCTGCTATGATTAAAAGATCCAAGGAAGGTGAAAAGAATGAAGATTTAAATTTAACAGAGGCAGAAAGGCTTGAAAAAGAGCAGAGAGATTTAGTTCCTTTATTGACCGGTGGCAAGTTGAAGTCTTACCAACTCAAAGGTGTGAAATGGTTGATATCCTTGTGGCAAAACGGCCTCAATGGGATTCTAGCTGATCAAATGGGCCTCGGGAAGACCATTCAAAGCATTGGTTTCCATGCATATCTGAAAGGGAATGGTTTAGATAGCCCACAGCTCCCTTGTCAACCCCTCCAAATTGGGTAATTGAGATTTCAAGGTAAATTCTGGATTAAAAGGGAATTTAACGGGATTTGAAACTTTATATTCTTAAAAACATCTAATTTGTTTCTCTCTATAATTTATTGAATCAGGTTTGCACCTTCAATGAATGCTATCATCTACCATGGTGACAAGAAGAAAAGAGTGAAAGTATCACATACGTAGCGGGAAAAAATTTGTTGTAATCCTAAATTTTTATTGTATTTAATAATTATACTCTCAGAATATTTGGAATTTATAAGAATTAATTGACAGCAAACTTTGAAAATAAAAAATTTCTATATACTAGATCTACATCAAAAAATACGTCTCACTTTTAACACTTGATATAACTATAGTTAAATTTAAAGAACTCTTTCTTCAAGAATAGAGAAAACAGTTTTCTCTTGTTAATGTCATTCTACAAAAATGAAAGGGTATATGTATCTCTCTTCTCCTTGTAAGTGTTTTAACGTTTTAGTTTTTAAAACTGGAAACAATCACACCGTAAACTTCATTTCGTTTTGGATTAAATGTAAAACCAAAACAGACAAAGCGCCTTTTACCATATGACATTTTTTTGCCTTTTTTATAAAAAGAAATAAAATAAAAGAAAATAATTTTATTTATTTATTTTGTATAAGAAAATTTTTAATATTAATTATTTTTTGGTGCTAGTAAAAAATATAATAATATATTATATAAATTATTTAATAAATTATTTCGTAATAAATTAAATAATAAGAAAACAGCATATGGGTAAGCAAATTAACATAATGGCAGATTTTTTAACCCACCTGTAAAACAGCTAGTTGAGCAGTGTGGAAAATTTCAATTGTTAAACAGATTGTTGAAGAGGTTGTTTGACCTTAAGCACAAAGTATGTGGGTGCAAGTTCATAAGCGTTTTGTAAGATAAAGTTCGCTCTCACACTACAAGAAAATTTAGTTTTAGCAACCAAATTCTCAACAACCATAGTAAAATAGTTGCTAATTATATATATTTTGCAACCAAAAATTACTTGGTTGCAATATATAAGTTACGTATATTTTTTACCGACCAATCAATACTTGGTAGCTATAGATGGTCACTAAAACTTACAATTCATGGATAATAATATAACGACCAAACTTAACAATTTTAGCGACAACTT
>JAOSBK010000204.1:26386933-26403011 GCA_027568895.1 Erythroxylum shatona | reverse complement strand
GCTAACATACATGTAGAAATTCCAAAAGAACCAAAATCAATAGCTGCAGCTTTACGACATCCTAGTTGGTTAGGAGCTATACATGATGAGCTTAATGCCCTGAATGCTAACAATACATGGGATCTTGTTCCACGAACTCCTCATTTGAATGTGGTAGGTTGTAAGTGGGTGTTAAAAACTAAGATAAAATCTGATGGCAGCTTAGATTGTCTTAAAGCATGTCCTATTGTGAAGGGTTATCATCAACTTGAAGGATTGGATCTCTTAGAAACTTTTTCTCTAGTGGTCAAGCCAGGGATTATACGTACTATTATATCCATAACTGTCATGAAAGGATGGACTATTCGTCAACTCGACGTAAAAAATGCATTCCTACATGGTTATCTCTTTGAACCCGTCTACATGGAGCAGCCTCCAGGTTTTCAGAACACCAAATTTCCTTCATATGTGTGTCAACTCAGTCGTGCTTTATATGGACTTAAACAAGCCCTTAGTACATGGTTTGATCGATTAAGCAGCTTTCTCTTGGAAATTGGTTTCTTTTGCAACATTGTAGATCCTTCACTTTTTATTTGTCGCTCTCATAGATGTACACTCTTGCTTCTTATTTATGTTGATGATATGCTTTTAACGGGAAATAACTCTTTTTTCTTTGATTGGTTTCTTAACAAACTTGGCAATGAGTTTGCTATTAAAGATCTCGGCTCAATTTATTATTTTCTTGGCATAGAAACGCATGCACAATCTACTGGTCTATTTCTTTCTCAATTTAAATATGCCACAGATTTACTCGAGAGAGCACAAATGACTGGATGCAAGCCCATCTCCACCCCAATGGCTATCAATGGTTGTACTACATCAACTAGCAACCTTTTAATGATCTAACATTTTATCGAATTCTTGTGGGTGGCTTGCAGTATCTCACCATAACAAGACCCGATATTATTTTTTCGGTAAATTTTGTTTGTCAGTTCATGCATGAGCCGACTGTGGGACATTATCAAGTTGTTAAGCACATTTTATGCTACATCAATGACACACTTAACTATGGAATGAATGTCACCTCCCGAAGTATTTTGGACCTTTATGCTTTCTCTGATGTAGATTAGGCTGGATGTCTATTAACTAGACGGTCCACTACTGGGTATTGTACTTTTCTTAGGGCAAATTGCTTATCCTGCTATGCAAAGAAACAACCCATTGTAGCCTGATCAAGTGCCGAAGCTAAATACAAATCCATGTCATCCACAACTACAGAGTTAACTTGGCTCACTTATCTTCTTCGAGATATTGGTATCGTGCTCGCTAAACCACCCATTTTGCATTGTGACAATCTAAGTGCCTTGCATATGACAGTGAACCTAGCCTTCCATGGTCGAACTAAACATATTGAGCTCGACTACCACTTTGTTCGAGAAAAAGTTGCAATGGGCAATCTTGTCACTCACTTTGTTTCATCCAAAGCTTAATTAGCTGATATTTTTACGAAGCCTTTACCACGCTCTATTCTTATAGATTTACGGAACAAACTATGACTTTCCTTAATGCCTTGTCCTAGTTTGAGGGGGAGTATAGAAGATAATGGTTCTGCCTATTAAAAGAATCAGCTGAACGTGTCACTCAATGAACCCTACACATGCGATTCTCAAGTTCTAAGCATTAAACATATATCCTGCCAGTCATGCATTACCAAGGAAGCAATGGTTCTGCAATAATCAAGGAAGCAACGACATTTCTTATAAGTTAAGAAAATCTTTTCTTAATTACATGCATAGTTGACCTATTTGTAGTTATTTGCTATATCTGTCAAATCCCATTGATATAGGAGGGATTGCCCTCATTTATACACACACACACACACACACACACACACACACACACACACACACACACACACACACCAGCAGATTATTTTGGCTCCTCTCACCTAGAGGACCTCTTATACTTAATATACTTTGTTCATTTTGACTTTATGTTAATGTCTGATAGATGATAAAAATTATGGACATTTTGAGTTGACTAATGTCTTATAAACTTTGATGACAACAAGTGAGACGTATATCAACATTATGATAGTAATATACAGGATGTTTCATAGAGTTAAGCTAAAAGGTATAGTTCCTTGATGGAAATTTTCCACTATATTTAGCTTACTAAAAGCATAAACCTAGACATCAATTAAAGGTTTTGCTATAGTATGATAATAGTTGTCTTTAGAAAAAATAATTGCATGATTTTTCTTGCCAATACAAAATATGATAGAGATCATATACATTTCTAGTTCATGTTTTTGAGTTTGATAATGAATTTATATTCAATATTATTAATAACATTTAAGGCACGATAAGAAATACATTTTTGAGTAAAAGTAGTAGATCTAAGTTTATATAAATAATTTGTATATATTGAATTAAAAGGAGACCTATACTTAACATAAGTGGTAAGAATAGAAAGTTGGATAATAGACACTATCCTTTTATACCATGTTGGTTAAATCAACATGATGAGAATTTTAAAGTTACTTACAAAGATATATGTATCTTTTTTATTATGAATCATATGAAACTTACAAAACTTGTTGGGTAAGGAAAAACCAAATAAATCTTTGGTGAAAGAATGATGTTGGTATTTAATTATTAAATCTTATACATATGATGTGTTAGATGTGATAACAATTCATGTATTTCATTAGACTACTGGTGACTTTGTGTGATATATTCATATGTATCAAATAAAATAATGATTTAAAAATTTGAACAGTTTAAAGTGTTTAAATCTAAGTAGAAATTAAGCATTGAGATGAGATTGTTATGATGAGTTTTGAATTTTTGGTTATCTATAGGGAATGAGATTCTTTGGTGAATACCTTCAAAATAAAATCCCATAAGAGTATGAATTTATATAAAGAGGAAAAGACAATATTTATAGCTAAGCCTAGTATAACAACTTAACTTTAATAGTTTTAATTAAATTAATTAGTAAGATTTTATATCAGATATGGAACTTTAAGACTTGGAAAGAGTTAAAGTTAATAATTTTGAGATGTGATACTTAGTTAAATCATGTATTATCTAATAAATTTATAACTAAATTAGATAATAAAATTTTATAATTTATCTAAAAAGGTTAGATATAATTTTATAAACCCATTAAATAAATTGTTTGTTTCAATAAACACTTATAGGAGAATGGTTCTCGTAACAAGTGGTGAGAATAAGATGAAGTTTGAAAAGTTCAAATCTCATGACAATACATCTAATTGGAATTGGTGCTTTTATTGATAAATTTGAAGTATAGTTGAAAGGCTACGAGACATTGAAAGATTCATTTTTATGATGAATTCAAAGAGTTTGTCTTAGAGATGATTGTGAATTTATCATACCTATAAGAAGGTTAATAAGAGTATAGTTGTCCTCTTTAGTTAGAGTATGTAAAGACATATTGCTCATAGAGAGAACAATAATTCACATTTTGTAATTGTTGAAAATATAATTGTACAAGAAAAATTCATATTAAAAACAAAATTGCAACAACTTAATTATGAGAATTTGATCTATATAGATAGATTAGGAGTTGGTTACCTATTCTAAGTCCAAGAATATAGATAATGTACTAAAAGTACTTAGTATTTGAGAAATCTGATACTTATGAAGTATTAATGATATCCATAATTCTAAGTATTAATGATATCCATTATTCTATGTACGAGTTAATATTTGAGTTCAGGGTTATATATATTTTAACTTTAGAATTAATTTTAATTAAGTTATATTTATCTTAGAATAATATTATTTTGAGATTGGAAAAGTTCTAATGTAGCAATCAATGGTTGCTAATTAAGTCATAATATATTTTTCATTTAGTTTAAATGATTAATTAGATCAATAAGTTCTTTAAAGAATTTGATTAGTTCCTTGCATTTTAATGTAGTAATGTACTGTAGAACATTAGAACTATTGGGCATGGGAAAGGAGTTAAGGTCTCATCAAAGATCCAAGTATATATTTAGACAATTTTTTAATATAATGATAATTAAGATAAAAATTGTAAGATTTAAGTAAGTGCTATCTATTGAGAATCTTGTAGAATTCTCTCACCAAACCACTATCATAAGAGTAGCAAGATCGTCATATAGAGATATGGTATAAAATAATTAAACGACTGGCTTAGTGTAAGTGAAAAATTGTTGGTTTATACATTACAACCAATTGACTATTTTAATTTAGTAACATAATTATTTAAAGATATTATGTATGTTATACATATTAAAATGTATATGATAAAGTCCATGGGGATACATATAATTGCAAATAAATTTATGATGAGATTATAATTATAAGATTCCTATTGTATTTATGTATTATTCCTAAATTGTTCCTAGTCATTATTTTGTTAAGACAGGAAATTAATTGAGATTTGAAAAACTAGCACACATTATATTTCTTCTTTATGAAAGGAATAGTCGATCTAGTAGACTAAAGTATGGAGATACTTAAACAAACATATGGGTATTTATTAGAGAATAAATTAACTAAAATGACGACGTATGATAATTTTATTTGAAAAATTACTTATATGTCTATGAAAATGAGATGATTATATAAGTGATCATTTGACATGAGATTTCCAAATATATCTCATACAGGGATTGCTATGTTTTGATACTACTTATGACATATTCTCTAAAGTGATTGGGGAGAATATCCTATTGTTCTTAATTAGTGTTAATTCTGGAAATTCTTGGCCAAGACAGAATGACATTTTGAAAATAGTTCTCAAATGTCAATAATTGAATCAATCACTAATGGTAAAGCACAATGTGGTCGAGCTCAAATATAGTAGATGATAATAATATATTCTATGTTTAATCAAAATATTGTATGATAAAATGATTGAATTATAAGAAAAATTACGTTAAAAATGTTAGTCATAACCATTTTAACATTCCTAAATATTTGTATGATTATAATATATTGCTAAATGTCAATCTTGAACTATGGACATAAATTGATTAATTAGAGAACTAACAATAAATTAACATATTTTAATTTTTCCAATCTTGAATATGATTTAGGGTTATAATTTATATCAATTGCCAACCTATTTGAGAACTTAATAGATCACACACTTAGAACAAGTTGAAGAGAGAAAATTTATTTTAATTAAGTTGGACTTGATTATAAAGTTTTAGAAAATTTACGATTAAATATGAACCAATATGAGATACTGGATCTTAATTGACCACAATTGGTATTAATTTATAATTAATTGTAATTTTAATTAAAGTTTAATTAAAATTAGAAAGCTTAAGCCTATTTATATTTTAATTTATTTAAATTATTAAAATATTCAAAATCTATTATAAATAGGCTTACGCTTTGAGGGAGCTTGCACTCTTTGCCTAACTTTCTTTATAATAGTTGTAGAGTTCTCTTAACTTATTTTATACCGTTAGAAGCTAGACACTTATGTGACTATAGTGGTTAAGATGAGTTGATTTTAGAAACAATTTAAGGGATACGACAAAAAAACGATCGAGCTTTGAAATAAAATACAAATTAAGATCATGTTTTTTTTAAATTTATGTGTTAAACATTTATAGAATTTAAGCAATCTTAATTTTCAGGAAATCAAAACGAAAAATTTTGTAATTATTCCGCTATACGTTAAATTGGATCCTGCCCGAATTTGTAACACGGTGGTGCTTTTAACAAGTTGATGATTTCTTCTTTGAATGCCTGCAACAAATTGGAAACGTCCAGCTAGAGAATCTTTTAAGTAATTATGAAGAATTATCCTTTTTACATATGTTACTGCTATCAACTTATGAAGAATCACTCAGGTAGCTTTATGTCCCAAGATTGTCTTAAATAAGAAGAATTTTCAATTCACGTCAAAAATTTCTGTACAGGATGATTAAATGACCGGAGATATGGTTCACTCAAAAAAAGATAAATATTGCCCTGAAGGAAAGGACTATTCAAGAAAAATTAGATGATATGTTTTTTTTCCCTGCAGAATGGCTCAATGCTCGCTGCATTAAGTCATAGATGAAACACTGGAAAGAAATCTTATTTCAAATGAGGGGGAAAAAAAACAACTGTCCATACAGATAAA
The DNA here is from genome assembly GCA_027568895.1 of Erythroxylum shatona. Classification (NCBI taxonomy): domain Eukaryota; kingdom Viridiplantae; phylum Streptophyta; class Magnoliopsida; order Malpighiales; family Erythroxylaceae; genus Erythroxylum; species Erythroxylum shatona. The sequence continues at coordinate 26,396,894 of JAOSBK010000204.1, read as the reverse complement.
AAATGAGCAAAGTCACAAACCCAAATATTGCTAACTGAAAGCCATAAAAGCAAAGAAGACTGAAATTCCTGAAGTCGGAAAGGAAAAGAAAAGAAGAAAATTATCTGGACAAATTTACACTTAAAGGGCCCCTCCAAAGGTTGTTCACTTGATGAGATCATCAAGAAATGAACATTGAAATGATGCAAACCAATAGTATGATCAAAATGACAGCACAAACCGAGTAAACCCATGCCCTCCTCTTCTTCATCTGGTTGGCATAGTGAAGACTGTTAGTTCCACCAGAGGTGAAGTTGCCAGCATTGACTACATGATCTTCAATATCATCAATCTTCTCCCCTTGTGTTTCCACAAGGGCAGCCATGTCAAGGAAAACCTGGTGCAGTTTTTGCAAGCTTCTTTGTATGTCCATCACAGCCTCATGCCTCTCTTTGCTTTCTAAATCCACCTCCACTTTTCCTGCCAAAGTCTGAATTGACCCACCTCCAGAAATCATCTTTTCGATCACTTCCTCGCTTGGTTCCTCTCCTGTCACAATATAGTACCTTTTCTTCAGATCGTTTCTAAAATCAGCCAGAATCTTTTCTCTCAAAACCTGAAATTCACTCATCAACACTCTAAGTTTATCTTTCAAGCCATTTGTCACCGATGATCTCGTTCTGTCAATATGACTCCCTTCCCTGTACAGTTCTGAGATTCTCCGATTGGAGACATTGGAACGATCAAGTGATTCGAGCCTTTTCTTGACGATCTTTGCCTTACTGAGGACTGCAATTATATCAGATTCTATTTGGTCTCTCAACCCCCGTAGTACTTTGGCACTATGAATTGACTTCGTCTCTTCATTTAGCGTTTGAAGATTAAACAAGAGATTGGTGATCTCTTCCATTTCAATCATGATCCCATTGACTTCTTGGAAGAACTGTGTGAGGTTTGGATCATTTTTGGGATTGAGTTGGCCCGATTCTACGTCTAGTTCCAGTTCAATGTCCTTTGCTGCTTTCTTCTTCAGTTCCACATAACTTAAGAACGATTGTGTCATTAGATCGTTCATCTTGGAAATCAGTTGTTCAATACCTGTCAGAAAAGAAACAATGACCACCATCTAAAAGAAACTTAAAAGTTTTTTATATCAACCAAAGCAAAGCAATAATCTTGAAAAACCATTGAAACGGTAAAAGAAAATGAACGAATACCCAGAAAACAGATTCAAGGTTTTGATCTACTACTACTCAAGACTCTTTAGACTGTCAAAAGTTTCCCCTTCTGGAAATCTGCATGAAATACACAACCAAAGAAAGTGGTCGAGGAATAGAAATAACCATTCAAGTCAACAACCCTACATAATAAAGCAAAAACATGAAAAAAATATGTTCTTCTTGAAGTTGGATAGCCTATAGTATTAGAAAAATTGTTCCAAAAAAGACTGCAAGAAACATTATCTATCTGACAACCTTGGAGTACGCAAAGTGCTTTCGATTCTGAAAGAGAGACTGTTAGATAGCCTTTTAACCCTCTCTCTTTCACACTGTCTTCGGAATAAGTAGAGAATTATTGTAGGCTGTAGCAGTTGAAGTCCGTTAACGACTTCACATTATTTGAAATTCAAGAATTTTCAAAATTCAGTTACATAAAAATAGCCGTTACGTAAGAATCTCCTCGATGGTGGGGTGGTGCATCTCCGGAAAATTTGATTCTGCAGATAACGTGCTCTACTTGACATGAATTCACGTCAGAGTCAACTCAGCCTAAACGCCGTCGTTCAATGCTCTTAACAAGTCCTCGTTTTACTCGACTCTCCTGGCTAGTTCCTCGTAAAAAGAGGAAAAAACATAATAATGATACTCAACCTTAGTGCATGGCTAGTTGAGCCAGTGGTGAGTTCTTCTTTTCCAATTTCGATTAAGAGGCTAAAAGGAATCATGTAGGAAATGTAAAACAATTCCGTTTCCATGAACATGTATAACATATTTTGGGTTGGAACAAGAACACCAATAGGGCAATTTAGTTAAAGACAGAGAGAACTTGTAGAAAGGTAAAAGCATCGTGCATTGCAATGAATGAAAGAGAAGCTATGAAAACCATAGCATGTAACAGATACAAAGGCTGAAAGGCATCATTGGTAAGCCGCTTTACAATTCCAAGGTGAGTCTCCCACTGAGAGACGTTATGGCTGATCTTCTCAGTTCCAGTATTTGTTAAAACCGGTAGTGTTTGCTTATCTTGGACAATCGAGGTTCAGGTTTCCATCTGCAGTAGTTTCTTCTCTTTTGATCTTCTCAGCTTCAAGCTTTCGTAAAGTTGTAGAACTTATTTTATATCCACTAGATTCTTCAGAAACTAGGTCCACAACTTCAATCTACCAAAGAATCAGAAAATAAGAGCCTTTTAATAAACGCACAAATAGTAAATCATCATAGCCGAGATAAAAGACATATGCACAGAAAAAAAGGGTTCAAACCTTGAGTTGTGAAAGACCCCTTTCAGCTCTCTTCTTATTTACAGACAACCCACCTGGTACCGTCTCCTTACTGCCACACAACTTATAATAAGTCAAAAACAATGGCAAGCGTAGAGGATATTAAGAGCCTAGAAGACATGAGTTAATTAGTGATGTAGGACGAATAGGAAATATGTAAACTAAATAAAACTCACACAAAATGAAAATTTTGGGTTGCTGAATTTTTTTAGGTTTGATGGGGTTCAACTTTTAGGACTGAAATTTCAGGATAAGTTGTTAAATGTTTAGGTTGAGATTGCTGGAAATTCATATTAGGATTGTATGGAATTTTGGTGAAGCAAACAGAACAATGGATAATTTTAAGAATCTCTCTTAAGATTACGAAACCAGTTATCAATCTTATGATTTAAGAATCACTTGTAGAAGAATGCACGTACATAATATGAAAAATAAGAATTTGTATATAGATCAGCCTTGCTTTCAACGAAAGGTTGATTACATATATACAAGATCCATGAAACTCTCATTGTAGGAAAGAGATTCGAGGTTCATATCTAATAAGGAAAAGTCGGCATAAATAAAATTTGAGAAATATGACAAAATTGTACATGTTGTCACAGTTATATAAACAGTATCACAGCAACTCCCACTCTTTTATCCCACCAATTAAGCCTTATAGTTGAGTGATTTGCCCTTTTTGTTCCTTTTATAAACATGAAGATGTTTTGCATCAATTAGCCACAAATAGACAGAAATTGTCCAATTCACATAACAAACACCAAAACATAAATGGCTAGAGAAAGAGCAAAAGTTTATTTTGTTAAGTAACACAAAAATGTTGAGCCATAGGAAGTTTAATCACAAGACCCATGTTGTAACTACAGAAGTTACTCATCTGAATATAAAGTAAGAGATCAGAGGCTGTACCTTGGACTATAGAAACTCCGCAAGCATACTTAAGAATGACTTACCTAACGACTATAGCTTCCAAATTCTCATCAACAATTGAAGGTCCATAAGGGTCTGTGATAGGCTCAACTTGCACTACAATCTCTGGCTTAATAGACTGCATAAAATGTTGAAAAGATAAAAAATGATCATGCAAGGACCATTTAAAGGGGAAGAACATTTTGTGCAGAGAACATCAGAGGAAGTAAATTTTTAAGTACAATAGTCTCCAGATGCGTGGCTGATGGTTCACATCATACATTTAGCAAACTTGTTATTCCTCATGGTGGTTCAAGTTTGGCATCAACAATAAACCAGAAAAAAATATTAAAAAAAAGAAAAGGCAGTTTCAGCTTCATTTTTTCTCCACTAAAATTACAGGTTCTATTCAAGAATAAAGGAAGAAAGCCATGAGGCTGAAGCAGAAACCATAGAGCTCATGGCGAAGAAAAAATCAATCACCTCAAAGCCACTGTATCAATGATAAAAGATTGAACAGTCTATGCAACCCTTACATCATTACATAACGAAAAGCAGTTTTCTGTTTATCATGACCCATTGCAACTTCAAAAACATAGTATGTAAGAACACAGACCTTGATGTAATTTTCAACATTTCGCATTCTTTCATCAATGGGCTGTATCAAGTCAGCATACTGCAAAAACAGAAACAAAGACTCAAGAGTATATGACCCTATACACCATAATAAAAAATGATAAAAACAAAAAAGCTATGAGTTCAAAGATGTGTGAATTAATATCATAAGATCTCAGCAGAAATTTCTATTATTCTACTTCAGAAAAGAACCGTAAACATGTTCTAACGATCAAAGACACGTCTCCTTGATCATCGGGTTTTTCAACATCTGCGCTTAATGTGATAATGGAGAAATCTGACCAAGAAACTCAGGCTCTAGGAAGAAATATTAGAACCAACTATTCTCCCCAACCCCATTAAACTGAAATTAACTGCTGCAACCTCACAACACGCATACAATTTAAAGACTTTCCAATACAGTTGAATCCCAATCCGTCAATGTTCTCGATTAATTAAGAGGCCAAAACACTAACAATAAGAAGCAAAGGGTACAATGAAGATATCATCTTTATCGTCACAAGACAACTGAAGTAGGAAATTACAAAACTTGATTACCTGCTTCTTAGTCAACATAGGACCGTCACAGACTCCAATCACAATCCGTTCTCTCGCCAGATCTGCCGACGCCTGCAAAACAAACTATCATAAAAGGACCTCATCTTTTTCTCCACGAACTTAAGAACAAATCGAGAAATTTGGGAGGAAGTGCCGCACCTTGAGGAAAAGACGATGACCCTCGTGTAAACGGTCAAAGGTGCCGCCGAGAACCACCGCTTCATAAGTATTCGGCGGCGATATCTTCACATTAACAGCCGATTCCTCCAATGTTGCCATCTGATAAAGTTTAATTAGGCGCTAATTACTAACAAAAACTGCAAAGTCAGTAAGAGAAGGCGAAAGAAACAAAGAGAGAGACGGGGTGATTGACGTGCAATTGAGCTCGAAGAGCGTGGTGTCGGACACAAACACTGACGGCCGCAATTGTTTCTTGTTACGGAGTAGACGAAGAAGACAGAAACAAATAATAAGAAGATGAGCGTTAAGGGATGAAGACGGAGACACGAAGCGCAGCGTTTCGTTTATTAAGAAGAGACCAATGTAATAGAGTAGGGATTCCTGTAGAGAAGCACATGAGCCGAATATAAGCCGAATACATGTGGCTTTAACGGCATGTTTTGTGATGTGTGAATTGTGTAATCTCTCTTCTCTCTCTATCAATTGATTCGGTTTCTTCCTCTATCTCTAAAATTGTTGCTTCCGTCTGACACTTCCTTCCTCGTACTCAGATTTTCCGTTAGAATCATCTTTTTTCCTAACATATTGGTATCAGAGAGGACGATTCTGTGAACCATCATTCATGGCGGATAACACTAGGAGCGCAGACCTTAGGAGAATGGAGGAAGGTTTGAGAAACTCCATGGAGAGAATGTTCTTGGAGGTTCAAAATAGAACCGAGAAGGTGGAAAAGGAGATGTCGGAACTGAGAACTCTTCTTTTACAGAATCTTCAGAAGTCAAGTGAGGCTGGGACCGCGGAGACTATACCACAGGAAAGTTCAGTGGCGCAGGAACGTGAGGGTAGCGCCTTCACCAGAATGAGCAGAATCGAGTTCCCACCATTTGATGGTGAGAACGTTAAAATGTGGTTGTATAGGTGTGAGCAATTCTTTACGTTAGATCAAACACCAGAGAACACAAAGGTGAGTGTGGCGGTTCTCCACATGGACGAAGGGGCTCAAGAATGGTATCGATTATATGTGAGGAACCGTCACATTACTGAAGTAGTAGTGTGGGAAGAGTTTACCAAGGCGCTGAAACAGAGGTTTGATTCGGAGATATTTGATGATCCGGTGGGAGATTTTAAGGAGCTTAAACAGCAAGGGTCGGTACTGGATTACTGTGCACAGTTTGACCACCATTCCAACCGATTGTCGCTGTCGGAAGAGTATTTAGTAGGATTTTTCGTTAAAGGGTTGAAACCGGAGATAGGAGTGACGGTTAAACTGCATGAACCTCATTCTTTACATCAAGCCTATACGTTGGCTCGGAAGCAAGAAGCCATTATTAGCTCAACAGGGGGTGTAACACAGAAACAAGGTTCGTTAATGAAAGGGGTGAGTGACTATAGCAGATTTCCACAAGGCTTCCGTACATCACAGCCTGCTAATAGCATGCGTAGATCATCGTCAGAAGGAATATTGCCTACTCCAGCCTCGTCGTTGCGCTCTCCTTCATCATCGGGGAGTACAATGAAGAACCAGAGACGCTACAGTAGCAAGGATTTTGATGAAAAAAGGGCGAAGGGACTCTGTTTCTGGTGTGACGAAAAATATAATGTTGGCCATCAATGTAAGAAACGTCAACTTCAATTTTACGTTGTAACAGGAGAAGACGATGGTGGGGGCACATCACCAGAGACTGAAGAAGAAGAATTTGAATTAAGTCCCACCGAGGGTACTCAACCGGTGGTATCCATGCAAGCGATGCTGGGACTCTCGGAGGATACGGAGTTCAAACAGATGCGAGTAGTAGGCAAATACCAACGGCGGAAGATTCATATATTAATCGATAATGGTAGCACACACAATTTCATTGATCCTTCGGTCTTCCGTAAGGGCGATTGTCATCTTCAGGAGATGAAACCCATTTACATTACAGTAGGGGGAGGATTGCAATTGAAGTGCCATCAATACTGTGAAGGCTTCAATTGGACGATGCAAGGAGTACATTTTTCTACGGATGCATTAGTTTTGGCTCTGGGGGGATGCGACGCAGTTTTGGGGGTGCAGTGGCTAAGCAGTCTTGATGAGGTCCTCTGTAATTTTAGACTCCGTACAATGTTGTTTAAATGGGAGGGCAAGATGGTTAAGTTGTGTGGCAATCCCGAAGGCCGATCAAAAATTAATTCAGGCAAGGAGTTCCAAAGGCAGTGGCGGAGAGCGTCGGAGAGCCAATTGTGTATGATGCAGTTGACAACACCGGTGGAATTCCAACTGCAACAAATGCGAATTACCACCGACCAGTGGAGTGCCTTCGATGAAATTAACGCCGTCCTGTCTGGATACGCTGATGTTTTTCAGGAGCCGACAGAGTTACCCCCAAATCGGCCGTACAATCATCAAATAATTCTCAAGGAGGGGGTAGACGCTATCAATGTCCGACCGTATAGGTATTCAGGTGTTCAGAAAGACATTATTGAGCAAGCGGTGACGAATCTTCTGAAGCAAGGATTTATCAGGCAGAGCTATGGGCCGTTCGCCTCGCCGGTTGTCTTGGTCAAAAAGAAGGACAATTCCTGGCGCATGTGCGTGGACTACAGGGAATTGAATACACAAACGGTGAAGGACAAGTTCCCAATACCTCTGATTGAAGAGCTGCTGGATGAATTGCATGGGGCGGGATGGTTTACGAAACTGGATCTCCGGTCGGGTTACCACCAAATCCGGATGCAACCCGAGGATGTAGCGAAGACGGCGTTTCGAACCCATGAGGGGCATTACGAATTTCTCGTAATGCCCTTTGGCTTAACGAATGCGCCCTCGACCTTCCAACGTCTAATGAATGAACTGTTCAAACCATTTTTGCGCCGTTTTATACTGGTGTTTTTTGACAACATTTTAATTTACAGCTCCTCCTTGCAGTCTCACGTTCAGCACATCACCTCTGCCATGGAGACGCTGAGAAGGAATCGTCTATTCTTAAGAGGGGATAAATGTGTCTTTGGGGCACGCCAAGTGGAATATCTTGGATATACAATATCAGAGTCGGGGGTTGCCACTGACTTCCGGAAGGTGGAGACAATCATCGGATGGGTAACACCTACCACTCTCAAGGAACTCCGGGGATTCTTGGGTATTACGGGCTACTACAGACGTTTTATTAAAGGATATGGGGTAATAGCCAAGCCCTTGACGGAATTGCTCAAAAAAGAAAGAGTAAATCAGTGGAAATGGGGGCCGGAGGAGCAAGGAGCATTTGAGCAACTGAAGATGGCGATTACATCTGCCCCGGTACTGGCATTGCCCGATTTTTCGAAGACGTTTGTTATTGAGGCGGACGCCAGTGGGCAGGGCATTGGAGCAGTATTGCAGCAAGAGGGTCACCCGGTGGCGTTTCTGAGTAAAGCCTTGGCTAGAAGACATGTGGGGTTATCTACATACGAAAAGGAATTCTTGGCTGTCATCAAGGCAATTAAACATTGGCACCACTACTTGAGCTGTAAACCCTTTGTCGTTAAAACTGACCATCGGAGTCTGAAATACTTGCTGGAACAGAGACTGACTACACCATTTCAACAAACATGGCTTCCTAAGCTGTTGGGGTATAACTTTGAAGTCCATTATCGGAGTGGGAAAGAAAATAACGCGGCAGATGCCTTGTCAAGGATTACGAGTGTGGAATTAATGACATTATCGGTGTCGCAATTGCATGGACAACTAATGGAAGAGATACGGAAGAGTTGGGAACAAGACCCGACAGTACAGCAATTAATTACAGAGTTGAGTACGGGTGAAAGGAAATCGAGTGTCTATGAATGGAAAGACGAGTTGCTCCGGTGGAAGGGGCGATTGGTAATTGGTAACAATTCTACATTGCGAAAACAGATAATTGGAATTAGTCATGATGAGGCAATCGGGGGTCACGCGGGGGCGGCAACCACGGCTAAGAAAATACAGAGTATGTTCTTCTGGAAGGGGTTAGCAAAGGATGTACGGTGTTATGTCCAGGAATGCGTAAGTTGTCAGCGGAATAAGTATGATAACTCCGCATACCCAGGATTGTTACAACCCATTGCGATTCCAGAAGGTAGCTGGAGGGAGATCAGTCTTGATTTTATCGAAGGGTTACCGGCGTCGAAGGGAAAATCAGTCATTTTAGTGGTGGTTGATCGCTTTACGAAATATGGTCATTTTGTCGCGGTGAAGCACCCCTACACGGCGAGTGACATAGCGGAGCTGTTCCTCTTACATATATTTAAGTTGCATGGTATGCCGGAGTCAATTATTAGCGATCGAGATCCAGTTTTCATGAGTAAGTTCTGGCGAGAGCTACTTCGATTACAGGGAGTTCAGATGAATGTTCCACCGCGTATCACCCACAGACCGATGGCCTTACGGAAGCAGTCAATAAAATTTTGGAAACGTATTTGAGATGTTATTGTGGGGAGACGCCGCAGAAATGGGGAGAATGGTTAGCGGTGGCTGAGTGGTGGTACAATACCACCTATCGTTCATCAATCTGGAATACTCCATTCGAGGTTTTGTATGGCTACTCACCGCCTGTTTATACTCCTTATATCGCAGGTGATTCTAAGGTGATGGAGGTGGACAGGGTGCTTAAGGATCGTGAAGCCATTATTGACGTGGTGAGGTTTCATTTGAAACGGGCGCAAAATCGCATGAAACAGTACGCGGACGCTAATCGTTCTGAACGGTCATTCGCAATCGGAGATATGGTATTGCTCAAATTACAACCTTACAGACAGAATTCATTGCAACGAAGAAGCAATCAGAAATTGTCTCCTCTGTATTACGGACCCTACAAGATTGTGCAGAAGATAGGACAAGTAGCTTATAAACTTGAACTGCCTGTTAAGTCCTTAATCCATCCTGTGTTTCACGTCTCGCAACTGAAGAAGATGAGGGGTGACCAAGCCAGAGTTGCCTCGGATCTGCCGGAATTTGTTACATCCGTGGAGAAGATGCCCGTAGCGATTTTGGACCGGCGGATTACCAAGAAGCACAATAGAGCTGTAACGCAGTTTTTGGTGCAATGGGCGAGTGGAGGAAGGGAGGGAGCCACATGGGAGTACTTGTTCGACCTGCAGAAGCGCTATCCGGAGATTAATTTGGTGGACAAAGATATTAAGGGGAAGGGAATTGTTACGGAGTAGACGAAGAAGACAGAAACAAATAATAAGAAGATGAGCGTTAAGGGATGAAGACGGAGACACGAA
>JAOSBK010000204.1:26357582-26368474 GCA_027568895.1 Erythroxylum shatona | reverse complement strand
AATAAAAAGGGTGTGCAGTAGCTCCGGAGACGTAGGCACAATTTGGCCGAACTCCGTTATCAAATTTTGTGTTGTGCGTGTTTGTTCTATTGGCTTTCTAGTAGTGTGGAAATAGTTGAATTTCCTAACACCGTAAGCAAAGGGAAAGAGGAACTCCCAACTCGAAATCGACAACTGTGGGTGAATTGAATGAGATGATAGCTAACATGAAGTTGGCTAGAGTTTCTGAGTCTAATGATTCAGTCACTGACGGTACAGATTCTGTATCACCTAGTGACATCTTCTTTTCTCGTGAACATAGAGCCGTTGGAATAGAGAAACTTGGCTTAGGTAAAACTGGTCTCAGTGGAGGAAATCGGTATCCCATGCACACGAAGTTTAGCCAAAAGGATTGTGTTATTCATCAGCACAGTAAAAACAATAATCATATTGATTATAGATCACATAGAATTGCAACAAGCTCGGTTTCACAAACAACTGCATCTTCTAGCTTTGGTGGTAGTAGTTGTGATAAGCTTAGCAGGGAGAGTAGTAAGACAAGTGATTGGAGTGGAAGAAGTGGGAGCTTCCAAAAGTTCGTGGAAAATAAACGGAAGAGCCAATCAGAAACTTGGCTCTCTTGTTTGAAAGGAAGGGAATGCAAGGCCTCAAATTCTCCTGAAAAAAAACAACATATTGATGAAGCTTTATTCATTAAGAAAGCTACTGTTATTGAAAGTCTCAGACCTTTTTGGGCTGATAAGTATCAACCTCGATCACTGATTGGATTCACTTGTCACAAAAGAGAAGCTCAGCTCCTTAAGCAACTTGTAAGTGATATAAGATTGAGAATTGAGGCTGTTACCTGATTGTCTCACCCCCAATATAAACCTGCTTGTAGGGCCTCTGTAGGTTATGAAATGTGATCTTTTCAGCGGCATGAAATGTGATCTTTTCAGCTTTCATAATATCTTTTAATAGTATTACTCCTTAACACAGATTTATGTTGTGCAATCATAGGTGCTGCAAGACAGTATCCCTCATATCTTGATCAGAGGACCTTCTGGTTCTGGGAAGAGATCCCTGACAATGGGTCTGCTAGGTGAAATATTTGGCCATGCTGGCTGTAAGGTATGTCCTAGGTGATCATATCACTTACCATAATGAATCTCATTTTCATAAGCTTAACTTGACTGAATCAGACTTAATTCTGCAGGTATCACATGATTTAAGATACATCCAATTCAAGGTACATAAGTTCGTACTAGGATAGTGAATATTCCTCTTCCTAAAGCATAGTTTCTCTACTTAAAAAATTGAAAAAGGACATGACCGTCACATATGTAGCTTCTGCAATCAGGATTGGAGTTATTTCTTCTTGTTGTTGAAAGAAACTAGTACAATTTCCAGTTAACTGCAATATACAGATTACGTAATCTTTTAGCCTTTTTACGCTCGTAATTTCGTGTTGTCAGAACAAAAAGCCTATGCAGGTGGTTGTTCCTGTAACATCAGGTAGGCAACACGTTGAGCTCAATGTACGAACAGAAGCAAATGCTAAATACGCCTTAATTGGTCTAGTTAGGGAAATAAGCAACAAGTTTTGTACAAACCCTGAAATCAGCACTGTTAATTTTGAACCAGAACACACAGGTCAACTTCTGACCCATTACCCCAGATTATTTATTGCCTTGTTTCTGTATAACAATCTAAGAGGTAATTCTTGTTAATTTCAGTAATAGTTCTCTTTGACGTTGACAAAGCAGAAAAGAGCATTCAGCACTTGATAAAATGGATTATGGACTGTTACACGGATGCTTGCAAGCTTATCATATGTTGTAAAGATGACACAAGCATCTTAGATTCGGTAAAAAATCGCTGCGAAGTTATTGACGTTGAAGCTCCTGCGGCTCATGAAGTACGTATTCCCTGTTCTTTCTTTCCTTTTTTCTTTTTGAGAATTTGATTGGCGATGCACCGTATCATGATAGGATATAAATGTGAGAGTTTTCTGTTCAACCACATGTTTAATCCTCGTTTTTCAATTCCACCATTTTACAGATCATTGAAGTCCTCATTCAGATTTCCCGGAAAGAGGACTTTGACCTATCGATGAGCTTCGCTGCCAAAATTGCTGCCAAATCAAAGCAGAACATGAGGGAGGCAATCATGGCTCTTGAAGCCTGCAAAGCACACAAGTAAAGATCACATCACAGATAGTTTAGCCAATGGAAGATGGATAACAAAATCTGAAATTACTCGTCTATTTTTGAAATTTTATTGCAGCTATCCGTTTACAGACGATCAGCCAATTCAAGTTGGTTGGGAAAGGGTTGTGGAAGAACTTGCAGTGCAAATCCTGGCAGATCCATCTAATCAGAGGCATGTTTCCTTTCTTCAGTTTGTCATCTTTTCTTCAGTCACCATGCTGCAAAAGCAGCAAACCCTTTCATTAAACAAGATGCAACTGAACTTGCAGCTTAGGTACATGGAAAGCTTCGTACATGTATCTTCAGTTGTTGCTAATAAGTCGAGTTTCCATGTTCTGAATTTGGCAGGTTATTCACCATAAGAGGAAAGTTACAAAAGCTTCTTTTGGATTTTGTACACCCCAAACTTATTCTCCTGGTAAGTAATTGATTCTTCTCCTGGAACTATTTGTTTAATCATTTACCAGTAAGAACATCTCTGACGGGGGTATGTTTCCAACGCACAGAAAATTGTAGAACAATTTCTTAAGAGAATTGAGGCCGCTTCAAAAAGGGAAGTCTATTACTGGCATGCTTATTATGTAAGTAATCTCCCCTTCCTCATTTTTTGTCTCCACAAAGAACGAAACTGACCATATGATTGTCATTTACAGGATAAAAGGCTCCCTACAGGAACAACTGCATTGCTCAAACTAGAAGGTAAAATGACCATCATACTCCAAAACATAAGATGGCACAGAACACAGGAAATTATACCCCTACAAGAAGTATCCACCCTTAGTATTCTTCAACTCCATCTTGAAACCTGAAATTTCAGTCTAACGAGTCATTTGCTTATGGTTAGTTGATTGATCATCCACTTCCAACCTGCAGAATTTCTTACCAAGTTCATGAGCATACATAGGAGGAGTTCTGTAACCCGCAATTACGAGTACTACCTGTGGAGCTGCTTTTAATTATACCATGTAGCATTCAAAATTAACAGTGCTAGCTGCATGATGTTGTCTATGAAGTTGATTTTGGTAATGTTGGAAGTGAAACTTGCCAATGGAGACACATGCTCCTCAAATGAATGAGCTTAACTTAGCCATCTGAAAAGGAAAACTTCTGCACAACTGATACATCTGTAATGTGGTAAGGGTCCTGGAACGACTTCCATTAAATTCATTTCCTTGTAAGATCAAGATCAAGAAAAAGGTAAAAAAGTCCTTCTGGAGTGTTATTCATGTCCTAAATGTTGGGAGCCACTCAACAGAGAAAACATGATAATCATTTTTTGCTCTTAATTTTTATGTACTAATTTTATTTTACCTCCATTTAATAAATTTTATTTATATAATTTACATCCATTCAATAAAAGTTGTAGCTACCTGCAATTAGTATTATCGGAGAAATGTTTAAGAACATGTGTACACAAAACAATTAGTGTTGTAGGAGAAATGTTAAGAATCTGTGTATACAAAAAGTGTAACGATATTCAATTCCATGGAGGTGGGACTAGGAAATTCTTACCGGATATGTCTTAGCAACTAGATAGAGTTGATTGAACATAGGATTACATAGGTAATTAAGTGGTTCTAAATTTAAATTTGAAGAGATTAACAAAATATTATTTATTGTTATGTAATAATGATCATGAATCAAGCTTTTCAACTAGCTTGATAGAACTACTGTTTATAAAAGTTAGAATTGGTAACGTAGATTCTAGTGCTGTCAAAGGCAAGGGGAGAATTGCAGTCAAAACTTTCTCAGGTACTAAATCACAATTGATTCATAATTTAATTACTTCAAATTTAAATTTTAATAGTTGACATATATATATATATAGTTTCGAATTTCATAGATTAAACTTTCTAATTATCATAGGTAAACAAGTGGTTGATTCAAATTTTGTTGATTCAATAAAGGGCGTGCTTTGTTTCATCTCCTTCCTCTGGTCAACGGAATTCCCTGACACTTGCGGGTGGTCAGACGTCAAAGCAGGTTTCTAGGTTTAATTTGTCGGCCACTAAGTTTATCTTCTACAGCTTTCGTACATGCAAATGGTCCAGATAACAAATTATCATTAATAATTTGGGCTGGAAACCGAAGATATCTAAACTGTCAAAGAAAATGGACGATCATCTCTAACCAAAATCAAATTTATGGCAATGATTCTATATACAAAGTTTTCGAAAGATCTCGCCGTGCTTTACATGAGAAGCTGGAGTGTAAACGAAGTTTTTGGTTCACATGTTCAACATACTAACAAGACCTGAGAAGCTTGTTTTTCGTAACATACTAACAAGACCTGAAGAACTTGTTTTTCCTACCAATCAAATGTAGCTATGGTTAATTCATCAGTTACACTGCTTCGGTGGCTTTTAGTCCCTAGCTATACCGCTACTTGATGACTTGTTTCCAGTGTACCTCTGTCATACGAAGAAAACATAATGTGAAACTACTGGAGCAACAATATCATACACAAAAGCACCATCCAGAAAAGAAAGAACAGGAAAGGAAACTCAAAACAACATTCATTGAATATTGATTGGGACTTTTGGGAATTCAGTACCTGCTTCCCGATATCTAAAGGGACATATTTGTACTTGATCATATGGTGTATTTGGCGTTTCATTGTAAGGAAGAACAGGACAATCCAGTAGCACAACAGGATTGGCCAGAAAACTGGCACATCCAACACAGAAAAGAAGGTCAAGACAAAAGCCACAACAAAGGCCTTTGTAATAGCATACCTGAAACCACCACCAAGTAAAATTTTAATATCAGCACATTTAGAAACTACCTGCTGCAGGAAATATTACAAACTTTAGGTAACTGAAAAGGCTTTGTGGCAGAACCAAAGCTAAATCTAATAAGGACTAGTTGACCAAGCCAAGAATAATTTTTAATTTGATCGTGATTGAGCAAACTTACATAAAATCCATTTATTTTTTACACAAAACCTACAAGTAACCCAATAGGCCAATACTATTAATGAGGCTCAAACATTAAAGACCAAAGCAATGAAGGCAAAATGATAACCTCATGACCAAATCAAGCTAGATCCACCGCACTTCTTATCTTCTTTTCTTCTTCAGAGGCCAGAGCCTCAAAACAAGCTAAGAAGTAAAAACCCTTTGCATATAGAAGTTAGATTGCTCGAACTACCAACAGAAAATTGCAAAATGTCTTCTCTTCCAGGCACCAACAGCGTATACAAGTACTTGAGATTAAATTCCATGAAAACTGATTCCACATTAAAAGGTGGCATTCCTAGAGAAGCTTAAATTCAAATGTTTTGATAGTTGGACGATGTTGAAGACAGTAGAACATAACTGAAAAAAATGATTGTGACAGTAAAATTAATAAACAAACAGCTTACCAGAACTTAAACTCAGGTAAACGGCGAATGAAAGGCTTGAACTCATCAGAACCTTTAGTTGGCAGAGAAGCCCCATCAAGAGCTTCTAGCTCAGGATCAACTTTGGGTGAAAGAAAACCAATCAACAGATTCAAGACATAGATCCCTAACCCATACGAAATAACGTAAAACCCTTGAACATAGTAAACTCTTAAAATGTAGCACATGGCCACCGCCAAGGTCCCAACCCACCTCTCCAACTGATGAGGACTCCATCTATCAAGATAGTACTGAAATGCCCTCGCAACGTCGGTTTTCCACTTAACATACTGCGCCACAATTTCACTTCCTTGCTCCTCCATGAAATTTAAGATTGCTGCTTTCCCTGTCAAAGGATCAATCAATCCCTTAAAAAAAAGTAATATCACCAAACAATCCAGAAACACAATCAACAAGATTGATAACAAACAACAAACAAAATAAATAGAAGGCTTTTAAAACTATAGAGTAAGGATCTCCGTTTGATTACTAAGAAAATAAAGAAAATATCGAACAATTATATCTCAATGATACCCAACAAAAATATTGGAAAAATAAAATTAAAAGTTCCTGACTTGATTCAATTTTCATTTTTTTTCTGATAACAAAACAGATAAGTAAGTGAATACCAGTTAGCGACGGAAGACGGTGAGTGGCCGGGCGATCGCCGATAACGAAGGTTATGGTTTGGAGGTTTCAGAGCACGGTGAAGAAGATGAAATTACAATTGTTGCCACTGCAATTCAATTCCCATTACACTATCGTTTGTTGTTTTCTTCTGTATATTGTAGACGAAAGGATTGTATTGGACATTCGAAGGAAAAGTCGTATCACGTAGATGTGGCTCAAAATCGAGGCCCGACCCGTTGAACATGAAACGACATAGCGATGGGGAGATACTCGGCGAAACGAAAAACATTAGGATAAAAGATATAATTTTAATTTTAAACATTTAAACATTTTATTAAAATATTCAAATTAAAATAAGGTCTTCTTTAGCGATCAGCAAATTGCATTAGCTATTAGGTAATTCTATCAGCGGTTAGCTAGCAGTAGATTAATATAGCTTATTTGATCAGCAGATAATATCAGCTGTTTATTTAAAGATGTTTAATAAAATTAGCTGTTTAATATTAGCTGTTTATGTGTAAAATAACTTATGAGAGTATGACTTAAAAAAAAAGATTTATAAGGATATGAATATTAGCTATTTATATATTAATATTTTTTTAATATTTTTATAAGAATTCAGAAAGAGAAAAAGAAGATAACACCATCATTTTTAATATGTTAAATTAAAATAAAATTATTTGGAAAAAAATTGTTTATATTAATCTCTTAAAATTTAAACTTAGATAAAAATAATTAATTTAAATTTGACTTATTAATTTTAGACTAAATTGAATTGAATTAAACACAATATACAAATGATAATAATATTATATACTAAATAATGATATAAAAGGGGGATCTAAATATTATGTTTATACAAAAGTAATTAATGCAATATAATTAGAGATAAAAAATTCAAAAGTATTTAATTTTTTGAAAATTTTAATTTAATGACTAACTTTTTAAAATTTGTATAAATTAAGTCAAGTTTATATCTCTATCTCTATTTCTATTTATATCTATGTCTCTATCTCATTGAGTAATTTGTAACAACTTTTAGATGTAATAGTCTTTTAGTCCTTTAATTTCTCAACGAAGGAAAACGCTCCTCATAGTAGTATTTTCAAAATTAGTATATTGGGTTCAATATGTCAACCTAATCAGTTGATTACCAAACATAATTATCAGAGGTTTAACATGGTCAAATAGCTAAAACCTTTCAAATCTATTAAAAAATTACTGATAATTCATTTACCAAATAAGGCCTAAATATTATTAAATTATCATAATATTTTTTTTGAAGAAACCACTTGCTAATATTAAATTTGATGATCAAATAATGGCTTCAATTTGCTAAGAGCCAAATATTAATCCAAATTCATGGTAGACTGTAAAGTTATGAACCGAGGGAGTGGAGATAGAGATTTATTTTGCTTTTACGACATGCTAGTCTTGATCCTAAACCCTTCAAATTTAATTTAATGGTGTAGCTCATTAGGCTCTTTGGCTCAAAATGAGAATCCTTTTAAGGGGGCTTAATTGTTTCACATTACAAGTGTAAAAGAAAGAGATTCAATAGTTTAGTTTTACTTTATTTTATTAATCGAATTCAACCAAATCCCCCTCCCTCAATCCTAGAAATTGGTTTATTCATCACAAAAGTTAAACTCACACTCTTTGTGGATACGATCTTTGCTTACCACTATTTCATGTTTAGTTATACAAAGCTAAGTTTTAATTTCTAGTGTGTTTGATGTGTATCAAGAATTTTTACATCGTTGTTAGGGAGTGAAGTGATTTAGTTTTTAGTTTTATTTTTTATTTTAATTGATGTTTTATATACGTATTTGTTTATAATTCATTTTTATAGTTATTTCTTGATCTTTAAGTTTTAAGGGATATAATTTTGGGCTATTTCAACTACACATTTTTTATCAACTTAATCAATCGAGGATTAAATGTGGTACGATCCCCTAAGCATTATATTTGAATGTTGGAGATCTTGTTTATTTTTCTAGTTTGCTAGAAATTACTACTACATTGAACTCCTATTTTTTGGTAATGTTTTCACCCCTTTTCTTCTTTTGTGTTTTGTTGATTGATTCTTACGGTGTGAGTTTTGTACTTAGATCGTTGGAATTTGATATTTTATAGCCATTATTGATTATAGAGCAATTTGGTGGACTTAGTGTCCCGTATTTTTCCTCTTCTCATTGAGGAGGTTTTTCACATAAAAATTTGTACGACTTTGCTCTTGTGATTGTTTGATTATTTTTATCTATTTTTCTACCCATTGAGATTTATACTAGTTGTCTTGATTTTGTTATAAGAAATTAGGTTCATGGGAACATTTTGGTTGAACAAGTTTGTGACTTACTAACAATTGTATTAGCTAAATAGCCTCTTTTTGTTAACAGTTGGTATCAGAGCTATAGTTTATATGTTGATTTGTTTGAACCATAGATACAAGCGTCAACATAAGTAGGATGGTTAGTTTGAATGGTACTAACTATCACCATTGGAAATGGAAGATGAAAGACTTGTTATATGTTAAGAGCTGGCACTTATCGGTGTTAGCAAGGAAAAGCATGCTGACAAAAAAGATTATTAGTGAATTTTTGAGCATCAATAGGTTTATGCATATATTTCATCAATGGGTAAATGACAATGTTCTCAACTATATTAACAATGAGACTTATGGAAAGACTTTGTGGGATAAATTTGAATCTTTGTATGCTAGTTAAGATTGAGAATAATAAGTTGTATCTGATCAAGAGGCTGATGGATTGAAATACAAAGATTGTGCTCCTATGTCTGATCACTTAAATGATTTTGAGAGTTTCATATAACAGTTGTTTGCTATGGAGATTAAGTTTGATGATGAAATTCAGGGACTTTTGTTGCTTGGTACTTAGTCAAATTTGGATACATGAGACACTTTCATAATTATTCTTAGCAATTATGCTTCTAATGGCAAAATGACTCTTAAATTTGTTACAATAGGTCTATTAAATGAGGAGATGAGAAGGAAGTCTACTAGCTTGTTAACATTATTTGAAAATGCAATTAGTACTGAAAATAAGGGGAAAAGTAAGAGCAAAGGTCATAATGGTAAGCAAAGTCCGCAACAAGTCCAGAGGAAGATAGAAAAATATGTACTGTCATTACTGTGATAAAAGGGTCACATCCATAAGTTTTGCTACAAGTGAAAGAGAGATAATAAAGTTAGCAACAATAAGCAAGATAAGAAGCAAAATAACAAAGATCAAGATAACGATGATCATACTACTACTCTCATCAGTGTCCATTATCAGAATTTAGTAACTTTGTTAGTCATGAGATAAATCAAGGAAGGATTGCTTCACATTTTATAAGAATGATGATTTTAGGGTATTGAAGATGGATAATGATAGCTTCTTAAAGGTCATAGGATCAGAGATGTTTACTTAGTAACCGATACTAGAGCAAGGATGTTACTTAAGAATGTTAGGCATATAACTAACATTCACTTGAACTTGATCTCTATAGGTAAGCTTAATGATGAAAGCTTTTGCAATACTTTTTAAACAGGACAATGGAAGCTTACTAAAGCCTCGTTAGTGGTTGCTTATGGGAAGAAGCACTCAAGCCTTTACATGATGCAAGCTTCAATCACAAAGGATAAAGTTCATATTATAGTGCACCTAGTAGAATTATGGCATAAATATTTAAGCCATATGAATAAGAAGGAGCTGAATTGTTTAATAAAAAAAGAATTTGTTTTTGAGAGTGAAGAGTACAAAGCTTGAAAAGTCCTCTATCAAAAAAATCAAGTTTGCTCTGTTTGGTTAATTTTAATATTTATGGTCTACTAAAGGTAAATTCTCATGGTGTTGTACATTACTTTGTAACTTTTATTAATTATTATTCTTGAAAGCTTTAGATGTATGTTTTGAAATTCAAAGATCAGGACCTTGATGCTTTAAAAGTAATTTTAGGCTTTGGATGAAAGGCAATATGGGAGAAATTTGAAATGCCTTCATTATAATGACAAAGGAGAACATATTGAATCATATGATGATTCTTACAAGTCACAGGGTATTAGACATTATAGAACAACCAAAAAGACCCCTCAATTGAATGTTGTTATTGAATGGATGAATAGGACTTTGATTAAGAGAGTTCTTTATTTACTTTCAGAAGCAAAGTTGCTAAGAAGTTTCTAGGTTAAGGTGTTTTATATAATAGCATATGTTATTAATCCTGGGTGATGGCATAAACAAAGTTTGGTTTGGTAAGGGGGTTTTTTATGATGACTTGAGTGTGTTTAGGTGCAAGGCATATATACATCTGCTAAAAGATGAAAGATCAAGGTTAGATCCTAACTCACACCAATGCTTCTTTATGGGAGATGGCTAAGATGAGTTTGGTTATAAGTTATATGATCTAGTTGAGAAGAAATTGGTTCAAAGCAAAGAAGTGATATTTGTTAAAGACTAGACAATCATTAATATGGAGAAAATGAAGTCTTTGTATGACAATCATACATTTGACCTTGTGAGGCTACCTAAGCGGAAGAAAACTTTAAAGAAACACTATATAGGAAAGTTGAAGCAAGATAAGATTACTAAATGTGTTGGACCCCGTTTCCAAAGCCCAACTTAGGTCGGATCACGTTGCCGGAATCCAACCACTTACTCCTAAACTATCATAGCTAAATCTATAGGAAG
>JAOSBK010000204.1:26339289-26349950 GCA_027568895.1 Erythroxylum shatona | reverse complement strand
TATTATTATTATTATTGTTAATTTATTATTATTATTATTATGATAATGATTATTATTATTTATAGGGACGTGGTAGGTTTCGTATATAATTCAGAAGGTTATTTTTATTATTATTAATTTTTTTAATAATTATTATTAATTTATTATTATTATTATTATTATTAATTTATTATAATAATAATAATATTATTATTATTGCAAGAGACGTGTTAGGTTTGATATATAATTTAGAAGATTATTTTTAATATTTCTAATTCTTCTGTTATGTTTCGTATGTAATTTAGGATTCAAAATAATCAGTGACGTCATCACTCTTTCGTTTCCTGTGCTACACGTGTACTTGGCAGGAAATATAGATAATAAAATTAATTAATGTATACATAAAAACAACACAATTTACCAGCCAACACGCAAGTGCGACGTCTCCGAATCCCTTGGAGTTGGAGATTGCCACTAATTCGCAAAACGCATTTGTTCTCATATTTTGACCTTCCGTCTGACACGTAAGCCCTAACGCATTCAAAAACGAGAGTGCTTATATAGAGTCGGTAGACCATAGACGTAAGACGTGCGCTTTTGCTGTTTATTTGTGTATCAGCTTCTTTTATATTTTTGCTTGGAGGACAGGAAAGGGATGAGTCGTGAGCTCCAATCCAAGAAAACTCCTGACTGATTATTATTATTAATTTTTATATATGATGGCCATTTTTCGGTTGTATAACTCTCCGTGTGGTCGTCGTCGATTTTATTTCTCCTCTTCTCCGATGCTCGTCTCCGCTGCTTGCTCCGCCGTCACCCGCCCCTAAGTGCTCCCCTCTCCCTCATTCTCTCTCGTTCCCCTTCGGTTACTTTTTTTTTACTCTATAGGTAATTATAACATTTCCAATGCATTTTGTTGTTCTGTTAACTGGTTGGTTGCTGATAACAACGTGAAACACAGGTCCTGCTGGTTGGTTTCAGCAGCATGAACTAAGCCTTTCATTTTTAGTCGCTACGCTCTGTTTTTCCTTTGGGTATTTGGAGTTTTGTGAAGGATTTTGATATTTCTATTATGGATTGGATTTCCCGTTGGTTCGGAACTTTTTGGATTCGAGGTTCTGTACCTTTTGCCCTTGTGGTTTGAAGAAATTAGGTTGTGTAATTATGAATTAAAAAGCGTGCCTGTTATTCTGTTTCGACTTGGTTGTCTTACTTTGAGATGTTTCTGCTTCTGTTAGAAACTGGGTATGTGATTTCTTTTTTATCGATTTTATTGTGAAAATTTTGTTCTTAATGTGGTCTTTTGTTGGAAGTTTGGATTTATAAGGCTGGCATGTGTTTGTATTTAGCTATCTAAGTTAGTATGAAGGGGGTAGTTCGATTAACCAATTTAGATAATGGGTTTTCAATTTACGAACTAGAGCTTTCTTGCATATTAGTTAACTATCTTAGGAATTGCTTTGAATATGCTGTCTGAATATATTTATTTTCATGTGACTGATTCTGATTTTTTCTTAAAACTTCAATGTAGTGGAAACTTTTTAAGCATTAAACACAGGAGGGATGATGAAATAAACACTTGTCTTTTATATGAATCGTCTTGGTTGATTTTATTTTCTATTTTATGATGCAGAGTCATGCCAACATTTACTGCTGTAGCTTTGGATAGGTTGTTAGAACCAGCAGCTTCTAAGTCCTTTGTCAAGAACCTTCCTCCAAAAGCAAATACGCTTCCTACTACAGACCCTGTCACTAATTCAGGCCTGGAGAGACAAAACAGTATATCAAACATAGATAGGAGAGTTAACCGCCCTCAATTAACCCCAGCACTTTATGCCACTCCTGAAGCGACGCCAGTTCCTTATTCACCATCTTCATTTACTCCTTCACCATACATTGTCAATCACAAGAGGCGTGGTCCGCATCTTTTAAAGAGCTTTTCTCAGGATGATATGACTTCACAGGGAAAATCCTTAAATAAAGATGACATCATTGTGGATTCAAAGAATGCAGGAATTATTGCTGTGGAGTCTACTGTTGGCCCTTTTGTTGCTTGTACTACTGATACTTGTGGTGTTCCTACGAAGGGTGTAGATGGTGATTCTGTTTTAGGGGAACCTGCTAATGGTGTCCATCTTGCTGAAGAGAATGATAAAAGTGCCAGCCATGATATTGAAACAGGAAACAGTAATGGAAAAACCCTTTCTAGTGATGTGGAGGATTGTTTGGCTTTGGAAAATGATGTGGCAGGGCATGATGAATTTGAAAGAGATAGTGAGACTGAGGAGTTTTATGATCTCCAAGAGTCTATGAGCTACACTGGTAACACTGATGGTGAGGAAAGCAGCGGGGCTGAAAGTTCTTTGAAGCTTATTGATCTAACTTCAACAGGAGAGTCCTTTGACGCTCGGGAAGGTAGACCTTTATGTTTGGGAAGACTCTTAATGTAGTGTGGGCAGTGAAATGGGACACAATTGTATTATTTTTGTTGAGATCTTGTGTTAATGATATTGTTATTTGAAAATCATGACTGTTAGTCTCCTTGCATAGAAAATTCACTTGTACGTGCACGTCTTGGTGGATAGACGTTTTCAAAGTCAAGTGTAAGATCTTACTTGTTTTATGTGCTGTCTGTAGAAGTATCACCTGAAGCTGGGGTGCAGCTTTCTCTCAGTGGCATTGAAGCTGAATTGCGTGGGATCAGATTTAATCTGTTGATAGAGACAGAGAGGCGTAAGCAATCAGAAGAAGCTCTTCATAATATGCAAAACCATTGGGAGAGGATCAGGGAACAGTTGTCCTTTGTTGGGTTGACTGTCCCTGCAGTTCCTATTTCTTCAGCAGATACTGAGCAGACTTATCCCGTTGAACATTTGTGTCAACAGGTTCATCTTGCTCGCTTTATTTCAGAAACAGTGGGAAGGGGTATTGCAAGAGCTGAGATGGAGATGGAAATGGAAGCACAGATTGAGGTGAAGAATTTTGAGATTGCTCGCTTGTCAGACCGACTTCAATATTATGAGGCTGTAAATCGAGAAATGTCGCAGAGGAATCGAGAAGCCATTGGTGAGATTATTTTCAGTAACACTGTTTTTGGTTATGAAACTTGTTTGTCTTCCTTATTTGTTTGTTTAAGGTTTCATTATCCTATGTGTAGTACCATTTTTATTTTCATCCTCTGTGGCCCTATTGGGTATTCTTCGATTGGCATCCTAATTTTCCTTTCTATTGTTTCTGCAGATATGGCAAGGCGTAACAGACAGTTGAAAAAAAGAAGGCGACGATGGGTTTGGGGCTCAATTGCTGCTGCTGTTACCCTTGGTACTGCAGCCTTGGCATGGTCTTTTCTGCCAGCAGGAGAAGGATTATCTTCTGGGAGTGACTCTGAAGCTCCAGAGCATAAGAATGCAGCTAGTGAGCAGCTTTAAGCAATTGGATTATGGTATCATAATCTCACGTCACAGGAGGAGAAAGAGAATAAAAAGTTGTATACGTCGCCGTGTGAATAGCAATATTTTGTTTTTGTGGGATGAGTTTTCCTACCTGCAAAGATTGCACGGTATCATCCAAATAATTGAGTGCCACAATCATATTACTTGACTGACAATCTCATAGATGGGATATTTTGGATTATATTTTCTTTAAAATTTAAGTTAGATTCTAATATTTTAAACTATATAAAAAAGAAAATATATTTTAACTTTAAAATTTTTATCAAGCTTAAATTTTAAAATAAAATTTAATATTTATAAATTATTAAATATAACATTTAAAAATAAGAATATAAATAAAATTAATTTTCTGTTAGTTATATATCACGTTAATATTAATCAAGTTCTATCTATTAACTTTTATTTAATTTTGTTTAAATAAAAATAAAGAACTCTTTATAAATATATAAATTTATAAATTTATCTAATTAAAAAAACTGTAAGGTGGAAGGCTATGTCTAGCAATGTGTTAATCATTATAACATAGTGTGTGAAGGCATCATCTTGGACATTATGCCTTCCTATCATCAATCGCCTTCTCACTCGTTAATAATTCTTAACTCTCTCTCAATTAATGACTATTAACTCTTTCTAACAAATGGTCTCTAGTCTTGTCACCGATTAATAACTCACGCGAGACCAATTAATGACTCTTAACTCTTTTTTTTTTTTTTTGCTAGAGGAAGAAAACAAAAAAATAAAATGCCCAAACTAGAGCAAGATTTGGTGATACAAGACGCCTTGCTAATTTCTATGAAGTAAATTCACGACTGGCAACGGAGGCTCTCAAAGCGTGTGAAACCTTTGACTGGACAGCGCTGTCAAAGAGGCTAGGCGATCAGCACACTGATTCCCTTCTCGACTCACATGTTGGAACTTGACCTCTCAGGCTCGGTTAAGAAGTCGTTGGGTACCTGCCACCAAAAATTGGTCATCAGTTAAAACAACAGTAGAACGAGAACGAATGTTAATAACCTCTAAGGAATCCACTTCCACAATCACACGCCGGTAGCCCATCGTCCAAGCCAGCGTAAGACCAAAGTGAACTCCCCATAATTCTGCTGTAACCGGGGAGCTCCTGCCAATGTGGTGGAGGAAGCCTTCGCACCACCTCCCTTGGCTGTCTTTGATTAAGCCCCCCGTACTGGCAATATTTGTGTTGTGCTTAACTACCCTGTCCAAATTAAGTTTGACTCAAGAAGCCGGCGGTTTCATCCATCCCACAGTAGCACCTAGAGGGGGACTCGGCGTCTACTGGATGCATCGTTCCACGATCTGAGCCCTATCGATCCAGGCCACATACTCCAAGACAGCGTGAGTCCCGTCCACCGGCCAAGTAAAATTAACTTCGAACAAACTTCTGTTCCACCACTGCCAGAGCATCCAACTGACAACCCCATAGAGAGTGGTCCAATCGACCTGATTGACCTGCAGCATCTTGTTGAGATTGTGGGCCACCCAGCCTTCCAGTCCCTGCAAAAAAATTTCGAATCCACTGCTTCCGGGAAGAAATGTCCCCAAAAAGCTTTAGCATGCGGGTAGTCGTGGATGGCATGCAAATTGGTTTCTTCTTGCCTACAGGCCGGGCATCCACTGTCTGTAGTAAGCTGACGAGCCACTCGCTGCTGATTCGTCAACAGTTTATCCCTAGTGAAGAGCCACAAGAAGGCTCGAATGCGCTGTGGTCCCGCCCACTTCCAAATTAAGTCCCATAGTTGGCGAGAATCGGTCGACCTGCCTCCTTCGATGAGCTCATAAACGGAGGCGACTGTGAATCGCTCATGAGTGGTAGGACCCTAAGTGAAGCTATCCTCTGCAGAGCTCTCGATCGCAGGATGAAATTCGACGATTTCCATACAAACCGAGGAAGGAAGGAAATGTTTAAAGAGAGTCCACCGTCATTGGTCAACTTCATTAGTGAAGTCCGCAACGGTGGCGTACAAGATGCTCTCCGGTACATCAGTGGTGGCCACTAAACAGAGCGGGCCCCAATCGAATACCCAGCTATCGAGCCAAAACTGAATGTGTAGCCCGTTTCCCAATGTCCATTTGAGGCCCTAGTGGACATACTGCCATGTGGCAGCTATACCTCTCCACGTGCTCGACGCCCTCGATATGGTGATGGAAGAAGGAATGAGGGAGGGATCGAGACGATACTTGGCCTGAAGGACACGGACCCATAACACAGAAGGCTGAGTGAGTAAAGCCCAGCCTAACTTGGAAAGCAGGGCGTCATTGTTCGATCGGAGACGCTTGAGCCCTAGACCACCGGTCTTTTTAGGCATGCACACAGTGTCCCAGTTAACCAAATGCATTTTCCTCTGATCCTCCTTCGAGCCCTAAATAAAACCACGCATGATCTTCTCTAACTCATCGCATAAAAGACGCGGGATTCGAATAGTCTGCATTGTGTAAGAAGGAAGGGCCGAGATAACGGACTGGGTGAGCATAACCCTCCCTGCTAAAGACAACGCTTTGTATTTCCTACCGGCAAGCTTCCTCTGGGCATTTTCAATGAGGTACTAATAGGTATGACGCGTAGTACGTTCATGAAGCAAAGGCACCCCTAAGTACTTCCCTAGATTATTGGTGCATTGCATGTTTAAAGAATGACTGAGCTGGCGAGCAGTATTGTGGGGAACATTCTTGGAGAAATAGATCCGGGTTTTAGCATTGTTCACCTTTTAGCCTGAGGCCAGGCAAAACGTCGCTAGCGTCCAAGCAATGACCTGAGTTTGAGAGTCCTCGGCCTCAGCAAACAAAACTAGATCATCTGCGAAGAAAAGATGGGGTATAGGGGGCGTCGTAGGGCTCAACCTAACCTGCTTCCAAGTTCCGTGCTCGATTTCCTGATGAATAAGCTGTCTGAGCCTCTCCATACACAGCACAAAAAGATACGGCGAAAGTGAGTCCCCTTGCCGAATCCCCCGAGAGGGAGTAAAAGGATCTGTTAAAGAACTTTGCCAGTCTACGTGCATAGTGACCGTAGTCACACAATTCATGATGACCGTAATTAAGTGCTCCGGAAGCCCAATGTCCTGCAAAGTGTTCCGGATGAACTCCCAACGAAGTCGGTCATACGCTTTCTCCAAATCGACCTTAACAGCAAGAAACCCCACCTTACCTGTCTTAGTGCGCATCGAGTGGATGACTTCCTGGGCAATGTTAATATTGTAGGTGATGTGCCTGCCCGGAATAAAACTACATTGGGCCGTCTCCACCAGGTGATCCAGATGAGGTTGAATGCACTGCCCGATAACCTTCGAAATGATTTTCTACAAAACAGAGCACAAATTAATCGATCTAAATTGAGAGATCGTCCTCGGGGAAGGGACTTTAGGAATCAGAACCAGGATAGTGTGGTTGAGGTCCGTATCCCACCTTTCGAGGCTGAAGATGGCCTGAATATACTCAATCACTTTGGGACCGATCGTGGCCCACTGTTTTTGAAAGAATAAAGCATTGAAGCCATCGATCCCAGGGGCTTAATTGGGGTTCATGGCGAAAACAACATCTTTAATCTCAAAATCCTGAATGGGCATGGAAAGCGCTTGAAACCTGGGCCCCGACAACGAAGGGAAGAGTCCCGAGAGCGGGAAGGGGAAAGCGGGAGAGTCCACCTCCGTATACAGATGGACAAAAAAAGACCTAGCAAGGAGACTCAGATGGACCGGATCAGAACTCGGGTTGCCATCGGAATCCAAAAGTCTCTCAATTTTCAGATGTTTACGACAGGATAGGGTGAGAGTGTGATAATATTTCGTATTCCGATCCCCTTGAGAAATTCAGTCACACTAAGCTTTCTGCTGTTAATAAAGTTCCTCCTCACTTAAGACTTGGATCAGATCCCTACTTAAAGTGTCCTCCAACTCTAACAGGGAGTCCACAGGACCAACGCTCATGGCCCGTTGGATGCCCTCCAGCTGGGCAAGCAATCACTTCTTCCTATAGAAAATATTCCCAAAATTAGACTTGTGCTAGCGGATGAGGGCCTCAGAAAATTGAACTAGAGACTGGCTCAATGTGTCCCCCTCTGGTAACCAATTCTGAGTGACCACCTCATCGAAACTCGGATGGGACAGCCAGGCATTCTGGAATCGAAACTTAGGGGGGCCTCTCAAGCGAGGAGTGGATTGAAGGAAGTGAATCAACAAGGGACGATGATCCGATCCGAGGAAAAGAAGGTGGTGATTCACCGTATGAGGATAAGCTTGAAGCCAGTTTGTCGAGCCAAATGCTCGGTCAAGTCTGGCTTGAATAACTCCTCGGTGCCACGTATACTTGGATCCGACATAACCAAGGTCATGGATGCCGCTTTCGTGCATCCAAGCTTGGAACTGCTTAGATACCACACCTGTGGATCGAGCATTGCCTCGTTTGTCAGAAACTGCCAATTTCGCATTAAAATCTCCTTCGATGAGCCAGGGCCGTTGGGAATGTCGACTTATCCAATGAAGAACAGGCCAAAGAAATTTTTGATTCAGGCGCTGAGAGCTCGCATACACCGCTGTGAAGTCGAACGTACCCGATGTATGATTGACAGAGGTGTGAATTATTTGACGATGGGCAAGGATTACTGAGACTTCAAATTCATCCTTCCATAAAAGCCAAATCTTGCCCGAAAATTCGTAGACTTCAACTCGCACCGAATAATCGAACCCTAACGTGTTGATTACCGCAGTGGCCCTAGTACCGCTAATAGGGGATTCTAGCAAAACTAGAATACCCAGTTTGTAATTACTGAGGTAATTACGCAGGATGGTCAGAAACCGCGACCCTCCTGCTCCTTGACAGTTCCAAACTAAAATTGACATCTGGACAAAAATCAGACCGAAAAAAACTACGACGATGAGGCAAAAAGAGTACCTCCTCCTGGCTTGTCGGCGGTTCCATCACCCAGCTGGGGTGGGTCAACTTCCTGAGATATGGGGCCCATAGGCTGCTCAATCATCCCTCCCGTATGTAGCTCAAGATCGGGGGGGTCGTGGTGCTAAGGTGGAAGCTGTGGGGTCTCGACTCCTTCCATCAGGTGGAGAGACTCCCCCATTGCCTGTTCCCCGGCCGTGAAAACCTACCTATCGCAAATCATTTCGGTATGGGAGACTAATTCAAGCGCAAGATGATTGTCGACCGTATTGGGGTAGAGGGGGACTAAAGGTGCTAGTATTGGATCCGAAGCCAATTGGGCGCCTACCCAGGAACTGTCACCCTAGGTAATCTGTTTGGGACCGACAGTTGGGCCTTTCTGGCCTTTCTTAGCTGTACGACGGGACCCAGGAGAAGTGAAGACTGGCCCTTGGAAGATCTACTTTCCCTTATCACTGAGCCCATGCAGTTGAAGTCTCTAGCCCAAGCTAGCATGCATGAGGGGTGGGCCTTCCTGCTGTGGCCCAGGCCCCCCTCATCTCCTGATCTGACAGAAGCTGGAACCGTGAGCCTCCCTTGGAGCCGTTAGATAGTGGACGTCCCATCTGCTCCAGACGTCTCGGGGAAGGGTGAGAAGGCTTCCGCTGCACCTGTAACCACGACCTATAGCCGTTGGGGACGCTTCCTGGAGCAAGTTAGGAGGGGGCTGCTGCTGGCTGGTTCTCCCCGAGCGTGGTGTCGACGTGTACTGGGGACGACGAAGGACAGCCAGGGCGCGACTGGGGATGCTTGGAACAGCTTGAAGTGGCATGCCCGACCATGCCACAGGAGTAGCACACCTGAGGCAAGCGCTCGTACACCACTTGGAGATGTTCGCCGTCAAGCTCCACGGATGCACGCAGAGGGGATCACAGGTCAATATCTATCGTTATCTGAGCAAAACGACCCCAATGTGCCATTAGAATAGCTTCATCCACCTTCACGGTGTGGCCGATGAGGTTCCCCAAAGCAGAGAGAACGCTGGGATGATACCTGGCTATGGAAAGCTCAGGTAGCCTTATCCAGACCACGGCGCAGCGAAGAGTGCCTTGTGAGGGGCGGAAGTCCGGCGTCTAACGCTGGACTGCTAACGCCTGGCCGTAAGTAAATCAAGGACCCTGAGTTAACGCCTTCATGAAGTCGTCTTCTTCCTTAAAACTGACGAGAAAAAACTCGTGCTCCAGGTCCACGAGCTTCATGGGACCGCGCGACCTCCACAAAGCTTGCAGCCTGGCGTGAAGAGTATGGAACCCAATGCATCGACCAAGGAGTTTCACCACGACGGTATGAGCCCATTGCGAGTCCAGTTTGTCCCAAAGAGATTTGGAAAGCATGATGCCTCCCCTTGAGTCTGTGGCAATCTGAGTAATATCACCCTCCTCAATGTCAATGGGCGCCTCTTCAGTCCAAGGGGTTTCCTCACGTTGCGTGGGCTCCTGAATGGTGCTTGTTACAGTCGAGCTGTAAGAGAGCTTTGGGCGTGTAGGGGGTTCATCTTCGCACTTGCGAGTCCTCCCGCACTTGGAGGCCCGTTCTACCTGATCATGGGAGGCCATGATCAGTCCACGCGATGCGTCTGCAAGCCCTCACCAACTAACAAAGACACCGGACGTAGACGAAGGATATGCGATTATCACCAGAAACTAAACACAAATCAAAACCACAGCCACCTTTTCTCGCTCTTACGTTCCATTAATCTTTTTAGCCTGACAAAAATACTCTTAACTCTTTTAAATATAATATACTAAGTGTGAAGGGATCGTAGTCATCGTCTTGCCTTCTCATCATTAAACTACCTTGTCACCAATTAATAACTCTTAGCTATTTACCAATTAATAACTCTTAACTCTTCCTAACAAATGGTTGGTTGTCACCAATTAATAACTCTTAACTCTTAACTCTTAACCAATTAATAACTCTTTAAGTATTGTAGCACCCCCTTACCATAGGGTATACACCGGGACGTCCGTAGGTCATTCCGATACATATCCTACGATAAGGGCGAGCTACGAGCAATCGTCACTATACCTCACATGGCATCATAAATATAACGCATCAATATGAAAATCACTAATTTTTGAAACCATAAATTTTTCTCATTCCATTTCACAGAAATCGAAAAGTTTAAACATCAGTCAGATGCCACTGTCTGAACAACATTCCAAAAGAAATCTAATACAAAAGCCTAACTAGGTCATCCCCAAAAGAACCCAGCTGACCGACCTGTGAGCCATGACTTCTCTTGCCAACACGATCTACACGGCAGGAAAAGTCTCTCTGGAGCTA
>JAOSBK010000204.1:26295252-26313629 GCA_027568895.1 Erythroxylum shatona | reverse complement strand
ATTGCATGTGCACAATTTCATTGTTTGACCAATACCAGTATGCATAACATTATCCAATTAGTCCTAATCACTCTCGATCTTTGCTAAATTACGATTTTACCCTTCCTGTCGGGGGTGGGATGTTACACCTTAAAAATGAGGTAATCAAGAAATAGATCTTTTGGGAGGTTGCCGTATATGTTTATGTTATCGAGTTTCAAAAGCTTGGTTTCCTTCTTGCTCATTTGTTGCTAATATTTAAGCTACGTTCTAAATTTCTCAATCCAGAATCTTAAGACCAAATCATATCTACTG
This sequence comes from Erythroxylum shatona, assembly GCA_027568895.1. Classification (NCBI taxonomy): domain Eukaryota; kingdom Viridiplantae; phylum Streptophyta; class Magnoliopsida; order Malpighiales; family Erythroxylaceae; genus Erythroxylum; species Erythroxylum shatona. The sequence goes on along the minus strand of JAOSBK010000204.1, from coordinate 26,313,335 downwards.
AAATACCAGATCCTGTTGAAAATCAACGGTTATATTCTCTTGTCATTAAGCATATGATCCATGGTCCTTGTGGTCATATAAATAAAGATAACCCTTGAATGAAAAATGGTGTGTGCAAGAACCATTATCCTAAAAATTTTGCTCCTTTTACTATCCATGGTGAGGACAGTTATGCATGTTATAGAAGAAGAGATGATGGTCGAAAAGTAAAGATTTGTAGGCATGAGGTAGATAATAAGTGGGTGGTTCCTTATAGTCCATACCTTTTCCTCCTTATTGATGCCACATAAATGTTGAAATATGTTCTATTGTTAAGTTTGTTAAGTACTTATATAAATATGTCTTCAAGGGCCATGATGTTGTTAATTTTAGTATTATTGATCAGAGGACCATTGCTGATATTGATGAAATCAGTAATTTCCAGTAAGGTCGTTAGATTTTGCCTCCTAAAGCTTTTTGGCATGTATATAAGTTTCGTCTAATAGAGATTAGTCCATTAGTTTATGTGCTTCAGGTTCATCTTCTTGATCAACAATTTATTTCCTTTGATAGAAATTCAGATTTGTTCTATTTGTTGAGAAAAATTGACTTTTCAAAAGCAATGTTAACTGAATTTTTCAAAATGAATTTGAGAAATAAAAAAGCTAAGGTGATGAGATGTTTGTATAAAGATTTTCCAGAACATTTTGTTTGGACACAAAAAACAAGAACATGGTCAGAAAGGAGTCGAAAGAAAGTTATAGGAAGGTTAGTTATTCTTAACCCTAATGAAGGAGAGAGATATTACCTAAGGTTATTACTTATGCATTTAGAGGACCAGCATCATTTGATCACTTATTGACTGTTGATAGTAAAAAACAAGTTGTTTTAGGGAGGCTACACTAAAATTAGCATTGCTAGCATTTGATTCTTATCTAGAACAAACTTTAGAGGAGGTTGTTTTATTTCATATGCTAGCTTCGCTCAGAGTTTTATTTACTATGCTCATGTTCTATTGTTCACCAATGAATCCTAAGCAACTTTGGGAAACATTCAATGACTATCTTTGTTTTGATTACCAGCATGCTTCCTCTGATAATGCATGTACATCGGAGGATGTTACAAGGATGACCCTCTAGGATATTAATAGATCCCTGGAACAAATGGGAAAGAGCTTGAGTGATTATCATTTTATTGAATATGATTTTTGCAATTGATTATCATGGGCATCTAACTAGAGAAATACAAAGTGAGGAAAATATACACATTGATCTAGAAGATTTGTTATTACATTTAAGGTTGAATAGGGAACATAAATACATATTTGATTTGATTTTAGATTCAGTTTTTGGTTTAAATGGTAGCAACTTTTTTATTGATGGTCTGGGTGGAATCAAGAAGACTTTTTTGTACAGAGCGCTTCTTGTAATTTTACGATCACAGGGTCATGTTGCAATTATTATTCTGACACCAGGTGTTGCCACATCGGTCTTTCCTGGTAGTAGGACAACAAACTCAAAATTTAAGATCTCACTTGATTTTTTGAAGAAGAAAGTTTGTCAATTAAATAAGCAAAGTAGTATTGCAAAGCTGATATTTGAATCCAGTCTCATCTTATAGGGTGAGGCTTTGATAGTAAAACAAGAAGGCATTGAAGCACTTGATGATTTGCTCCAAGATATTATAGAGTCCCATAAGCCTTTTGGAAGAAAGATTGTTGTTTTTGGCTGTGATTTTCGTCAAACTTTACCCGTTATAGACCAAGCCACCAAAGAACAATTAATTGATTCAAATCTTATAAATTCGCATCTCTGGCCACACATGCATAAATTATCTTTAACAATAAATATGAGAGCTATATAAAATCCAGCTTTTTGTGATTTCTTGTTAAAGGTAGGAGAAGGTATAGAACTTGTTAATGAGCAAGATCAGATTTGCTTACCCGAACAACTGGTTATTCCTTATCATAACAAGGATGAATCTCTGAACATGTTATATTTTTTTTATATCTTATCATTTATTGTCCATTTTATTGTTTGTTTACAATTTTTTAAAACGTCTTTCTAATGCATGGTTGACTTCACCAGGTTAGTTGAAAACGTCTTCCCTGACTTAAGCATATATTCATCTTATCCATATCAAATGATAAATAGATGTGTACTCTGACCAACAAACAGTTGTGTTAATCAAATTAATGACATGATGATCAATAAATTGTCTGGAGATCTAGATTCATCTATAAGTTTTGACAGAACAGTTGATCAAAGACATCAAGAAGATTATAAGGATTTTCTCAATTCTCTGAATCCTAAAGGTCTACCTCCTCACAAATTATTATTGAAAGAAGGTTGTCCAATCATGCTCCTAAGAAATTTGAATCCAATAGAGGGTTTGTTCAATGGCACAAGATTGATATGTAAACAATTAAAAGAGTACACAATTTTTGCAGAAATTGTTTTTAGACCTCATGAAGGAAAAATACTTTTCATACCTAAGATTCCTCTACAGTCTTCTGAGAATGAAAAGAATGGGATACCTTTTTTTAAGAACACAGTTCCCTGTTCGTTTGTGTTTTAGTGTCATATGCTTGATTATGTAGGAATTTTTCTTCATCAACCTGTATTTTCACATGGACAATTGTACGTTGCTTTGTCAAGAGCTAGAACTCTTAAATTAGTTAAAGTTCTAATTATTCCAGGCACTTTTGAGTCTAAAAAATTTATCACAATACACGGAATATTGTATTTCATGAAATTTTCCAGTTGGCTAAATTATAACATAAAAATAAGCAAAAGGCATAGTAATTGTTCTGTTCAAGCGTATTTAGTTTCGTTCTATTTAGAAAATTATGCAAATACTTTCTTAACCTTTTTTTTTTGGTAAAATGGAGAAGCATTTATTGATCAAGGATATTTTACATAGTGCTGAAGGGTAGTCATGCAAAATTACTATCCAACAAAAACAACAAATTGCTACGCACCTAATAAGCCATCTAGGAGACAAAAGTTTATCTTATTTGATTCAAAGCTATAACAATTATACTTTCTTCATTCAAAATTTTACTTTTTCCATTAACTTTATTATTAAATCTATATTTAGAAAATAATACTTGACCTAGCTATCAAATTGGAATTTCTATAAATCTCTTTGCAGTAGTACTAAATTCATGAAATATTCAACTTTTTTTCTATTGCTATACCCTTTTTCTATGAAATGTCATTACCATTTTTAGGTAAAGATTCGAGTATTTCAATGAGTCAACATTTCAATTTGTTACTTTCTCTGTCATTAGAGTAATTTAGCCTTTTTTGTATTTTGTTTTTTTTAACAGGGATCACGCATTGAAGCTATCATATTTAACAATGGTATCTAGAGAATGAACCTCATTTTGCAGCCCTATAAAAAATATATCACTTCTAATGCCATTGTCAAGCCAATTCCACATCAGTTCCATGTTGAAGACTTGAGAGTTCAATGGATCATTACAAGTTGCACTATTGTCGAGCCTGTAAATGATGATGGCAACGTCCTACCTAGCAAATTTAGCTATACGTCCTTTGCGAATCTTATCAAGTACATTAATAACAAGGAAAAATTAGTCGGTTATATTTTTTTTTCTGTTTCTCTCAACAACTTTTTATTTTTTTCGGTTACATCTTATTGAACTTATCCTTAACATATGATAGATATTTTGGCTATCGTTATTCAAAATTTGGATGTTTGATTGTACTTATCCTTAACATATGATAGATATTTTGGCTGTCATTATTCAAATTTTGTGTGTGACGCAGATCAACAAAGATGGAAAAGTTTTGACCATCTAAAATTTTGTTCTTGCCAACAAACAGTATGTTGCATTCCCTATTATTCTTTGCAACTAATAAACTTTGATAACATTTGGATTCTTTTGACAATTTTTGTTTTTATATTAGACAACAAACCATTATATTGTCAATGTGGGTCACGTTGGTTGTAAATGAAGGCCAATAAATTATACAGGCTTGCATACTAATCCAGTGGTTGTGTGTCGTAAGCTAAAAGTTCGCTTTTATAATGATAATTCTGTTTTCATTTTCGTCATACTATTATATTTTTTTATATTTATCCTTGAATTTTCTTTTTTAGCTTACCATTTAAGAATTTTAGGTGTTACATTATCCACATGGGTTGATTATGCAACTCTTATTGATCTACCAATACAAAAGGCTGCAGGTTTTAAAAATTGGGACTGTCACATATCCCATCTTACTCTTGCAACAAATAAACTTCTGTACACATTTTTAGATGTTTTTTATGTTTACACTTATAATTACTATTTTTTAGGGCATAACAAAATAATAAGTAGCTACAAGACCCTGTTACCTAACAGGCTTACCTCAAGTATAATCCTGATGTATCTTTTGGATTAAATCAAAAAATTTCAAATATCATTTTCTTAAGGTCCACTGATAAGGTACATATATTTTATATTCTACTATGAACTTTCTTTCTCACATATTATCCATCTAATTTGAATATTCCTAACGAGCATCTATTTGTATCTTTCCAGATAGCATGGATTAAAGCTTGTATTTCCTTTTAACACATTATGGAAAAATATTAGCATATGAGTTGCAAAAAATGCTTTTGCTCAACTGCAGCTACATATGGGCTTACATTTACATGTAATTCTTGTAAGGAAAAACATCTAGCTGAACCTAAACATTTCTTCCCTTTTTCCTTTTCAATTTTTTGTCTTTTTTAAAAATAAAGGATGAACAAGCCCCTCGTGTCATGAACAATCAAGGTCTTTTTGTGTCGTCTTCAAATCATATCCTGATGTGATTTTAACACATACCTAGGATACTTGTATGTTAACTTAAGTTTAAGATCGTTCATATTAATTCTAAATACAATTTTTTGATATTCTTTATTTATTCAAATGTACATTTTTCTCATTCACTTTCCTTTGTAAATGTAGATGCTGGTATGATGTTGATTTAACTGACAACAAAGGAACTATCACAACATCTAGTTTTGGTGAACTTGTTGAAAATCTCTTGAACTTCAGTGCAATTGAAGCTATTAGTATTACAACTAGGTTATATTTTTATACTTGTTACGAATAAAAATACATTTGATTATTTTTATTGACATTTCTATTATATGACTAATGATTTACATTTTTCTCTTTAGTGAAAAAAGTATTGAACTTCCTCTTAATAAGGTCCATGCTGAACTGAAAGCAAAAAATTCATATCAAACCTGTTCACATACAACCATCGGTTGGAAGACAACACTTCATTGTTATCTATTACTGCCAAACTGATGATGCTGAGTTAGAGGGAGGTTCAACTTTAAGCGAAAAAGGAGATAATAGCAATGCTGAAATGAAACTTACAATTATTTCAAGTACCTATTATTATTTATTTAAACATTTTTTTCCGTGTTTATACTCATCAAACCATTTCAACTCTCATTTTTTTCACCCCTCGCGTATCAAATGAACTGTGTACTAATAATGAACCAGAACTACTAATAACTTTCAATTTTCTTGGTGATGGTTGCACCAAAAAGCACAATCATGAATTCTAAACACACTTCGCAATAGCTAAGTGTATACCTTTTGTTAAATATTCATTATTACTAGCATTTTACGTCTCACCCTTCAAACTACTTCATAATGTTTACATTTTATAATTTGATCTTTAATCCATATGTCTATTCAACTTTTTCTTGATACTTTTACCAGTTTTTATATAACTATAATTTAACATACAACAATTCAGCTTTGTGATCACTTTCATGTCTTACGAGTTCTTACGCACGACTTGTATTACTATCTATCACTTATTCTATTTATTATGTTTTCCCCCATGAACATCCATTCTTTGTAAAGTTGTATGTTAAGAACTATTTCCTAATTTTCTGTCAATAAATTGCCACATTTATTGTTATTTAATATTAAACATTTTCAAACAATTTTAAGTCCACTAAAATCTTTGTTATTATTATTTTTTCATTCAGCATTCTTATAAAGAAGGTGATTTTCACTTTATACCTATTAAAGTTATTAAATTCATTATGTAAGGTATAACTACAAAAAGAGGAAGAAGTCGAGCTACAAGAAAAATTCCCGTTGCTACTATAGTAGCAGCATGTATCAAAGCTGAAATAGAAGTAGGCCCTTCCATGACATCCGGTAACTATACATGAAGAGAGAATTGGGCTGATTTAGTAATTGCGCCCGAAAATAATAAAATGGCACACAAAATAATAAATAAATAATTCACCTTATTATTAGCAATCAAGTTATTGAAGATTTCGAACAAATCCCTAAATTTAAAACTACCCGTTTATTATATTTTCGGAAGACATTTTTGTTTCTTCTTTAAGAGTTAGACAGTGTCTTGCCAAAATACTTGAAAAAATTGAACCAAAATCGACGTCGATCTCAGATGTTTCTGTTGATGACCGCAACAAAAAGCTTAGATTATTATGAACTTTTTTTTTCGCAATATTTTCACTTCACAGATTAAAGGGGCAATTGAAAGCTTGAGTACAAAGTTACTTACGACACAGACAAAGGGAGATAAAGTAGCTGCAAGTTTACCTCTTATTCTTGTTCATGCTCCGTTTGCTCAAATAGTAATTATTGCTCAAATGATAATTTCTTTTTAATTCATATATTTGTTGATTGTTTCTATACGATGGACAATTTTTTTAAAAAATTTTCACTGATTTATTTTAATTCATATCAAATTTTATTGTTATTATATCAAATTCTAAGTTTAGCAATATTCACTTACATAACAAATCCTATCATTACATACTCTTTAATTCTCAAAATTAACCGGGCATTATACAAATTAGTTGCAGCGAGGTTCGAATTTGCGGATAAAAAATTCCAATCAAAACGCAGCAAGACCATGTTGGATAAATTGTGAAACGACATAAGAGGATTATCCATTGGTCTAGTGCTAAGAACAGTAATGGAGTAACCGTAAGAGGGCACTCTGTTCGCCCAACGCTCCGTTGATGGAGTCAACTCCAAACCTCACTCTTGGTCTTCCCATAGACAGTTTGATTAAGTTTCACTCTTTTAGAACCTCATGCCTGTTCCGATGTTGGTCGTCCTCGACACAACCTCTCGGGAAAAGTTTCGAATTTCGCAGAAATAGGAAACACAGCGTTTCGTTGTGTAGTGAGCGAAACTTATGGATTAGCGAGCAGGAATTCGATGATGAATACTTGGAAGATGACGAAGAAGAAGAAATGGACTTAAGTGGAAATGATGAGTCTAGTTTTCTTTCACTGAGTATGAAGCCTGATAGGAACATGGCAGTTCTCGATGATTATGAAATGGAGGAACTTGATTTTTCTACTGATTCCAGTCACAAAAGCGGTTGGTTACCCTTCTTCAATTTTGTTCCGTTTCTATCTGCTTTTGCATTTGTGATTGGATTTTAGGTAGAGAAATGGAAAATATTGTTATTTTTGAGTGGTTAAAGAAGTGCAGGATATGTGGCGGTTCTTGGGAAGCCGAATGTTGGGAAGAGTACGCTTTCGAATCAAATGATTGGACAGAAGTTATCGATTGTTACGGATAAACCTCAGACTACCAGGCATCGTATACTCGGTATATGTTCTGGCTCAGATTACCAGGTTTGCAATTCCTTTCTTTTCTTGTTAGTTTCTGTTTTCCACATTAGATACCTATCGACAAAATAATTTTTTGAAACCCCAGTACTCAGAAATGGTATTGCAAGGCATTATTCTACCCTTTTGTATGAATGAACTTGAGAGTTGATTTTTGTACTTGGGTCAATTGTGCGACAGACTGATGCTTAAGCCATCTGACCGTAACTTGCAGACAATGGTAATCACTCTGTAATTACTTTGGGAAATGGGAATTGGTGACCTTTAACTTATTATGCCTGGTTCTTTTCCATGACTGGGAATTAGAAGCTTTGAGGCGACATTTTTATAATGCTTCTACTCTCAATATAAATGTATGTGCACGGCTTGCCCTGAGTCTCTGTCTGCATCTTTATCCAAATTTATCCTTCAACTTTGAGATCCTTGATGGCATTTATTTGATATGAAGATTTGGTTTCAGATGATACTTTATGATACTCCTGGTGTCATTGAGAAGAAAATGCATAAGTTGGATTCTATGATGATGAAGAACGTTAGGAATGCGGCCATTGATGCTGATTGTGTCCTAATTATTGTTGATGCATGCAAACCCCCACAAAAGGTTTTTTCCTATGTTACTGGAGTTGTTTTGCTTCATTTCTTTTAGTTAATCGTTGTTGATTCTAGATTGATGAAGTGTTGGAGGAAGGTGGTGGAAATATCAATGGGAAGCTGCCCACCTTGCTGGTACTGAATAAGAAAGATCTGATTAAACCTGGTGAAATTGCAAAGAAACTTGAGGTCAGAACTTGTTCAACCTATGTTTTCATTTGTGAGTTCTGGTCTTCTGAAGTTATGTTGTCAGTCCTCGAAGACGATAGCTTAGATCTAATACTTTCTTCATAACTTTGAAATCTTGATATATGAAACCTTCTTTTTAGTGGTATGAGAAGTTTACAGAGGTTGATGAGGTCATACCTGTGAGTGCAAAATATGGTCACGGGGTGGAAGATGTCAAGGAATGGATACTTTCAAAGCTCCCCTTCGGGCCAGCATATTACTCAAAGGTACTTAAATAATTGATTTTCACGTTTTACTTTTGGGTCAAATATTTCATGGCTTCTCTAACAATATACACCTCTACTTTTTGGTGTCAATGGTTAGTGGTTATCCTTGTTATCACATCAGTGTTCCTTCAATATATTATCATGCATTTAGAAACAGTCTATAAATGAACTGTGATGAACGTTAAGTCTGTAACCTATACATCCCTTTGAAGTATTTTAACTTCGTCAAGCTCATTCTGACAGTGTACTGTCATTTTTCACGTACTATTTTGTGTACCATTTTTCATCATGCAAGTCAGACCAATTATCTGTTTCAATAGTTTTCAGTGGATATAGTAGGAGTTGAGTGTTTGTGCAAGTAAATGATTAGGCTGCTGTTGCTTACAAGTTGCCAGGATATTGTTAGTGAGCATCCAGAAAGGTTTTTTGTAGCTGAAATTGTAAGAGAAAAGATCTTCATGCAATTTCGCAATGAAGTCCCTTATGCTTGTCAGGTATAAGTGATGCCTAAAATTGGCTTTTATTTTCAGAGAACTATTAGAACATCCAAGAAATTGCTTTGAGTTGATGTTTAGCTAGAAAGATTGTTTTCCATATGAATCCTGTAGGTAAATGTTGTAAACTACAAAGCTCGGCCTACTGCAAAAGATTTCATACAAGTCGAGATTATTGTTGAGAAAAACTCTCAGAAGATCATCCTCATTGGAAGAGTAAGTAAAAAGTCTTACGTAATGGAGTAAGTAACAATATTATTTGTAATATACCTCAAAATGCTGATATCAAGTGAATATTTAACTACAATTTGATCTTTCGCATCTTTTTGGATTAAGTCTACTATGCTCGTGTGATAGAAGGAGAAAGATGTTCAGTATGTTGAATCTCAGTTTGACTTTGTAACAAGATGTGCTTGATCACTGCAGGAAGGGAAGGCTTTAAAATTACTTGCTACAGCTGCTCGGCTTGATATTGAAGATTTCTTGCAGAAGAAAGTGTATCTTGAGGTAACTGAAAGCAAACCCGATTATTGAGGCGATTGCATCAGTTTTGGGGTCTACATCTTTTACCAATACAGTTCGTTCTTTAATCTTGCAATATCTGTTAAGCCACTGAAACTCATCCTTCAAGCAGATAGAAGTGAAAGTGAAAGAGAACTGGCGACAGGACGAAGGACTTCTGAAGCACTACGGCTATGGAGGACAAATTAGAGTATTGTGACAATTGGACATGTATCAAGGATGACAATGGTAACATGTCATTTTACGATACACTTTGGATGCTTCATTTCTCTCCTCCTTTTACGTACGTAACAAGAGTTTATGTACCATACAAGACTCCCTGGAGTTGTGGCCCCGTTATGTTTGCTTAGTACTTGTATTTGAGCTATTAAGTTTTATTAGAAGTTTGTCGGTTAATCCATCTTGTTGAATCAGATTAAAGCTTGAAGTTTAATGTTCTAACATTCTTTCGCATATTCCTATAACTAATCTTCCACAGACACGAGATTGACTTGAAGTGGAAAAGAATTTGATAAGATTGTCACAAATTTTAATTTAGTTGGAGCAACAGATTCATCAGATTACTCACAAGTTACTAAAACTTCAATTTAATTGAAATTTCAGTAGAATTTATTTTCTGATTTTGTAACAAATAATAAATTAACCCGTAATTTTTATTTGAACTTAATTCATTTAAATCGGAGAAATTTTAATATTTATCCAAAACAGTAGGGATAAGATTATCACTTGACGAAGATAACATATGCTTTTGGTATGTTAAAAAATGCGTATGACCATTCCAAATGGGATCAGCTCCAACCTTTCGTATTTGAGTTATGTAGTTCCAAGGATCTTGTTATCTATTTCACATGTTAGATAAGACTGTCGCAAAGTTTACTTGGAGAGGAACTTTCAACTACCATCAGTTTCATCAAATTCCTCTAACGATTTACTAAAACCTCAATTGAATTGGATTTCATTATAATTTAATTTCAAATTACGTAACAAACGATATATGTTATCTACACGGTCAATATCAAACAACCTGCAATATACATAGGAATAAGAAAAAGTTTATACCTTTCCCAGGCGCTCATAATGCAAAGGAAAACTATATACTTGTTAAGAAACTAGTAGCAAACTAGTACTTGCTTGACCAACTCTATGGATCAGCCAAGAGTAGAAACGAGTCCTCAAGAAGAAGCTGAGCCACGACAAGAGGATTTCCAAAATGACTTGTTTGATCTTGAGATGAATGGGAACAGAGGTAGCTTCAAGCGTCCGGTACTGCATTCATCTCTACCTGTCTATTTGTTTTTATCATATTAGCCATCTGAGGTACGTTTTGTTTGATGTTTGTTTATGTTTTTTCCTGCAGGAACCAGATTGGGGAACTATAATGAAACTTGCGTTTCAGTGCATTGGTGTGGCTTTCGGTGATCTGGGTACATCTCCTTTGTATACAATGCCAGGCGTTTTCTCTGGTGGAGTCAAACACAGGGATGATGTTATTGGGGCTATGTCTTTGATATTTTACTGTATCGTCTTAATCAGCTTGATCAAATATGTCATCATAGTTCTGTCAGCCAATGATAACGGGGAAGGTAAAACATACAAAATCATTAGCTTTATTTTCCATGTACGTTTAAGTAGTCGTAATTCAAGATAAATCCTTAGTGGGTTTACATCGAAAAAAGGATCTTGGAGTCTATTATAGTGAGCATATCTTAGTGGTTAGAGTTTAGAGCTTAAAAAAGACTTTACGTCTTTTGGAAGGACTAAGCTTATAGTAGTTAAAACTCATCAAGTGTTTGGAAACATGAAGGTAGCAACTGATAATGCATCAGGAGAAAACCTGGCATCAATAATCCTTATTTGGTGATTATAGGTGGAACCTTTGCTCTATATTCTCTCATATGTCGCTATGCTAAGGTCAACTTGATACCAAATCATCAGGCTGAAGATAGAAAACTTTCCAATTACAATCTGGAAATGCCAAGTCGTCGCAACAAGATGGCTTCAGCTGTTAGGTCCAAACTTGAGAATAGCTATGTATTGAGGTACCTCTTATTAGTTATGGCCATGACTGGAGTATCCATGCTAATTGGAGATGGCATTTTCACCCCATGCATATCAGGTAAAGCAGAACTTTTATTCCTTCAGCTAATCGGGTTATATTTGTATTTCTTTCTATATGGTTAAAGCAATTAATTCCTAAGATTTCTTCGGTGGATAGTGATGTCAGCCGTTGGGGGCATCAAGCAGGTTTCAAGTTCTCTTACTGATACTTGGGTGATGTGGATTTCTGTGGCTGTCCTGATTTTGCTGTTTCAAGTTCAGAGGTTTGGAACAGATAAGGTTGGCTACACTTTTGCTCCGATTCTTCTACTGTGGTTTATCTTCATCGCATGTGTTGGTTTCTTCAACATTTGGCACCACGATCCTGGTATAATCAAGGCTGTCAATCCATACTACATTCTGACTTTCTTCCTGAGAAATAAAAAGGATGCATGGGTATCTCTTGGAGGCGTTATTTTGTGTTTAACAGGTACATATATACATGTATTTTTCCCTTCTGAGATCGCATATGCGAAAACACACGCTGACTCGTTCAGACAATATCAGGTTCTGAAGCATTGTTTGCTGATTTGGGGCACTTTTATATTCGCTCAATTCAGATAAGCACATGCTCAGTGCTTTTACCTTCTGTCTTGCTTAACTACTTTGGCCAATGCGCTTACCTTCGGAATCACGGCGAGGATGCGCTTAATTCCTTCTATAGTTCTGTACCAAGTAAGTATCATTTTTTTTTACTGTTATCATCATGGTTATGATCTAAATCATCATAGTTGTTGATTTCTTCTGATTCAAGTTTCTACGTTACAGAAATAGTGTATTGGCCACTGTTTGGTGTGGCTGTGTTAGCAGCTATCATTGCAAGTCAGTCATTGATCTCTGCATCCTTCTCCATAGTCAAACAAGCTGTAGCACTGGGGTGCTTTCCTCGTGTTAAGGTGGTCCACACCTCCTCAAAATATGAGGGACAGGTTTATGTGTCTGAAATAAACACACTTCTCATGCTAATTTGTGTTGCAGTTACTCTAGGTTTCAAGGACACATTGCAAATGGGCAATGCCTACGGTAATTCTCCATTTATGTGACTGTTGCTTTTTTCATACTACAATCTTCAGTTGATCATATCATATGCTGCTGCTGATGATCCATAACTATAATCCACTTCATAATTGCTTTCCTATACTTTATCAGTAGGGTGATACTTAGCAAATATCATGCTTTGCGAATAGATAAATTTTCCCTTCCTGTGAGGCTATAAAACTGCACATTCTTCTATTTGTGAAACTTCTCTTACCCTCCTTCTGTTACGGCTCATACAACCATCTTGATTCTTGCATTCTCAACAAGTTATACGCGAGAAAAAATTCGTAAAATTTCACTGTAACTATTTGTATGTAGTTGATCCATAACTACCTTACTTTAGCTTTCATTATATTATGTAAAAAGACTAATGATCATCTGACGAACTTTTTTTTTTCCAGGAATGTCAGTTGCCTGTGTGTTTTGCATCACTTCTGTTTTTCTTGTACTAGTGATGGTGATGATATGGAAGACGCATCCCATTCTCATCATCCTCTATGTTCTAACAATTGGATCGATTGAGTTTGTTATATTGAGCTCAGTATTCTACAAGTTTGTCGATGGGGGATACCTTCCTTTATTGATTGCTCTTATCATGGGTGCTACTATGCTCACTTGGCATTACGGTTACAGGAAAAAGTACACTTATGAGTTTAAAAATAAAGTTGCTACTGAAAAGCTTACAGATATAATCTTTGATCAGAGGATTCATCGGATCCAAGGTGTTGGTCTTTTCTATACTCATCTCGTCGACGGCATAGCACCTATATTTACTCATTATGTCTCCAATGTCCCTGCTCTACATTCTGTTCTTGTATTTCTTACAATTAAGGCTGTGCCAATTAGCAGAGTCCTCCCAGAGGAACGATTTTTATTTCAGCGCGTCAGGCCAGACCAGCTCATATTCAGATGCATTGTGAGGTATGGTTACCATGATCCAAGAAAGGAGCAGAGTTCCTTTGAAGAGACATTGATGAACGAGTTGAATAAGTTCATCCTGCACGATGATGGCGAAGAAGCTGAACGAGGGCTGGAATTGATTGATAATGCATTGAGGTATGGTGGTGTTGTCTACTTAATGGGCGAGGGTGAGATACTGTGTTCAAAAGGTTCCTTTTGGATGAAGAAATTAGTCGTAGATTACTTCTACAAGTGGCTGAGCAGAAACGTAAGGGAGCCAGATGAAATTTTCATGATTCCTCGCAAGCGTCTACTCAAAGTGGGGATGACTTACGAGGTTTAACAAATCCAACACTCCAAACCATTGCTAATCCCCGATAATTTTCTTGTAGTTACAGAAATGGAAATACTCCCCGTGTTTTCAGTCATTTTTTATTAGTTAACTCATTATCCGGAATATTGCCTGGGCGAAGTTTTGTACTCAGTTTTCATTTCATAGTTGCAATAACATCTGTCGGTTAAATTCATCCATGATTATGAATGGAAGTTGTAGATTTGAAGAAGGCAAGCAGATTTATTTGGAAAGTTGACACGTGAATTCATGGAAAAAAAGGCTATAAGATATTAAACTAGTTTTCTTCCATTTGGCAGCCGAAGAAATGAGACAAATCTGTTGATGTTTTGCAAAGAAATTTGGTTGGTTGCCGGTGATGGTTTTTGAAAAAGAAAAAAGATAACACACGAATATGGATTGAAGGGAGCAACTACACATGCATTACTTCAGGCTTACATACTTTTAAACGTTTCAAAGAAACTGAAAACATATAACTAAGATCCTAGAATTACGCCAACGTAAAGAACGTGAAGAAAATGAGAAAACCAGCTCCAAAATCAGAAAATAAAACGTCTGGCAGCATTCTTAAACACGTGTTTTTAACACTCCTCCTTGTTTAGATGCTGCAAACTCAAGTTTCTTCCTGAAACTTTCGAACTTGCTAAGTGGCAATGGTTTGGTAAAAATGTCCACGACTTGATCTTCTCTCTCACGTCACCACTTTTATGCACTTCTCTCACAAAAAAACAACTTGATATTGAAGTGCTTGGTCTTGCCTTGAAACACTGAATTGTTAGAGATTGCAATAGCTGCTTGGTTATCAATAAAAATCTCTATACTTTGCTGCTGCTCCAGGTTTAAATCAGTTAGGATTTTCTCAACTAGAGAGCTTGATTCATAGCTCCTGTAATAAACTCAACCTCAGTAGTGGATTGAGCTTCTGTTTCTTGCTTCTTTGAGCTCCATGAAAACATCCCTAATTCAAAAAAGTAAAACAATATCCAAATGTGCTTTTCATGTCGTCAATCATCGTCAGAGAATCCTGTTAACTTGAGAGCAAGCTCTTTGCTCTTCATAAACTTGAATGGTTCTAAGTTCCCTTGATGTATCTGATGACTCTCTTTGCAGCCCTCATGTAAGTCTCATTTGGACAATGCATGAACCTAGATAGAATGCTCACTGCATCTTGAATGTCAGATCTGGTTACAGTTAAATACATTAGACATCCTATCAAGTTTCTGAATTCAGTTTCATCAATTTGGGCAGCTCCATCTTCTTTGACCAGCCTTTCCTTTTGATTCATAGGAGTACTCATTGCCTTGCAGTCTTCCATCTGAAATTTATAGTATTTCCTTTGCATACTTCTTCCAGCAAATGAACATTTCGTCTTGACTTTGCTTGATTTCCATTCCAAAAAAGTAAGTCATCAGGCCAAGATCCGTCATCTCAAAGACTTTCTTCATTTCCAGTTTAAATTGATTAACCCAATCAGGATTACTCCCAGTAACTAGTAGATCATCTACATAAAGAGAGATGATCAGAATGCACTATCATGCTTGACATATAAAGTAAGTTTAGGTAGCATTTTCTCAAACCCCAAACTGATTAAATAATCATCAATTCTACTATACCATTCTCGAGGAGCTTGCTTTAGACCATAAAGAGCCTTCCTTAGCAAATACACTTTGTCTTCTTCACCCTTTTCCACGAAGCCTTCAGGTCGCTCAACATAGATCTCTTCATGTAGAAATCCATTAAGAAATGCTGACTTGACATCTAACTAAAACACTTTCCAATTTCTTTAAGCTGCAAGAGCAAGGAGCAATTTGATTAAGTCAAGCCTAGCAACATGTTTGAATGTGTCTGAGTAGTCAACTCCAAATACTTGAGCATATCCCTTGACTACTAACCTTACTTTGTGCTTGTTGAATGAGCCATCAAGATTCAACTTAGTCCTAAACACCCACTTTACTCCAATTACTTTCCAGTCGTGAGGTCTATCAACCAACTTCCAAGTTTTGTTTTTCTCAATCATTGACGGCACCTCCTTCATTGCATCCATCCAGTTTTGATTTTCTTTTGCTTCCATGTATCTAGCAAGTTTACAAACAGCTATGTTGCATCTCTGATATATGTCAGAGAGCAATCTTGTACCTCTTATTGGTGTGTTATCCATCAATTCAACCTCCTACACTTCATCAATAGGTTCCTCTGGTATGTTGACAGTAGATGAATGCCTTGGCTCACTTGCAAACTGATTGGTCTTCTTTGAGTCTTCCCAGTTCCACTTTTCTTCTCCCATGAAACGTCCCTACTTATGACAATTTTTCTAGTTTGTGGCTGCAAAACTTTGTAGGCTTTGATAACTGTGCTATAGCCTATAAAGATTCCTGGCAATGCTTTTTTTATCCAACTTATCTTGGTTGATCTTTGGAACTCAGGTAAAACATAAACAACCAAAAATTTTAACAAAGTTCAGAGATGACTTGCGACCTTACCAGGCTTCAAAAGGATTCTGATCCTTTACAGCTCTTGTTGGAAGCCAATTTTGTAAGAAAATAACATATTTGCTGCTTTTGCCCAAAACTTCTTAGGTAAGTTCTTTTCATATGGCATGCAGTGTGCCATCTCCAGTATGAACCTATTTCCCCTCTCAGCCACTCCATTTTGTTGAGGAGTATAAGGAGTTATTAACTGATGCTCAATTCCTGCTTCTACACAAAACTGATTAAATCCTCTAGATGTATACTCTTTGTTGTTGTCAGACCTGAGCATTTGAATTTTATAGCCACTCTCATTTTCATCCCGAGCTTTGAAACTCCAAAAAACTCGTGCTACTTTTGACTGCTGCATTAGAAAGAATATCCAACACATATTGGTTCTTAGGTAAGTTCTTTTCATATGGCATGCAGTATGCCATCTCCAGTATGAACCTATTTCTCCTCTCAGCCACTCCAATTTGTTGAGGAGTATAAGGAGTTATTAACTGATGCTCAATTCCTGCTTCTACACAAAACTGATTAAATTCTCTAGATGTATACTCTTTGCTGTTGTCAGACCTGAGCATTTGAATTTTATAGCCACTCTCATTTTCATCTCGAGCTTTGAAACTCCAAAAAACTCGTGCTACTTTTGACTGCTGCTTTAGAAAGAATATCTAACACATCTTGGTGAAATCATCAATGAATGCTGCATAGTACCGGTTGCCATTCAAGGAGGGCATTCTTCGAGGACCTGAAATATCTGTGTGAACTAATTGCAACCTTTTTGAAGCTCTTCAAGTTGTCTTAGGAAATGGACTCCTAGTTAGCTTTCCATATTGACAGGCTTGACAATTTTGAGAATGCTCCTGCAAGATTGGTAAGTCCTTGACCATATTCAACCTTTGCATTTAAAGTAGTCCATAATAATGAAGATGTCCAAGTCTTTTGTGTCAGATTTCTGTGACACTTTCTTTAGATTAAAAGGCCAAGTGCTCCTCCTGATGCGGAAACCCCAAAAAAATAAGGTTCTAGAAACCCCCTAATCCTATTGAATCAAAATCCTAATCTTTCTATTTCAAGAACATGCGAAATCAAACCCCAAATCATAAGTTTGAGACCCAATCCCAAAGAAATTAGAAATTAATTTACGTTGCAAGTACTTACTTATTGATGCAAATCAAGTTCTTGAAGTAACCATGAAGACAATCACACCTCACTTGAATAACTCAATTCCAAAATTTTATTAATCGTCCAATCTAGGGTTACAAGGTTATAATAAGGTATAAATACCTTGACCAAGTCCTAACCCTAATAGGAATGGGTTTGTAAGCCCATTTAATGCAAACTAGGCTAATCCTAACAAATCTAGGAGCATCTAGCCCATTGAACATAAGCTGATCCAAGTCCTTTTAGGAATGAGCTAAATACATTAAAACAAATAAGTCTCAAAATAACTCAAACAAACAAAACACATGCTACTAACTAAAAGAACAACCCATAAATATGTCCTTGGGCCTAAAATAAGAGATAATAAATAATAAGCCCAAATTAT
>JAOSBK010000204.1:26282639-26293587 GCA_027568895.1 Erythroxylum shatona | reverse complement strand
CACAATTTGCTTATTATTAAGTCTTAGGTTTATGAATTTTTACATAGTATAACATAATTTGTTATGTTAGGTTGGTTCCGTCTGGACCGAGTTCCTAAAATATGACTTCCACATTTACGCAAAGAATTGAACCTGAGGGTTTTGTGTGGAAGAATATATCTGATGCCACAAAGCAATTTTACTTTTAGGAGTTTGACGTACAAAAAATAGTTATTTTCTTGTCATATTGATTAATATACACAAATTATATAAATATTTTTACATTATATAATTTTTCCCTTCTTATTTCAGAAAGAATTTTACTAGGATTCTTGTTTCGACGCCAGCATGTATAAAGTCTAGGAAAAGAAAGCTTGAACACGTTATCGCGACTTAATTAATGCAATACGCAAGGCTGGTGCACGATTGCGTTATATTTCAGAGAAAATTTGAAGTCGTTGGACGGAGTGTTGGACATCACCTGCGGCAATGTCCATCTCAGAGTGTAACTCTACCAACAGACATGGAGGCCCGGGGGGTGAGAGTCTTCCAATACATACAGGAGGATCAATTACCCACTACAAGCATGCACATAGACTTGTAAGTATCTAAATTTGACACTTATTTTGTATATATTTTTCTTTGCTTTATTGTATATAATGATTATGATATAAATGTCTGGTGCCATATATGGCCGTGTTAAGTTATTTTCTTTGTTGAATAAGGGGCAAATATCATAAATATAGAGGAAACTTTGCCAAAATTTTTATAAATTCTAGTTCACATCTAACAATTTAGGTTATACATGTAGGAAAAGTCATTGGGCATCAAGCCTACACCTATCCAGCTGTTTTTGCATACCCACATGAAAAAAATGATGGTGTAACATTCATCAACACCTGATGTAGAGAGCTAAATGTAAGTGAAATTAATACATTTTTATAATTTCTTAACAATAATCCCTTACTAATGTAAACATTGCTTTCTAATAGGATCAAATACAACAAAACATTCAACAACAGTCTCAAGAGGAACAATCTGTAGGTGAGACTCAGACGTATCTTGATGTTGCGGGTGGTAGGGACCGTCGTGGAAGAATATTCGGACT
This sequence comes from Erythroxylum shatona, assembly GCA_027568895.1. Classification (NCBI taxonomy): domain Eukaryota; kingdom Viridiplantae; phylum Streptophyta; class Magnoliopsida; order Malpighiales; family Erythroxylaceae; genus Erythroxylum; species Erythroxylum shatona. Next base: position 26,292,500 of record JAOSBK010000204.1, on the reverse strand, counting down.
AGGTTCATATGCGAACACATATTATTCGCGCTCCTCTGTCCAGTACAGCAACATCAACATTCAGCAACAGTCTCAAGAGGAACAATCTGTAGATGAGACTCAGACGTATCTTGATGTTGTGGGTGGTAGGGACCGTCGTGGAAGAATATTCGGGCTAGGTTCATATGCGAACACATGTTATTTGCACTCTTCTCTGTCCAGTACAGCAACATCGGTTTTGTCAGTCTTCAATTTCCGTCAGTAATTCATCTTACCGACGAAAATTGACCACTTACCGACGGAAGACAGCTGATTTCTTGTAGTGTAGACCTCTCAAGAAAGCTCTCATGCCAATTTGTTTATGTTTTACAAAGAAATTTGGTTGGTTGCCGATGATGCTTTTTGAAAAAGAAGAACACACGAATATGGATACTAAAATCCTAGAATTACGCCAACGTAAAGAACGTGAAGAAAATGAGAACAACTCCTAAATCAGAAAATAAAACATCTGGCAGCATTCTTAAACACGTGTTTTAACAAAATCAAGTGTCGTAATGTAATGAGGTTCAGTGAATGTGCGTTGAGAACTGAAAAAACTAACAATTCCAAAAGCTGGTGGTGGTGCTGCTGAATGAAACCAAAATCGACGGCTCTACTAATGTTCCAAATTGTTTTCGTCAGTTCAGATGCCTTTTTCTTTTCAACTGTGCAGTATGATAAAACTTTCTCAAAGCTTGGACTTGGGACCACCATTTGCTTGGATCATGAAGCACCATATTTCCCCACTTGAAAAGAAATGAGCGCATTTATGAAAATCCCAATAATTACTGAGGTTTGTGGAGATCTTGAGTTGAGTTGTTAATGGTGGGTTGGCACCAAATTCCAGTCCTTTTTAACGACTCAGAACCACGGTCTTTAGCATTCAACCTTGGATTTAGTGGTCTCTTATTACATCAGAAATCTGTTTTTTATTTTTATTTTTTGGCCAATGTCATCCGTTTCCCTCCAAGCCAATTAAGTGGTTCTTAAAATTATGATAAAGAATTATTCATTTTGTGTTCATATGAAGTTGTCAGCAAGTTTCATTGTAATTTCCAATCTCCGTGTTCCATGGGCATGGGGACTGATGGGGGTTGACATAATCATTCCATCTCTCTACTTAGAACCAAAAATCATCATTTGCAAGCTCTGTCATCTTGTTAACTGTTCATGGTAAATGATTTGATTGCATCATCATCTTCAACTTGTCACTTTTTTATTATAATTATAAATCACTGCTTGATCACTTCAGTTTTTCTGATTCCATCACCAGTAATCAGGTTTATAAACATGCTGAAAAAGATGGAAATATTGTGGTTTTTGCCTGTTTCTTCCACTCCACTGATTTCATTTATAAATATCCCATCTTAAGCTCTTCATGGTGTGGTCATCTGCTTCTTGGCGACACCTGAGTACCACATCACAGAACCCATCAAGTTGTTTGCTTAGTGCTTCTCTCACACCAACAATATTAATTACTAAAACTATGGAATATGGACAGATGACGTGTGGGGTTACCACTATGAAAAAGCTTCCATTTCCTTGAAACAAGTGAAGACTTGTGTGATTTCTAATGAAAAATGGGGTGGTGGCGTCTCTGGCTTCCCCCTCGCATACGAATATGATTGCTAACTTCTTTCTGTTAACACAGTAAAAGTGACGTCTTGTTGTACGATTTGTCTTCTTCTTTACAAGTTTATTCATCAAAGTCTTTGCAATTGCAGGCAGACACTTCTTGAAAAACACAAAGACCCATCAGCTTCTATTCAAAACTGAGTTAGATAGATCATGAATACTAAATCACTCCATGTTCATTAACTTGCATCTAACAAACACCTGACTTTGACTTATGCCCCATGCATGGGATACTAAGAACTGAAACAGAAAAGATCATAAACCACAAATTGGAGAACCACTTGCCTACTTCCCTAGTGGATTTCTCCTATCTAATCTTGGCAAATTCCAGGGTCTTCTTGCCTTGCAACTTGTTAGTCACATAGTGTTTACTGTACTCTCCATGATTATATCTCCTATACTTGCAAGGGTTGTTCTCATCCACCAGTACTGCCAGTGGTCCAAGCTCTACTTCGTAGCTAGGAGCATAAAATGTGACAATTGAGAGTCTATCTAGTTCTTCATGAGTCACAGCTCTGTGCTCCACACTCTTGTATTTCCCATTTGTCAGAACCTGAAGATTAATGACGTTAAATGATAATAATATGATGGGAGGGAAGTAAAACCAATGTTTTCCGAAATCTTACTTCTAAGGTGTCACCAATGTTGATCACCAGTGCATTTGGAAATGGTTGAACACCCACCCACTTATTGTCTTTAAGGATTTGGAGTCCCACAGAACTACCCTGTCCTTGCTGCAGAACTGTGAGGGCACTTCCATCCGAATGTGGGCTCAGACCTAGAACAAGATCAGGTCTTGGACATGGCGGATAGTAATTCATCCTTATTGCTTGCACAGCCTCTCCAAACATCTCCTCGAAGGTTGTTGATTTCAAGTCAAGAGTCATGGCTATATATTTCAATAGATTCTGACACAACTTCCTCACTTCTCTTGAGTAAATCTCTACAGTTTCACTGGAAACAACCATGTGTAACTTTTAAGAAAGTAACAATTTCACACTCTACAGCCTTAAAATTAAAAATCCTGAGGCCAATTACTATTACCTGAACTTAAATGGTTCCTTAGGCCACAGTACTGGGTTCCTAATGTAGTGGGGCGCAATCCCTAGAGCAAACATATTGCACCAATCTAACTTTTGATCCTCAGAGAACACAAAGGCCTGTCCATATCCTTGAACAGTCCCTGGCACCATAGGATACCTCTGCTTCTCCTCTAGAGGTAGCATGAAAAACTCCTTCGCCACCTTCTCTATGCTTTCAAGCACTTTCAAATCAATGCCATGGTTAATTACCTGTTTCAATGCCTTAAAAGTCAGCTTCCATTATATATTCATTTATCTAGCAGTTACTATATCAAGTTTTTTACCTGAAAAAATCCCCACTCTTCGCACGCCTTTGCAAGCTGCGAAATTTCATTCTGACATGCAGCTTTGTTGCTTCCAACAAGCCTTGAGAAATCGATGATGGGAATACTACTGACTAAAGATATGTCTGTTGTTGGCCTCTCACTCGTGTCTCTAACAAATCTGTGGGGAATTGTCGTTGGCTTAGCCTTCCTCAGTTCCTGAACATCATCAATATGACCAACTTTGATTGGAGAAACAGGAGCAGGTGCCATGAAAACAGAACTTGTGTATCACACAAGAAGTTCTGAAAAACTAAGGGGTGCGTGTAGTTTCAAGCTCAAACAACTCCGTATTTATTGACGAAAAAAATTCTCTTATTAAGTTCTTAATTAATCGTTTATGGTGTATAATGTGTAATGAGTAGGGGCCCTTATCATGCACTTTATAATAAACAATTAACCCATATAAGTAAGCTCCACTGTTAAGATTTCTGCAGAAATAATGGGGCCATCACCCATCAGCATACTCTACAGCAAAAGAAGTGGGATGGGGGGGAGTGAAAAAGAACTTAATTGCTAGGTATGTAGGCTCCTATATTTGTTTGTTTTCTATATTGAAGACCATGCTTGGTGGGACATACAAAGTTCTTTTTTCAGCTAGGGAAACGAAGATAATTGCACATCTGGTGTTTAACTATCGTATTGGCTTGGAGTGATCACGGGACAAGGACATGGAATCTAGTGGGAAGTGTTAGCTATTTGATTTGACTTTGTGAATGGTGTACTAGCACTAGTAGGGACCATTGCTTATTGTACTAGTTTAACTTGTCCGCTATTCTGCAGACCACGTTTAGTGTTGTTGTCACCATTCACTGGTCCTTGCTGGCCCTTCACAGGAAAAGGGTCTTCCTTGTATTACAAGACTCTGTAATCTGAGACCTGATAGAGCTCTGTAGACACCATAACTGAGCCGTACTATGCGGGCAGGAATATGCGTATGCCGCTGGACCACTGATTTAGAGATAACTTGAAAGATAAGGTTTTTGTTCCTTGTCTGTCCAGAAAACTATCGTTGTTAGCACCATTTCATTCCAATCAGATCCAGAAACCTTGAGCTGAATTTACCTTCAATTTACATGATATAGATACAGTCTGATTTAGTGATAACTTATCTGAAAGAACTAGCAGACAGACAGTTAACTTCTAAAAGACAGCAGCATAATAAACTACTTTACCTTGTACACCAGACAGGGTTATATGGTACGTGTTTGAGTTGGTAAAAAGAGGTGTGAATATTCTGTCCTTCTGGAGAAATGATGCAAAAAAGCTTAAAAATTGCTTGTCCATCACCATAAGGACAGTCGCAGATAAAAACTGCTAAAGAAAAAGAGGATGCAACAAAATTCCTCTCTGTTGTGCTCGTGAATCATGTATGGTCCTGTTTCCTTTTCAACATTTTACCAGTTTTTCTTATTTCAGTTATCTTCTTTTTCATCACTTAAGTAGATATAATTGTTAATGCTAGCAGTCCTTAACAAAGTCTCAGAGAAATATTATCTTCCTTGTATTACAGTAATTAAAAAAATGAATGAATCTAAAAAACATATGTAAATCATCAATCTCTATTAAAGAAAGTAAGTAATGACCAATAATCAAATGATCTAATAAAAAATTTACAAATTTATCAAAGTGGACCAATAATCAAATGATCCTATAAAAAATTTACAAATTTATGAAAGTGGGTTTAATGGGAGGCGACAGCGTAAGTTTTGGGTGCGATGGCCTCGAAGTTCGCGAGGATGGAGAAGATTATAAGGCAATATCATATTTTAATATTTTTGTTGATATTATGGAAATAATCGATTCTCTTTAGATAATTAGGTGATATTTTATTAATTAGTGGAGATTTTATTAATTATATAATAAATAGATTCTTCTTAATTTAAAGAGGAACTTAGAGTTGTATTGTCCTGTATATTCTTTGTACTATTCACGGGAAAATTTACTTGTCTTCTTTTATGGTATTAAAGCTATGACCCTTCTAAAAAATTTTTTTTCTTTTTTTGTTCAAATCAGTCCTAAATGGACTATCGCTTAACCATGATTGGCCAATGGAGAAACTTTTCATCCTCTAATGATGATTTTAGCAGTTCTAGAGTGACTAATCTTATAGTGTTATGACAAGCAACATACAATGTAACTGTGATCTTCTTAGCTCAAATTTGCCTTTTCAATTGACGAATCATAGGTTGGACGGCTAGAATTCCCTGGAATGGTTGCAAACAATTAAGTTGGCCATTGATTGTAGAGGAAAACTCAGGTATTTGACTGAAGAAGAGTTTGGGTAACATCATTAATCCAACCCAAAATGCATTCATCAGAGGGGGAACAATAGGTACTAACATATTGCTTTATCAGGAGATCCTTAAAAGATACAAAACTAAGACTAAAGAACCACACTATAAAGATAGACTTGGCTAAGGCAAGTGACTCAATCAATTAGAGCCTCATTTTTAGTATTTTAAAAGCAGCAGGCTATCCCCCTTCTTCAGGAAATGGATTGAAGTTTGTGTGTCAACAACTTCTCTTGTTGTTTTGGTGAATGGAGAACCTACCAAGCTAATAAAAGCTAAAAAAGGGTTAAGGCAAGGGGATGGCAAGGGCATGCCTTATCGCCTTACCTGTTTGTGTTGTACATGGAGGTCCCCTTAATCATCATTGCAAGGAATGTGGAATATAATTAGAAATTTCAATGCTATCACAGGTGTAAAGGTAACAAAATTACTCACCTTGCTTTTGCAGATTAGTTTTTATTATTTTGCAGGGAAACTTTGCAATCAATGGAGGACTTAAATCAATGTTAGGATTGAAAAGTAATCCTAGTAAGGGTTGTTTTTACCTGTCATCAAATTGTGGAATTGAAGTAGCTACTCAAGCATCGAAGAAAGGGCTGAAGCAAGAAAGTTTCCCAATTAAGTACCCTGGAGTGCCAATTTCACACAAAAAAATCACTGCTTCAGATTACAAACCATTGACGGACTCTTTTGAGGGAAGAATCAATCATTGGTGTAATAAACATCTTAGCTATGGTGGAAGATTACAATGGGTCCAGACAATCTTGAGTAAACTAGCAAACTATTAGATTAGCAACATATCTCTACCAAAGAGTGTATTGAAGGAGATTGAAAAAAAGTTGCAAGCCTGAAAACCAAGGAGGTTTAGGAAAATATTCAGCTAGGTTGTTAAACAGAGTCAGCCTGGCAAAGAATTTGTGGAGATTATGCAGCAAGAAGGATGAACTCTGGGTAAAGTGGATACACAGTGTGTTCATTAAAAGCAGCATTATATGGAAGCTGGAAATTAAACAGAATATGTCTTGGAACTTCAAACAAATTCTAAGAACAAGACATTGGATGCAAGATCTAATATTCCATAAGATTGGGAATGAGAACATACAATGTTTTGGTTTGATAATTAGCACTCCAAAGGACCTCTTTACTAAATTAAGGAAATTCAAAACCTAAAGCTGTTGATTAGCCTTGACAATAAGGTTAACAGGCTGATCAGAAATAAATCTGGATGAAGTGTTGTGGACTGCAGAGAATTCAAAGACATTTAACTATAAAGCTTGTAGAGCATTTCTCCAAAAGGATCCAAGAAACATGGTGGAATGGAAAGCTTTAGCGTTGAATAGTGATATAATCCATCTCTTACTTTCATATTATGGATGGGGCTACTAAGGAAACTTCTCACCAAGGATAGAAAAAAATTCACAACCAATTCTCTAGAATTTGGGCTGTGCAGTCACAAACTAGAATATCTGGACCATCTGCTGGTTAAATGCAAAACACATCAAACATTTGGAGTAAACTGCAGAGAGTTCTTGGCATAAGGAAAGTAACCAACTCTTGGTAGGAATTGATCCACTAGATTTGAAACCTAAAATGGTAAACAAGGCAGATTATAAAGCTGTCAGGATCAGTATGGCTTCTATAGTGTACTACATTGGCAAGAAAGGAACTTCAAAATATTTAGGAAGAAGGCTAGAACTAGAGAGCAACTGTTCCAGCAAATATTCCCCCAGTTTAGACTCTCCATAAAAGCTAGGGGATTAACATCTAACCTGTCAACTAGCATGAGAGAAAGATGGCTACTAGAACGATCCTACTATAGTCTTCTTGTAACTAGGAACATAGATTCTCCGTACTTTTTTAACTAGTTTCATTTGATCCTTGCAAGGTTGTACAATTTCTTATATCAGTGGATTACTTAATTTTTGAAAAAAATTAGGAAGATTTTAGAGTATTGATCCCACAAAGACTATAACTACTAAACTTATTAACTCTAATCAAATGATATAGCTAAATAAAACATGAATTTACGAAAAGAAAATAAATTATTAGAATAAAAAATAACTAAATGTCAAAGGGAATCTAAATAAGCAAATGTTAAGGTATCGATGTTCACTTATAAGGAATTCTAATTACCACGTAAGATTGATTATTAATGTTGAAATAAAAATTAACCTAATATATCTTTGCCTTCTATCAAGGCACATAGGTATATTCAATTAAAAAATTACCAACTCTTACATGTGCATTAAACCTAAATCAAACTTATTAAGCATAGGGCTGTTTGATTTCATTTTTATTTTTCTGCTGTGATTTTTAGTTTTGGTTTTCTTTTTTAGTTAAAAAACAAAAACCTGTTTAGATTTGTTATAAAAAGATGAAACTAAAAACATATTTGATTTTATCCTCCTATTCCTATTTTTGTAATTATACTCTTATATTAATAATTTTAATATAACATATTATAGTTTTAAATTAATTAGTTCTCATTATAATTTTATCTACATATAGGAATATTTTTATCTACATATACAACTACATATTCCACTCCTTAATTCTTATAAGAAAGTTTTATCCAATGTTTTAAAAACTGAATCGAATATCGAATTAGTTAAAAAAAGGTTTAAAGTTTAAATGTTTAATCAGTATTAAACCACTATAAAATCGGTATATAATAAATAAAAAGTAAAATTTATAAGAGTAAATAAAAAATATTTTTTAAATAAAAATTAAATTAATGTTTTTTTAAATTTTGATTAACAAATACTAATATTTTTAATATCATTAAAAAATAAAATTTACACCTTTATCTTATTTTAGAATTTTACTATTTATTTCAATTACAATATTTTCTCTTTATAGTAGACATAGAAATTGATATTTTTAAAGAATAAGAACTAATTATATAACCACTGATTATTGGTGGTTATTTATCCTTTTATTAACAAATTATTTATTATTGCACAAAAAAAAACAAATTATTTATTATTACTTATTTCCACACAACGTCAGATGGTTATGATAAATTACTTCCTTAGGTCAACTTTATGAAAAAGGAGTGTGGCAAGACTAAAATGTATGTAGACAAGATAAGCTTTTTAAGTTTAAAATATATGATTTTTTAAATCTCATTTAATCCTTAATGTTTAATAAACACAACGCTTGTTCTTATCTTCTTCTCTCCTCTGCATCGTCTCTCATCTCTCCCTCATCTCTGTACTATCTTTCTATTTCTAGAATATTACCCTCATCCGATATTTTGCCTTAACAGTTCCTATACTTTTTGTTTCTCTTTCAATCTCCAGCCTTCATTGCCACCGTCAACATTGCCTCATCAATGTGCAGCGAAGAGAGTCGGAGCTTGGGGCTTGGGGCTTGTAAAAATTTGCTATATGTTGTGTTAGGCATGAGATATACAGCATGTGAACTTGGATGTTTGCTTTTTTTAGGCAAGAGTCCAAAAGAAAAAAAGAGACAATTGAGACGGAAGAGAGGAGCTTGGGATAACAAAATAGATGTAAAAAGTATGAGTAGTATTATCCAAGATGGGTTTGCTAAAGACAATAATAGAGATAAGAAAACATGATATGTTGCTTTTCTGTCCAAGAAAATGTGTTTTCAAAACTGAAAGAAATGATATTTTCTTGTGTCGGTAAAACGATCGTGGTTTTTTTTATTTTCAAAAGCAAAAATTTGCAATAGTGTTAGACAAATACCTTTTACTTGTTTCTCTTTTAACAAAAACGATAACAAAAAGGAAAGAAACAAATAGCCCCATAGTTAATCTATTTAGTTGTCACTGTAGTGTAGGAAATCTCTTTATTTAAACCTAAAATAGTTATTCTCTTAGTAAACAAATTACTTGACCTCTCACTCCTTTGTACCATCCCTAAAATTGAATATATGTTGGTTAGCCAAGAAATCCAACTTTCAAAGAGAATATCACGTATTAATAACTGAAATATCCATCATAGGCTACATTCCTAACACTAACTAGGTATTTTGTTGGAACCCGATCCGGAGACCGGATCCCAACCAGAAAACGGAAGCGAAAGGAGCGGATAACAAAGTGAAGCACAAAACAAAAGCAGAATCGCATGCGAAAAATCAAAGAAATCGAATTGAGTACGAATGTAATCGGAAATTCGAATCGAACTTAAAAGCGGAAACATATCGGAAACGAATCGAAATGGAAGCGACTTGGAATCGGATTTTTAATGGAAACAAAAACAAAATGGAAAACGATCTCGAATACAAATGTCATCGAAGCAAACAAATCTCTTAAACAAACCGAACACAAATCCGACATCCGAGAACAATTATTTTAGACAAACTAAACATTCAGCGTTGGAAACCTAAAGACTAACCCAATCCGAAATGGTATAAATTTTTTTTTCTTTCTTCCTTATTCATTAATAAAACTCATACAAAGCCCTCTTATTTCCCGTCTTGGAAATTCATCCATAAACAAACACTCAATTCTTAATCATTTTCTTATACATTATCTAAAAT